>OY755250.1:14940756-15540756 GCA_963576725.1 Azorinus chamasolen | reverse complement strand
AGCTGAGTCGATTCTGAGGTTAATTTGATATGTCGTTTCGGAGTTATGGCCCTTTTACTTAAAAAATAGTGCAAATAGCTTGTCCGCTGTTTTCTGAAAAAACTATTTGAGAGATATTAATGAAACTTCACACAAATGTTTAATGCATCAAGTTCTGAAGCTGAGTCAATTCTAAGGTTCATTTGATTTGTCGTTTCGGAGTTATGGCCCTTGTATTTAAAAAATAATGCAAATAGTTTGTCTGCCGTTTTCTGAGAAAACTAAATGAGAGATATTAATGAAACTTCACACAAATGTTTAATGCATCAAGATCTGAAACTGAATAGATTCTTTTCAGAGTTATGGTCCTTGTCCTTAAAAAATAATGCAAATACATGCAAATAGTATGTCCGCTGTTTTCTGGGAAAACTATTTGAGAGATATTAATGAAACTTCACACTAATGTTTAATGCATCACGATCTGAGACTGAATTGATTCTGATGATCACTTGATTTTACTTTTCAGAGTTATGGCCCTTGTCCTTAAAAAATAATGCAAATATATGCATATAGTTTGTCCGCTGTTTACTGGCAAAACTGTTTGAAAGATATTGATGAAACTTTACAAAAATCTTTAATGCATCAAGACCTGAATCTAAGTCGATTTTGAGTATCATTTGATTTTTTGTTTCGCAGTTATGGCCCTTGCACTTAATAAAATAATGCAAATCTATGCAAATATGAGAATGGCCATAACTTTTCATTTGAAATGATATTAACTTCAATTTTTATATGGTTAAACCTTAATGTGAATTTTCACATATATTGCGGGGGTTTTGATATGTCATTTTATTCTAAAGTTATGGTCCTTGAACTGTGTGTGTTCGTTGCTTTGTTTGTCGGTCAACTTTTAGTTTGTCTGTTGTTTTCTGGGAAAACTATTAAAATGATATAAATGAAACGTAACACAAATGTTTTAAGCTACAAAATTTGAAGCTGAGTTCATTTTGAGGTTCATTCAGTTTGTCTTTACAGAGTTATGGCCGTTGCACTTTACAAAAATTTGCAAAAATGAAGATTAGCTATACTTTTTTTATTTAAAAAGATATCCACTTCATTTTTTTAAAAAATAGTATCACCTTAATATGGAAATCAAGATCTGACGCACAGCTTAGAAAATGTCAACACTTATAAGGCATGTTGAATCGTAGAAAGTTTGCAAGTGGGCGTATTATGTACCGTATGCGGCACTCTTGTTGTACTTTTACAACCTGTTACTATAGACCAAAAAAAGTTGACGTTCATGTAAAAACAACTAACATTTTATTGATGCAATTCATATTGGAGTAGAATTTGGTACAGAACCGAAATTCAGTTTAGAGATTTGCTTAATCAACATGCTGATATTTTCTCAACAGGTGAAACCGAAACAGGAAAATGTAATCTATTTATGCCCCCAAATTATGCCCCAAACCTAGGCTTTGGCGGCATATAGTGATCGCACCGAGCGTGGGTGTGTGGGGGTGTGGGGGTGTGTGGGTGTGTGTGTGTACCTTTTGTCCGGAGTATATTTCCTTTGTCACATCAGCTACGGATACCAAATTTGGTTTGTGAGTTCATCTTGGGATGGTGAAGTGTCGTGTACCATATTCATGTCACTTTGACCTTGATCTTGGCATTTGACCTTGATTTTATAAAAAGCTTGTCCAGAGCATATCTCCTATACCTTACCAGCAACGGTTTCCAAATTTGGTGTGTGAGTTCATCTTGGGATGGAGGAGTGTTGCGTACCATTTTCAGGTCACTGTGACCTTGACCTTTGACCTCGATTTTACATAAAGCTTGTACCTTACCAGCTGAAAAAAGCTTGTCTGGATTATATCTCCTATACTTTACCAGCTACGGATTCCAAATTTGGTGTGTGAGTTCATCTTTATTTTGCGGAGTGTTGCTTACCATTTTCAGTTCACTGTGACCTTGACCTTTGACCGATTTTACAAAAAGCTTGTCCAGAGCATATCTCCTATACCTTACCAGCTACGGATTCCTAATTTGGTGTGTGAGTTCATCTTGAGATAGCGGAGTGTCGCGTACCATTCTAAGGTCACTATAACCTTGACCTTGACCTTTGACCTCGATTTTACAAAAAGCTTGTCCAGAGCATATCTCCTTACCAGCTACGGATTCCAAATTTGGTGTGTGAGTTCATCTTGGGATGGAGGAGTGTCGCGTACCATTTTCAGGTCACTGTGACCTTGACCTTGACCATCGACCTCGATTTAACAAAAAGGTTGTCCAGAGAATATCTCCTATACTTTACCAGCTACGGATTCCAAATTTGGTGTGTGAGTTTATCATGGGATGGCGGAGTGCCGTGTACCATTTTCAGGTCGTTGTGACCTTGACATTTGACCTCGATCTTACACAAAGCTTGTCCGGAGCATTTCTCCTATACCTTGCCAGCTACGGATTCCAAATTTGGTTTGTGAGTTATCTTGGTATGGCGGAGAGTCGTGTACCATTTTCAGATCATTGACCTTGACCTTTGACCTCAATGTTACAGTCTTGAGCATATATCCTATACCTTACCAAATACAAAAAGCTTGTCCAGAACATATCTCCTATACCTTACCAGCTTCGGATTCCAAATTTGGTGTGTGAGTTCATCTTGGGATGGCGGAGTGTTGCGTACCATTTTCAGGTCAATGTGCCCTTGACCTTTGACCTTGATTTTACTAAAGGCTTGTCCGGAACATATCTCCTATACTTTATCAGTTACAGATTCCAAATTTGTAATTTGTAAGTATTCGACAGATATGCTTAGGCAAACAGTGTAGAGCCAAATCAAACTACAGGGTCTACACTGTTTGCTACTACATTAGCATGAATCAATCATTATAAAGAGCTCTAAATACTATTCGTACATGGGTAGGCCATGCTGTTCAAATACTTGCAGTGTCAGAACTTTCAGATGAATTACTGCATTATAACAATATAGACCCATATCAGACAGCTCCTGTAGGAGCTACTGGGTCTTCATTGCTTGCTTACAACACTACCTAAATCAGATGCTATACATGCTTATGCAAAGAATGTAGATCCATATTAGGTAACTTCTGTTGCTGCTGTCTAAGAGCCAGTGTTACATGAAACTTTGAACGTGCGTTTAGAATTGACTGAGGGTATGTTTTTAACGTTAAGGATTGACATAAACGTTAAGAATCAACTTAACAAAATCAAAATACATTTTTGTTCCTCTGATAAGGCATCAAATAATGTGATTATTATTTGACGATTACATTAAATCGATGTCTTGAAGCAGGAAATTATTAATACCAAGTCATACATTTCAGTTACCACTGACGAAAAGACCATCATTTCAGACCATGTCAAAAAGTGTGAACAATTTGGAACCGATATTAAAATTACACAACATAAACTTCCTACTATGTAGTGGTTACCAAAACTACATAAAAAACCATATAAAGCGCGTTTCATTGCAAATTCTAGTTCATGTACAACTACTAAATTGTCTATACTTTTGACTTCTTGTTTAACGAAGGTAAAGGAACATTTTAAATTTACTGTGATAAGACTTATGAAAATTCTGGAATAAATCTCTTCTGGTCTATTAAGAACTCTTCAGAAGTCTTAAACAAACTTAAGAACAAAAGGTATCTTGCATCCACTGTAAGCACGTACGATTTTTCTACTCTGTACACAACTCTTCCTCATATTTTAATTAAGGATAAGCTTACTAACTTGATCCAGAAAGTATTTGCCCGAGAAAAAACATCATTCTTGGCATGTAATGCTGAAAAAGCTTTCTTTACTGACGAGCAAATGAAATATTACACCGATTGGACTTGCTCAGAAGTTTGCAAAGCACTGACCTTTCTTTTGGATAACATATTTGTACGTTATGGGAATGCCATATACCGTCAGGTAATTGGTATTCCCATGGGTACGAATTGTGCACCACTTGTCGCAGATTTGTTTTTGTACTGCTATGAGAGAGATTTCATGTTGAGTTTGAATCCTCAATCACAAGAAGATGTTATAAAAGCCTTCAATGAAACTTGTCGATATTTGGATGATATTTTTAACTTAGATAACCCTTTCTTTGATGCACTGATTCCTACTATTTATCCTAAAGAACTCAAATTGAATAAAGCTAACCCGTCCAACAATTATGCAGCCTTTCTTGACCTAGACCTTAATATTAATAATGGAATGATTTCTTCTAAAATATATGACAAAAGAGATGATTTTGATTTTAATATTGTAAATTTTCCTCATCTTGACGGGGATGTTCCCCGTGCTCCATCTTACGGGGTTTATATATCTCAAATTATTCGTTTTGCTAGAGCTTGTTCATCTATTGACGATTTTAACAGTCGAAATCTCATTTTAACTGAAAAACTGCTTAAACAAGGATATAGATACAATAAACTAAGAAAAACTTTCTCTAAATTTTACTATCGAAATCTCTCGCTTATTGGCAAGTACAAATGTAATCTCAAGGTACTTTTGCGACACGGTATTTCACATCCTGAATTTTATGGTGATGTGATTTACAAACTTCGTAAAATTATTGGACATACCCATTTTCTCACTTTGTTCATCAAATATATAAAACAATTCATTAAAAAGGGATATGATCCTGTATTACTACAACATACTGCATGTTTGGTTGTGAACCCTTTTACAGTTGGCAATCACGCTGGCTTCTTTGCATGTACGCCGACAAGAAAGGTTTAGTACTCTATGAAGGCGACCTCTTAAATCCAGAAATGGAAGGAGAACGTCGGATATCTGTACTATTTCATTTTTGTCGTACCCTTTATTACTTTTCTACAGTTACTCTGTTTGCAGCTCAATCATTGAGTACACTAGCGATAGGTGGATACAGTATGTTCAATTAAATGGTTTTTTGTTATACATGCACTTTACCACTGTATTTGCTGTCGCGGTTGTTGTAGATTAGTCGGAGAGGGGATACGTTTATTTACACTGTTTGTCTTTTGGGATGGGGATGGAATTAGGGTGAGGTTGGGCGCCCATAAACCGGTTTAAACCCCCGGTGACTTTTGTCACTGACCGTTCCAAGGCGGTACTTCCATCTTCCTCCTATTGTATGTTTGTTTTGTCTTTGTGCGTCTCTTGTTGTTTTTTTCTACCTATGTACATTTGCTGTTTCCTTGTGTTGCTGTTCGGGCGAGTGTTTGTTCTGTATGTGGTGTTTCCTGCATGACTCATTTTTGTACATTTAACAGTAACAATCAACACTGCATGTTTTTTTAACTTTGAAATTTGACCCTGTGTCTTTTTTTTAAAACGTTAAAAAATTACCCAGGATCTGTTTTTAATGTTGACAATCAACCCAGGGTCCTTTTTAACGTTGAGAATGACCTAGGGTCATTTTTAACTAAGTTTCAACACTTGGCTCTTTTCTTAGCTATCGTAATTGTCAAAGGTTCTGTTTCTAATGTTAAGAACTGACTCCTGTGTCATTTTTAACATCATCAAAATTCCATGTTACACCTGCATTACATTGTATTGTTTTTCCGCCAAAATGCATTTCGGTGTCAAGCACTTTGGGGGCATTTGTCACCCGTGGCGGTTCTCTTGTTAAGAATAGAACAGAGCTTAGTAATCCTACTCCTTTTAAACAACGTTATCGTCGGACAACACCTGGTAAAGTAGTAAAGTCAAGCAGGCAAAGCCACATACAAGACGCAGCCACCACCAAAACACCGATAGACAGCATGACACACACGCATACACACACACACACAACCACACACCCAAATGCACACTCACACACGAGATGAACACAGAAAACACAAATAAACACACAAGAACCAGAGACAAACACTCCATACATGTACACAATAACAAGCACAAATACGCAAGGCAAACAAAAGGAAGGGTGATAAAGAGAGTACCGCCTTGGCACGGTCAGTAGCAAAATCACCACTTGGTGGTTAAACCGGTTTACGGACGTCCCAACCTCACACTTCTCTCAAATTCAGCCTAGCTTTACAAATAGTGTAAATAAAGGTATCCCCGTCGGACTTACCCACAACATAGACGACGGTGAACACAGGACAACATGTAAAACATAGCATAATAACTATGAAAATCCGTCAGATATGTACTCAATGACTGAAGACAGAGCACCTGCAGGTAAGCCGTTAAGGGCACGACAGGGAAAAAGTAATACATGAGTCTGGTATATGAATTTAAGAGTATACCATCATAGAGTACTACCCTCGACCTGTCATCGCGCAAGCAAAGAGGGAAGTGTAGCTACCGACTGTAAAATGATCGATAACCAAACATGCAGTGCGTTGCAATATAATGGGATCATAACCTTTCTTCTTAAACGTTTTAATGTGTTTTATAAACAAATCATGAAAATGGATATGACCCCGAATTTTCCTAAGTTTGTAGATAACATCCCCATAAAAGTCCCCATAAAGTACGTAAGCACTTGGAACAACTTTTATTTTATGGAGTTATTAGAATGTCACAATCTTGTGCATCCAACATTGTGTTATTTCGGAAATAGAATGGAAAGCTTAGAATGGAAAGCTTTGTATGCGTGTAGATAACCGAATATTAAACAACAGAACAATAAAAGATGCTAATGCCTTGCGAAAAGTCGAAGATGTTTTGACAGCCTTCACGGCGTAAAGTATGTTTCGACAATCGACATGAAGAGTGGGTTCCGCATAGTGGAAAACGAAGAAGAACATAAAGAAAGAACAGAGTTTACTGATGGCCCACCAGGATTTCTGAGTATAATAATATGCCATTTGGCCTCTCAAACAGTCCTGCCACATATCAGAGATTAATGGAAGTATGTTTAGGCGATTTTAATATCAAAATCTGCGTCATTTATCTCAATGAATTGGTTGTTTTTTGCAACAGTTTCCAACATGTCCATAAGTCATCCCGACACAAAAGTATACAAATATACTTAAGTCTTTGCTATAGGACAGAACATAACAGTTTGTTTTAATGTTATATATAGTTTACAATACATTATGTATACGTTTTGAAACATATGTGAATGAATCGAAAATAATGATTATACAGCAAGTACTAAAATAGTCATTTCCCAGCCAAACTCTTCAAAGCAAAATAAAATGAAAATTACATAAATGGAAAAGTAGTAAAGTCAAGCAGGCAAAGCCACATGCAAGACGCAACCACCACCAAAACACCGATAGACAGCATGACACACACACACAACCACACACCCAAACGCACACTCACACACACGAAATGAACACAGAAAACACCAAAAGAGACACAAGAACCAGGGACAAACGTTCCACAACAAGAACAAACCACAAGCACAAAGACGCAAGGCAAACAAAAGGAAGGGTGACAAAGAGAGTATCGCCTTGGCACGGTCAGCAGCCAAAACACCACTGGGGGTTTTACGGTGATGTCATTTACAAACTTCGAAAAATTATTGGACATACTTATTTTGATACTTTGTTTGTCAAACGTATAAAACAATTCATTAAAAAGGGATATGACCCCTCTATATTGCAGCACACTACATGCTTGGTGGTCGACCCCTTTACAGTTGGTCATTATGCTTTCCTCTTTACTTGTGCGACGACGGAAAAGGCTTAATACTCTATGAAGATTCCCTCTGAAACCCGTTTACGGAGGGAGGAAATTAGATATTTGTATTTTGCTAGTTCTGTCGTACCCCAAATGACTACTCCACAGCTGCTCTGACCTGAATAGTCATCGAGTACATGCCTACGATGTCAAGTTTATTCTTTTTCAAACAAAACATTTGTGTATGATTAAAATCCACTGGTAATTGTATTTCCTTGCGATTGATCTTTTAAATGTCGCAGTAGAAGTGTTTCAAATAGTTTTCCCGTACTTTTAAATTATGACGTCATTTACATGATGACGTCGCTTGTTTACTTCTAATAGCGTTCATTTTCAAATCATTTTCATTTTGGCATACATCGTTACGCATGTTGTGGTGTTGTCTAGAGGGGGAATTTTATTTACATTTTGACTTTGGTGAAAGTGGGATAAGGAAGAGGTTGGGTACCCATAAACCAGGTTCAAGTCCCCCAGTAGCCCCTTTTTCTAATGCTTTTGGCTGCCGGCCGTTCCAAGGCGGCACTCCTGCTTTCAGCCTACGGTCAATTTTGTTTTTTAATATGGTTAATGTTTAATGTGTTTCGTCTTGATATGCGTCCTGTTATGTATTGTCTTGTGGCTTTACCGTTTCTCGTTAGATGGTGTTTGATGCGGTGTCATTCCGTGTGTGGCTCTCCCTGTTTGACTATTTTTCCATATTAAACCGGTTTACAGACGTCCTAACCTCGCACTTCTCTCAAAGTCACCCTAGCTTTACAATTATTGTAAATAAAGGTATCCCCGCTGGACTTACCCACAACATAGACGACGGTGAACATAGGACAACATGTAAAACATAGCATAATAACTGTGACAATCCGTCAAATATGTACTCAATGACTTTGCTGAAGTCAGAGCACCTGTAGGTAAGCCGTTAAGGGCACGACAGGGAAAAAATAATACATGAGTCTGGTACGCTCCTCCTGTATCCAAGTTTAAGAGTATACCATCATAGAGTACTACCCTCGGCCTGTCATCGCGCAAGCAAAGAGTGAGTGAGTGAGTTGGGTTTAACGTCCGACCAACAGTATTTCAGTTATTTGCAGACGGCACCCGCATGAGACAAGTTATAGTGCTGCCTCACTGAAATACCACTGCCGCGGGCACATGGCAAGGGCATCCCACCCAGTCACATTATCCTGACACCGGGCCGACCAGTCCTAGAACTACACCTTTTAATGTCGAGCGCAGACAAGGGAGCTACTAGTACCAACTTTTAACGACTTTTGGTCTGTCGCGGCCGGGGATCGATCCCACGACCTTCCGTACCGCAGGCGGACGCTCTAGCAAGCAAAGAGGGAAGCTAATAATAATAAGTTAATTTCATTGTCGTCCGATGTGGGACCAGTGTGACACATGTAAGATTTCAATTCAAAAATTATTTCCTGTTTTCAAAGAGTTTTGTGATACTTTGGAGTACAGAAAAAGTATTTAGCCTTTTACTTGAGATTATCTGTTTTCTCACAGATAAGACCCAATGTAGACGGCTCCTGCAAGGGCTGTCAAGTAGGGTCTACTCCATTTGCACATGAAACGATATACACGTGGTTCTCTACAGTGTCTGACAAAGGTCAATAATCCTATGTCCATGTACAATTATAAAAATTCTGAAGGAAGGTGATCCCCCGAAAGCACAATTTGCAACACAGATGAGCAGTAATTGAAAATGCAATACTGCTCACGCCCCCTAGCACCGGCTTAAGCGGTATTCAATTTTCAGAAGAAGTACTAAAATTCATGATCTCGAAGGATCAGAAGGTATAACAACACTGAGAATGAAGTACGGGGCGGCGCCACACAAGCACTTAACACCTGCTGTTGTGAAGATTATAAATTCTGAAGGGAGGTAAGTTAAAACTACAACTTCAACCGAACTGTTACCTGCCTACTCAACACCGAAAGTATATTAGCAAGGGTGTCGAAGCAACCCTGAGCATGCTAACTGCAACCTGACTCGTATTTGCATGCATCTTGTATCCAGATGAGACTCCGAGTAATACCAGAAAATATAACAACAGTGAGAATAAAGTACGGGACGACTGTTTACAGCCGCTACATGAGCGCTTAACTCCTACTGTTGTGAAGTACATCCATTCTGAAAAACAATGATTCTGTATAACATCTAGTTAATTAAACTGAAATTAGTCAGATGTGGGGATAAATTAAATTTGCGAAAGTGTTATGTTAAAGTACCAACTTTGCCTTAATTATTCGTCCGTGCTTTAGACAAAATGTATGCACAGTTTATTACTGTATTATTGTGTCATCATTATTTGTCCGTGATTAAGACAAATTTCATAGGCACCCCAAAAATATTTGTTTCCATAAGTTGCAAATGCATGCAAACATTGAAATATGTTCTTGCAATGGCGGAAACAATTATCGCAAAACTGCTAAAACGCGGACGAATAAAGACAAATTAATACAGTACTGAACTGCACATGAATTATAGTACTGTATTTATGTGTCATTTTTATTCGGACGCGTTTTAAAACAAAATTCATGCGCAGTTTAAGTACTGTATAATTTATGTGATGTGGTCGCGCTGCCACAATAATGTTTCGGTCTAGAACAAGACATTAAGTGTTGCCATGTAGACCGTTTTCCCTCGCATTTGCAAACAGAGAAGACCCAGAAGTCGGCGATAAAAGAGTTAATATCTTGTCAATGTATATATTCAAAAGCAAAAGTAGAACATTGCAGACTGGATAAAAATGGTAATATTAAACGAAAATCTCGTTTGAAAATTACTATTCTTGATCTACATACTTTACGTCTAACTTCTGGTAAACATGCCATGATTTCTAGACTTTCATCCTTATCTATATGTTGATTAAAAGAAATTGACGAGCAAACCGATAAAATTATTTTTAAATCAGATCCTCTCATAGGAACGGCTAGTTTGATACAAAGCTTTACTCTACATGTTCTCAGACCTCACATTGACAAAATATCTGAACACCAGAGATTTTTCTTGAAAATTTCTTTTATTAATAAAGGTATTGATTTCATTGACCTCCAAAGTATTTTTAGAGACAAAAATGTAATTGACACCATTCCTAAATACTTTAAAAATACAGAACCACCTATCATCTGCTACAAATATAACAAACCCATCAGAAATACAATTTCCAACTATGATAAAATTGTGGCCGACCTTAAGATTAATGATAATATTCCTGATACGCCACCTCAAAAGTTTGCTATTCTCCGGCTGGTCATGTGATAACTGGTAATTTTGAGATAATTAAAGATTATCTACGATCTACGAACGCCTACGATCTCTTTTGAATAAAGGTCCCAAATATAGAATACCATCCTTGATAGATTTTAACTCTTGTCGAGTTCAGATTGCGGAGGCTTTACAAACTTTTAGTATTAAATGGTGTCGAAGAGAACATGTTGAGTCTAATGCTCTTTCTAGTTGGAAAAAACTAATTTTTGATGTAATTGATAAACGCACTTCCTTTTATAGCTCTAATAAACATCTTCTTCCACCTAAACCTAGAATTTCTTTTAGACATCTTAAAAAGGGTTTACAGGATTTCCATTCAAAATACGTTTTTGTCCCTGCTGATAAGGCATCGAATAATGTGATTATTATTTGACGATTACATTATATCGATGTCTTGAGGCCAGAAATTATTAATATCAAGTCATACATTTCAGTTACTTCTGACGAAAAGACCATCGTTTCATACCATGTCAAAAAGGGTGAACAACTTCGAACCGATATTAGAATTACACAACATAAACTTCCTACAATGTATTGACTACCAAAACTACATAAAAACCATATAAGGCGCGTTTCATTGCAAATTCTAGTTCATGTACAACTACTAAATTGTCTATACTTTTGACTTTTTGTTTAACGAAGGTAAAGGAACATGTAAAAATCTACTGTGATAAGACTTATGAAAATTCTGGAATAAAGTTCTTCTGGTCTATTAAGAACTCTTCAGAAGTCTTAAACAAACTTAAGGTTGTTGTAGATTAGTCGGAGAGGGGATACGTTTATTTACACTGTTTGTCTTTTGGGATGGGGATGGAATAAGGGTGAGGTTGGGCGCCCATAAACCGGTTTAAACCCCCGTTGACTTTTGTCACTGACCGTTCCAAGGCGGTACTTCCATCTTCCTCCTATTGTATGTTTGTTTTGTCTTTGTGCGTCTCTTGTTGTTTTTTCTACCTATGTACATTTGCTGTTTCCTTGTGTTGCTGTTCGGGCGAGTGTTTGTTCTGTATGTGGTGTTTCCTGCATGACTCATTTTTGTACTTTTAAGAACAAAGGGTATATTGCATTCTACTGTAAGCACGTACGATTTTTCTACTCTGTACACAACTCTTCCTCATATTTTAATTAAGGATAAGCTTACTAACTTAATCCAGAATGTATTTGCCCGGGAAAAACATCATTCTTGGCATGTAATGCTGAAAAAGCTTTCTTTACTGACGAGCAAATGAAATATTACACCAATTGGACTTGCTCAGAAGTTTGCGAATCACTAACCTTTCTTTTGGATAACATATTTGTACATCATGGGAATGCTATATACCGTCATAGGTAATTGGTATTCCTATGGGTACGAATTGTGCACCACTTGTCGCAGATTTGTTTTTGTAATGCTATGAGAGAGATTCCATGTTGCGTTTTAATCCTCAATCACAAAAAGATGTTATTAAAACCTTCAATGACACTTGTCGATATTTGGATGATATCTTTAACTTAGATAACCCTTTCTTTGATACTCTGACTCCTACAATTCATCCTAAAGAACTCAAATTGAATAAAGCTTACCCGTCCGACAATTATGCAGCGTTTCTTGATCAATACCTTAAAATTGATAATGGAATGATTTCTTCTAAATATATGACAAAAGAGATGATTTTGCTGTTCGGGCGAGTGCTTGTTCTGTATGTGGGGTTTCCTGCATGACTCATTTTTGTACTTTTAATATTGTAAATTTTCCTCATCTTGACGAGGATGTTCCCCGTGCTCCATCTTACGGGGTTTATATATCTCAACTTATTCGTTTTGCTAGAGCTTGTTCATCTATTGACGATTTTAACAGTCGAAATCTCATATTAACTGAAAAACTGCTTTAGCAAGGATATAGATACCATAAACTAAGAAACACTTTCTCTAAATTTTACTATCGAAATCTCTCGCTTATTGGCAAGTACCAATGTAATCTCAAGGCGCTTCTGCGACACGGTATTTTACATCCTGAATTTTATGGTGATGTGATTTAAAAATTATTGGACATACGCATTTTCTCACTTTGTTCATCAAATATGTTAAAAAAATTCATTAAAAAGGGATATGATCGTGTAGTACTACAACATACTGCATGTTTGGTTTTGAACCTTTTTACAGTTGGCAATCACGCTGGCCTCTTTGCATGTAAGCCGACAAGAAAAGTTTAGTACTCTATGAAGGCGACCTCTTAAATCCAGAAATGGAAGGAGAACGTCGGATATCGGTACTATTTCGTATTTGTCGTACCCTTTATTTCTTTTCTACAGTTACTCTGTTTGCAGCTCAATCATTGAGTACACTAGCGATAGGTGGATACAGTTTGTTCACTTAAATGTTTTCGTTATACATTTGCCTTCGCGGTTGTTGTAAATTAGTTGGGGAGGGGATGCGTTTATTTACACTGTTTGTCTTTTAGGGTGGGGATGGAATAAGTGTGAGGTTGGGCGCCTATAAACCGGTTTACTGACCGTTCCAAGGCGGTACTTCCATCTTCCCCCTATTGTATGTTTGTTTTGTCTTTGTGCGTCTCTTGTTTTTATAGTTATGTACATTTGCTGTTTCCTTGTGTTGCTGTTCGGGCAACTGTTTGTTCTGTATGTGGAGTTTCCTGCATGACTCATTTTTGTATTTTTATTGAGTCTGTTCATGAATAGTAAATAAAGGTGCAACACGCATGCAATCTTTAACTCCGGTGTAAACAGCGGCAACTCGTTATAAAGTAATACAAATATGATAATACTGGCTTTTTAAGAAAGAGTTTGTCGTCTGTCGGGACTTCCTTATTTTCTGCCTTTTTAAAGGGCTTTGCTTTTTTCGGACCTGCCGAATTTTTGGCCGCATATATTTCTGAAGCTGATGTCCGTGTTTTTGTGAGGACCTGTGGCATTGGGAAAAACACGGACTTCAACAGATTTTCCGGCTGCAGATTTTTTCTAGGGGCTGCCGAATTTTTGCTCGCATATATTTTTGAAGTTGAGGTCAATGTTTTTATAAGGCTCTATGGCATTTGGAAAAACACGGACTTCACCAGATTTGCTGGCTGCGGATTTTTTCTCGGAGCTGCCGAATTTTTGGCCCGATATTTATCTGCAGTTGAGGTCTTTGATTTTGTTAGGACCTATGGCATTGGGAAAAACCCGGACTTCACCAGATTTGCCGGCTGCGGATTTTTTTCTCGGGGCTGTCGAATTCATGTATTTTTGAAGTTGAGGTCAATGTTTTTATAAGGCTCTATGGCATTGGGAAAATCACGGACTTCATCAAGAGTTTCCGGCTGCGGACTTTTTCTCGGGGCTGCCGAATTTTGGCCGCATATATTTCTGAAGCTGAGGTCCGTGTTTTTGTAAGGACCTATGGCACTGGGAAAAACACGGACTTCATCCAGAGTTATCGGCTGCGGAGGTTTTCTCGGATCTGCCGAATTTTTGGCCGCATTTTATCTGATGCCTATGTTTGTTTTAGGTCCGTATATTTGTCAGGACCTATGGCATTCGGAAAACATGGATTTCATCTAATTGTCCGGCTGCGGATTTAATCTCGGGTCTGCCGAATGTTTGGCCGCATATATTTCTGAAGTTGAGGTCCGTGTTTTTTGACGGACCTATGGCATTGGATAAAAACACGAACTTCTACCTGAATTTCAGGCTGTGGATTTTTTCTCGGGGTTGCCCAATTTTTTACCGCATATTTTTCTAATGTCCGTGTTTTTGTAAGCCTATGGCTTTGGGGAAACACGAACTTCATCCGGCTTTTCCGTCTGCGGGTATTTTCTCGGTGTTGTCAAATTTTTGACCGCATATTTTTCTGATGTCTTTGTAAAAACACGGACTTCATCCAGCTTTTCCGGCTTCGGATTTTTTCTCGGGCCTGTCGAATTTTTTACCACATTTATTCCACCATCACCTAGTTTTTCTTGAATATTCAGTTGACATTGAAATTTGGAATAAAAAGAAAAAGGAAAGGGTAGCATGTTCATTGACAAAATGTTTAAAGAATATCAAATATATTGTCACTCAGATGCAAAGAGTGTGGACTCAGAGACCAGTCATTTCATTAAAGCAAAGCATTAGATCAGGGCCTAGATTACTTTTTATGCATTATAAGTAATAGTTCTTTGTCCATCACATATACAATGAAGACTGAATTTGGTTGCCTAACTTATACAAAGTTACACACAGCATGTTCTTCGTCCTCGTATTGATAAAGAATCTGAACATAAAAGACATTTTCTGAAACTTCATTTCCTAAATAAAGGTATCGATTTTATTGATATTCAAAGTATATATCGTGATAAGAATGTAATCGATACTATTCCCAAATATTTCATCAACTCTGAATCACCTATCAGCTGTTATAAATATAATAAACCTATTAACTACAGTAAATTTGTCTCTGACTTAAATACTGATGTCAATACTCCTATTTCTTGAGACTGTAGCATTTCAAGCTTTTGCTATAAACCAGTTGGTCATGTCATTACTTGTAATTTTGATATCATTAAGGATAAACGTCTCAGGACCCTCCTTACTAAAGGACCTACATATAGGTTATCTTCTCTTATTAATTTTGACGCTTGTCGAACTGATATTGCGGAAGCTATTCAAGAATTCTGCATCAAATGGTGTCGACGAGATCATGCTTATGTTAATACCCTTTCGGATTGGAAGAAATGTGTTTTTCATATTATTGATACGCGTATTACTTTTTACAAATCAAATTACCATCTTTTACCACCTCGACCTAGAGTTACATTTCGCTATTTGAAGAAAAACATTTGTATTTTTCATACAAATTATGTTCTTAGACCTGCTGACAAGGCATCAAATAATGTAATCATTATTTGAAGATTGTATTATGTTGATGCTTTAAAGAAGGAGCTAACTGATTCACAAACTTATATAACAGTTCAAATACCTGAAAAAGCTATAGTCTCGGAACATGTAAAAATGTGCAATAATTTTAAGTCTAGTCCTAACATAAAACAACATAAACTTTCTACTTTGTACTGGATTGCGAAACTACATAAAAACCCTTATGATATGGAAAAATAGTCAAACAGGGAGAGCCACACACGAAATGACACCGCACCAAACACCATCAAACAAGAAACGGTATGGCTACAAGACAAAACATAACAGGACGCATATCAAGACGAAAAACATTAAACATTAAGCATATTAAATAACAAAATTGACCATAGGCTGAAAGCAGGAATACCGCCTTGGAACGGTCAGTAACTAAAATAAGCTACTGGGGGACTTAAACCCTGGTTTACGGATACCTAACCTCGTCCTTATCCCACTATCACCAAAGTCAAAATGTAAAAAAAAATCCCCCTCCAGACAACTTCACAACATGAATAACGATGTCTGCCAAAACGAAATGACTTTGAAATAAACGTTAGAGGTAAACAAGCGAAGTCATCATTTAAGTGACGTCATAATTTAAAAGTACGGGAAATCTATATGAAACACTTCTACACCGACATTTTATAAAACGTCATTCGCAAGAAGATACAAATACTAATGGATATTAAGTATGTACAACTGTTTTGTTTGAAATAGAATAAACTTGATATCGTAGGCATGTACTCGATGACTATTCAGAAGTCAGAGCAGCTTTTGAGAAGTCAATTGGGGTACGACAGAATTGGCAAAATACAAATATCTAATTTCCTCCCTCCGTAAACGGGTTTAAGAGGGAATCTTTATAGAGTATTAAGTCTTTTCCGTCGTCGCACAAGCAAAGAGGAAAGCATTATGACCAACTGTAAAGGGGTCGATCACCAAGCATGTAGTGTGCTACAATATGTAGGGGTCATATCCCTTTTTAATGAATTGTTTTATACGTTTGACAAACAAAGTATCAAAATATGTATGTCCAATAATTTTTCGAAGTTTGTAAATGACATCACCGTAAAACTCCGGATGTGAAATACCTAACTTTAGAAAAGTACGGAAATTACAATTGTATTTGCTGATGAGTAGAACATTACGGTGGTAAAATTTTGAAAATTACAAAGTTTGTCATATCTGTAGCCTTGCTTTAGTAGCTTTTCAGTGATAATAAGGTTACGATTGTTAAAATCATCAACAGAAGAACAAGCTAGCAAAACGAATAAGCTGAGAAATGTATACATCGTAACATGTAGCACGGGGAACATCCTCATCCAAATGAGGATAGTTAACTATTTTAATATTAAAGTCATCCCTTTTGTCTTAAATTCCAGAAGAAATTTTTCCATTGTTTATAGATAAATTTAAATCTAAAAAGGCTGCAGATATGTCAGAACTATTCGCTTTATTAAGCTTGAGCTCTCTAGGGTAAATTGAGGTTATCATAGAATCAAAGTATGGGTTATCAATATTAAATATATCGTCTAAATAACGTGCTGTATTGTTAAAAGCATTGATGACATCCGCCTGTGAATCGGTTTTAAGGTTAAGCATAAAATCCCGTTCACAACAATACAAAAACAAGTCTGCAATTAAAGGAGCACAGTTGGTTCCCATGGGAATACCAATGACCTGGCGATATACACAATTACCAAAACGAACAAATATATTGTCTAACAGAAACGTAATTGCGTCACAAAGATCTAAACATGTCCATTGGTAAAGAACGCATGTCTAGAATTACAGGCAATAAATGATACTTTTTCTCTAGCAAATGTTTTATTTATAAGATTTGTAAGTTTGATCCTTATTAGATCGTGTGATAATGTGGTAAAAAGTGTAGAAAAATCATATGTGCTTATAGTGTTAGCTTGGTGTTGCTTGATTTTTAATTTAGTTAAAACCTCATTGGAGTGTTTTATAGACCAAAAAAGGTTAATTCCTGAGTTCTCATAAGCTTTATCGCAGTAACGCTTGACGTGTTCTTTGACCGCTGTTAGACACGGTGTAATTAGTTTGGATAGTGCGGTTGTTGTGTATGAGACAGAGTTTGCTATGAAGTGTGATTTATATGGCGTTTTATGGAGTTTAGGTATCCAGTACATTGTCGGAAGTTTATGGTGTGTGATTAATATATCAGCATTAAACTGTTTACATTTATTAACATGTTCAGATATTATGTCTTTTTCAGATTTAGAGACCACAATATATGACTTTGTCTTAGTGAGTTCTTGTTCTAAAACATCCACATAATAAAGTCGTCAAACGATAATTACATTGTTTGACGCTTTATCAGCTGGAAGTTTGTCAAACAACGTATTTAGAGTGAAATTCTTGTATACTATTTTTTAAGAAGTGAACTGAAGTCTTAGGTTTAGGCGAAAGAATGTGAATGTTAGATTTGTAAAACGCGATACGTGTATCCATTATATTTGAAATTTGTTTTATCCATTTTGTAAGGGCACTATTGTCTGCATGTTCTCGGCGAAACCATTTTACACTGAAGTCTAACAAAGAATCTATAATTTTGCTACGGCAGATTTCGAAATCT
Organism: Azorinus chamasolen; assembly: GCA_963576725.1. Taxonomy (NCBI): domain Eukaryota; kingdom Metazoa; phylum Mollusca; class Bivalvia; order Cardiida; family Solecurtidae; genus Azorinus; species Azorinus chamasolen. The sequence continues at coordinate 15,522,389 of OY755250.1, read as the reverse complement.
ATCAAAGAAGGTAATCAGTATTTAGGTCCCTTGATTAATAAAGTACGGAGACGTTTGTTTTCGATAATGTCAAAATTGCCTGTAATAACATGACCAGCCACGGCGTAACAGGACTTAGAGGAATTACAATTTCAACTAACAGGAGTATTATTTACAATATTAAGGTCCGATACAATTTTGTTATGATTAAAAATAGTATTCCTAATAGGTATTTTGTACTTATAGCAGATATATATAATTGGAGATTCTAAAATTTTGAAATAGGCTGGGATGGTATTAATTACGTTTTTATCGCGAAATATTGATTGTGGATCGATAAAATCTATACCTTTATTAACAAAAGGAATTTTCAAAAACTATCTTTTATGGTCAGACACTGAATCAATGTGTGGTCGTTTATTGCCAACTCTAGCTGTTGTACCACTACTAAAATATCTAAACGTTTTTATCGCGAAATATTGATTGTGGATCGATAAAATCTATACCTTTATTAACAAAAGGAATTTTCAAAAACTATCTTTTATGGTCAGACACTGAATCAATGTGTGGTCGTTTATTGCCAACTCTAGCTGTTGTACCACCACTTAAATATCTAAACTTTTGACGTCCTGTCTTACTACTATCAAAGAACATGTTAAACGTTACTGTGATAAAATATATGACAATTCTGGTATTAATGTTTTTTGGTCCATAAAAAATTCAAATGATATTTTAACTAAACTTGAAAATGAACAGTATATCATCTCTGCTCTGTTTGCAGCTCAATCATTGAGTACACTAGCGATAGGTGGATATAGTATGTTCACTTAAATGTTTTCGTTTTACATGCACTTTACCACTGTATATGCCGTCGCGGTTGTTGTAGATTAGTCGGAGAGGGGATAGGTTTATTTACACTGTCTGTCTTTTAGGGTGGGGATGGAATAAGTGTAAATTGGGCGCCCTTAAACCGGTTACCGCCCCAAGTGATATTTGTCACTGGCCGTTCAAAGGCGGTACTTCCATCTCCCCTATTGTGAGTTTTTATGCCTTTGTGTTTATCTTTGTGTCATTTATATACATGTACATTTACTGTTTTGGTGCTGTTTAGACAGTTGAGTGTTTTGTATGTGGTGTTTCATGCGTCACTCATAGATGTACTTTTATTGATTTTGTGATTCTTAATGCAGGGAAGTGATATAGTGAAGTGAAATAAATACGGTTTAGTGAAATAGACACCGTGAAGTGAAATAGATACTAAGAAGTTATGGTCTCAGTAAAACTGACATTGTAGACCTTTTGATTTCATGGAATTGTGAAAGTCGGTTGATACGTGTGTAGTGGTGTATAAATTTAGATTGCATTTTGAATAGCAAGAAAGATGGCAGAAGGATGTATAGATGAACCGGCAGAGGCTATTAATGGTTCATCTGAGGAAGAAGTTAAATAGCTCATACATCTACTTCGAACTTTTGACACTAAACTAAGGGTAACCACACCCGACGATCTAGCGGGACTTGCTAAAGCTCTTGCTGGAGTTAATGAAGAAATGCTTGGTAGATTGTGAATGGAACTCCCATTTCCCTAAACTGTCCATATTTTATTGAGAAGAGGGAAAACGTGAAGTTACCCGCGATACATTTAAATAAGAGATAGAATATATTTTAGCTGATCGTACATTTACACAGGAACAGGTTATGTTTTGAATAAGACGTGCCTTAAAGGGTACCACAGGAGACAAAATCAGGATATTAGGACAAGGAGCAACTCCAACTTATGGTCTACAGAAAGTGGTTATGACACTGTAGAAAACAAAGAAACTGCTTTGAAAAAGTTTTATACCTGTGAACAGAAGGCATATGAGTCTGTGGAGTGTTATGCTACTATATTTGAGGATCTATACTATAAAGCTATTCAGCTTGGAGCATTTCGACTCACTGATACAGAAGTGCTTAGTCATGTTCTACATTCAGGTTAGAAGGATTTAAAGCAAATGTCAGTGTATCAGCTTGTTCAGATAAGAAAATATGATGACTTTCAGAGAGAAATAAGGACAATAGGAGCAGATATGAAATAGAGGTGGCAGATGAGAGCAACTTAATGAAAGAACTGACAAATTGAACAGGGGCAGAAGTAAAAAGAAGGTGAAGAACAACATCAGTGGTATAGTGGTATAGTAGGAGAGGTTTCCCAAAAGAACCTTGGATAGGAAGTCCGAGATGCAGAAGACATTTTAGGGATCAGGGCAGATATATGCAACAGAGACCGTTTGCCAGTGGCATATTTGCACCTACTTGTTTTTTGTGCAATAAAAGGCGGCACATTCAGACGGAATGTTCACCTATCTTGGTGCATCTGGTTTGCATGCACTGCAAAGAAAGAGGACACATAAAGAAGAATTGTCCAAACGTGTAACTGTTCCAGTCTTGGAGTCTGATGAGAGTACTTGGAAAACAAACAAACGACTCCAGATTAGTTGGGGATGTGAATGAAGTGAATATACTAATTGACAATAAATGAAAAAGTAGTAAAAGTCAAGCAGGAAAATCCACACACAAGACGCAAACATCACCAAAACACCGATAGAGCAAGTAATACATAAGAAGCATCCATGTGAGATAAAGGGTTCAATGTCTTGTGTTTGCCAGACGTTAATCGGACACTGATAAAAATATAGGACACTTTCTTGTTTAATCTAGATATTACATTTGATAAGGTTTACATTTTTGTGAATCTAGAACGTAAGTAATTCACATTTACTATTAATAATCCTTTAGTCTTTTCCCCTGTCCAAGATCAATGTAGGAACTAATCTCATCATGAATATTTATTCTATTAAACATCAAAACAAAGCCTAGTTAATATATACCCTTCTACTGTTGAACTGGTGATATGAATTACAAACTGTGACTTTAGGTGACACTCCAAGTACTTCGGCGACTCATCAGGATCCAAACAGTATAACAATCAAGACGTGCATTGAAAAACAAAATAAACGAAAGTGTTTCGGGAATTGATGTAAAGTATACTTTCTTTCACCGAAAGTTTAAACGACATGTTAAAGGTCTATTCGATGTACAGAGAACCATTTGTGCATGTGACTGCTCGACTTTTTCCGGCAAGGTCGGATAATATGTCTGTTGTCGAAGAGTTGCGATTGATAGACCATACTATAGTAAAGGGTCATTCACGAATGTACATACGAATTCTCGGCGGATTTCGGCAAACTCGAAAAACACTTCCGTGCCCGAGCAGTTCCGATTGACAGAGCATATAGATAAAGGCCCCACATTTGTATAGCATTACCTTTATGCGGATTACGTGGCACTAACTAAAGGTAGTGTACTTTTGGTATTTCATTCTATTAATCTAAATACATACATCCTGTGCTATATTAATTACATGTTAGAACGTGGAGACAATCGATTAAATAAAGGAAAACTGTATTAGACAATATGTGTCATCGAAAACTGTATTAGACAATATTTGTCATCGAAAGACTTTACCCTGGACTTACCTTATGGGTTTTTGTTTAAGTTTCGGTCACTTTAATGGAATCAATTAATCTCATTCTAGTGCCAAAATATAAAGAATTAAGGAAGCATATTTTGTCTTTTAAATAGCACATACAGTTCAATGTCTCTAATGCGACCAATTTATGAGTAATCCAATGATGACATTTAAACGCAGATGGTTGCTTAATGCAGGAGGGCAGTTATGCAGAATGCTCCTGTATAATTTTCGTCCTGTATTAGGCAACCAACTGCTTTTCAGCTCCAAAAGTAGACATGTTCTATTGTTGCATTAGAGGGAGATTACTGTAAATCATTAGTGTCAATAGCCAGATATGATCTGGGTCTACTCTTTTGACAAGCATGTGAAAAGGCCGCCATATCAAGCAAAGAGGTAGCGTTTAGCTTAGAAGAAATACCATTATACTGCTTATATTGTTCTGACATTTTCAGATAGTTATAATCAAGAAATCTGGAATTTTATCAGTGTCTACGCTATGTGAAGCGCGTATGAAAACTTTTTTGAAATATTTTCATTAACAGTGATTGTGTGAGGAAACCATTGCAACAGACATTTTTGGACTATAGACGTAGCTTATCAACTTCCTGCATGACTCATTTTTGTACTTTTATCAAACGAGTCACATGACTACCATAAAATGGCATCCACCAAGACGTGTAGCATACGTGTATATATCAAACAAGTCACGTGAATACACTAACGTGACATCCACCAAGACATGTATCATACAAGTATATATCAAACGAGTCACGTGAATACACTTACGTGACATCAACCAAGACATGTATCATACGAGTATATATCAAACGAGTCACGTGAATACACTTACATGACATCCACCAAGACATGTATCATACAAGTATATATCAAAGGAGTCAAGTGAATACACTTACGTGACATCCACCAAGACATGTATCATACAAGTATATATCAAACGAGTCACGTGAATACACTTACATGACATCCACCAAGACATGTATCATACAAGTATATATCAAACGAGTCACGTGAATACACTTACATGACATCCACCAAGACATGTATCATACAAGTATATATCAAACGAGTCACGTGAATGCCATAACATGACATCCACCAAGACATGTATCATACAAGTATATCTCAAACGAGTCACGTGAATACACTTACGTGACATCCACCAAAACATGTATCATACAAGTATATATCGAACGAGTCACGTGAACACACTTACGTGACATCCACCAATACATGTATCATACGAGTATATATCAAACGAGTCACGTGAATGCCATAACATTACATCCACCAAGACATGTATCATACAAGTATATATCAAACGTGTCCCGTGAATACCATAACATTACATCCACCAGGACATGTATCATACGAGTATATATCAAACGAGTCACGTGAATACACTTACATGACATCCACCAAGGCATGTATAATACGAGTATATTCAACGAGTTTGATAAAAGTATAGAACGAGGCTCTTGTACCTTCTAATACCACATTCCATTTATCATATATAAGGCAAAGAGCGATTTAATTACTGTGGAATCTGAATATAACGAAAATATAGGAAACAATATGGAGGTCGATAAGAACAGATGGTTGGCTTAATACGTTTGCTTAATAAGCTACCACTGTCTTGGGTTAAGTTATCGCCTGTTTTAAATACAAGCGATACAAATTTAAGCTAATATCTTGTTTATCGGAGAAAACTATAATTTAAACATTTACCCCAATATTATTCATATAAAAATAGGCAATGTATACATATCAATTACCTTCGTTTTAATGATCGCATATGAGCAGCAGTTTTAATATATTTATTTGATCCAGCGTGATGTAACGCTATCATATATATAGAGGATCTTACATGAGTGGTCATTACACATTGTTTTTATGAAACGAGTTTCATAAAAACAATGTATAATGAACACGAATGTAAGATTCTTTTTATCAAATAAGCCATAAAATGCCATAGAAAATAAAACAGACTATCTGACGGCTGTTTCTGCCATTGCTTTACACACAGCGTAGTGATACAACGGACGACCCGTATGGAGTGCTATGATTGGCTAACGCTTTTTAAATGAGCGTTACGATTGGCTAACTTGCCAATTTGCATAAATAAATGCACTAGTGCAATTCTGCGAAATACGGCACTCTGTTACGGCACTACCACATGGTAGATTATGTGATAAATCGTGATATTCACGGGCATATATCCACTAGTGAATAACTTTCGAACGACCTAATTGTATTAATACGCGCTGTCAAACAAACTGGTTTATTTTGCTTTCGAAGGATCTCTCAGTTTCAGGATATATTAATGTATTCATTTCGTCTAAATGTATTTATTTCGTCTATATGTGTTTATTCGTCCTAACGTGTTTGTTTCAGGCTAATGTGTATTTCTTTCTAATGTGTTTCGCGAATGTTTGTGTATTTCTATCTAATATGTTTATTTATTTTCAATGTGTTTCATTCTTTTTAATATGCTTATTTCGTCCTGATGTGTTTATTTCATCCTTATGTGTTTATTTTTTCCTTATGTGTTTTTCTGTCGTCCAAATGTGTTTATTTCGTCCTAACACGCATATGTTTTCTCCTGATGTGTTTGAATCTGCCTTATGTCTATTCTGTTGTGTACGAATAAGATATGATTGGACTGGGGAGTAGGTGATTAGTAATCCAATATATTATTTCTCAGCAATCTCCAGCAGTTTTGATACACATTGGAACCTCTTTGACCACATCTTTCTCTCTTTTTTGTCTTTTTATTAGATGCAAATGTTGATCTTTAGTTCTTCTATACGTGCCTTCGCGTTTTATGACATACTAGAAAAGAACCCGCGCTGGCGCGGGTAGACTGTTTGATACATTCTGGTCAATTGCAAAGTACGATCACTACAATGCTTTTCCAATATCATTATTAATTATAATGTAACCTTAAGTTTTATGTTAAAATGTTTGGTTTACAGGACAAAATATCGGCGGAAAAGCATAGTTTATGTAAGGGTAAACACTTTATCTTATAGACTTCTTTATACCATAGTAGATAATGTTATAATAGCACAGAAAAAGACCCGCTCAAGTGCTGCTTATACCAATATCTACCGGTTTTTGAATTTATGTATATGGTATATAACACAAATATAACATTCAACTCAAAAGGGCCTCGATGGCCTAGTAGTTGGAGTCCCTAAATGACAATTACTTTGCTTCTCATAGCACTGGCTTTGATCCATGTCTTAGTCGGATCTATCAAGTAAGGATGTCTTGCAGCTTGTAAGTAAACTGAAATACTACTAACGTCATGTAAAACCAAATAAATGTTTACTACAGAAAATATTAAGAGCACTAATTTAAGTGCCATTTAAACAACGGTTTAATAATTCAGCTGTTATGATTTCTCAAAATACTGCTTGTAGTCCTCTAGCCAGAAGCATGTTTGCCCCCCCCCCCCCACCCCCTCAGGGGGAATTTTGCAGACATACTTCATCTTAAAGTACATTGTCTTAGTATTATTTTAAGCCATGTTTGCACTCTGACCGTGTGGGCGTTTGCGTTTTCGCTTTTATTTGCTATTGCAGTGAATCTTGTATGAAGCGACAACTAATTGGAGTAGCGTGGGATCTCTGAAGACAGGTGATTGTTTATTGCAGGATGAAAATACTGTATTTAGCTCAGGAAAGCAAACCGGAGGCCATTTTAGCAAAGAGTTTATAGCATACATTTTTCTGTATTGTTATTTTTATCCTGCATTAAGCAATCACTTGTATTTAAAATTACAAATATGACTGATATTGGGTGGTCGCATTATATGTAAATATGGTCATTCGCATAATCATGAATTGGCACAGCGGTCAGTGTCGAATTGCCACATGACAAGCAATACAACTCATTGGCACAGCGGTCAGTGTCGAATTGTCACATGACAAGCAATACAACTCATTGGCACAGCGGTCAGTGTCGAATTGTCACATGACAAGCAATACAACTCATTGGCACAACGGTCAGTGTCGAATTGCCACATGACAAGCAATACAACTTATTGGCACAACGGACAGTGACGAATTGCCAAATGACAAGCAATACAACTCATTGGCACAACGGTCAGTATCGAATTTCCACATGACAAGCAATACAACTCATTGGCACAACGGTCAGTGTCGAATTGCCACATGACAAGCAGTACAACTCATTGGCACAACGGTCAGTGTCGAATTGCCACATGACAAGCGATACAACTCATTAGCACAGCGGTCAGTGTCGAATTGCCACAAGACAAGCGATACAACTCATTGGCACAACGGTCAGTGTCGAAGGGTTTGTGAAGGAGTAGATTGCATCCACGACATTCTTTACTTTGAAATCACTTTCTACAATCTCTTAAGTTCCTTGTGCAAAGATGACAAAGAAAAAGCATATCAGTCAGTTCAAGCAATGCCTCAACAAATTTTGCTCCAAACCAACAATGCAGCCTTTACACTACGCATGTTTGTTGATTGTTTGTTCGATGGTGATATCTACAGGCATGCTTGTTGATTGTTTGTTCGATTGTGATATCTACAGGCATGCTTGTTGATTGTTTGTTCGATGGTGATATCTACAGGCATGCTTGTTGATTGTTTGTTCGATGGTGATATCTATAGGATTCCTGCATTTAGGAACCAGAGACCATGAGAGGATGAAGCCAGTGCGCTTTAGCAACTAACTCTGTGGCTCTTGGTTCAGTATCGGGGAGGTTCAGTAAGATCATCAGATAAACTGAAATGTTACTGGCGTTGTTAATGTGATCAAATGAGAAGAACGTTGGACAGAGCTAATACAGTGTGGCTATGTGAAGATCAAGGTCTTTTTCTTTTGAGGCTTTGATTAGGGCCAACATCATATTGATGGTGTTCATGTACTGTAACCAGCACTGGCTCGTGTAACAAGCACTGGCTCGTGTAACCAGCACTGGCTCGTTTTACCCATATCACCACTTAAAAAAAAACAGCTTGTGAAATCGCAGTGCACGGTTATAGTTTTTATCGGAAATCACCTTCTCCAGAATCAGATAGAATCTGATACCGTTACTGCAATGCACATTGCTGTTTCTAGTTCCATGGTCCTGACATATGATTGAGCATGACCAAACCTGTTAAGCATAGTCACAAGCCCTGTATTACCAGTTAAATGTCTTACACCTCCCTTCAGAATTTACAGTTATTTGCAAACTATCTTTATCAGGTTAATCATTTCCCTGATATCATTCTTCATAGGTTTATACGCCCACCTAATAAAAGTGGTCGTATATTGGCGTGGCCCTGTCCATCCGTTCGTTCATTCGTTCGTCCGTCAACATTTTGTTTGTCCGCTGTTTTCTCGGAAAACTATTTGACGGATATTAATGAAACTTCACACAAATGTTTAATGCATCAAGATCTGAAGCTGAGTCGATTCTAAGGTTCATTTGATTTGTTTGTCATTCAATTTTTATTCGCCCACCTAATAAAGGTGGTCGTATATTGGCGTGGCCCTGTCCATCAGTCCGTTCGTTCGTTCGTCCGTTCGTTCGTCCGTCAACATTTTGTTTGTCCGCAGTTTTCTTGGAAAACTATTTGACAGATATTAATGAAACTTCACACACATGTTTAATGCATCAAGATCTGAAGCTGACTTGATTCTGAGGTTCATTTGATTTTTCGTTTCAGAGTTACGGCCCTTGTACTTAAAAACTAATGCAAATACATGCAAATAGTTTGTCCGCTGTTTTCTGGGAAAACTGTTTGACAGATATTAATGAAACTTCACACAAATGTTTAATGCATCAAGATCTGAAGCTGAGTCGATTCTAAGGTTCATTTGATTTGTCGTTTCAGAGTTATGGCCCTTGTACTTAAAAACTAATGCAAATACATGCAAATAGTTTGTCCGCTGTTTTCTAGGAAAACTATTTGAGAGATATTAAAATGTTTAATGCATCAAGATCTGAAGCTGAGTTGATTTTGAGGTTCATTTGATTTTTCGTTTCAGAGTTATGGTCCTTTTATTTAATAGATAAGTCAAATATATGCATATAGTTTGTACGCTGTTTTCTGGGAGAACTGTTTGACAGATATTAATGAAACTTCGCACACATGTTTAATGCATCAAGACCTGAAGCTAAGTCAATTCTGAGGTTCAATTTGATTTGTTGTTTCGGAGTTATAGCCCATGCACTTAAAAGAAATAATGCAAATCTATGCAAATATGAGGATGGCCTTAACTTTTTCATTTGAAATGATATTTACTTCAATTTTTTATATGGTTAAACCTTAATATGATTTTTCACATATATTGCGGGGTTTTGATAAGTCATTTTATTCTAAAGTTATGGTGCTTGAACTTTGTGTGTTTGTTGCTTTGTTTGTCGGTCAACTTTTAGTTTGTCTGTTGTTTTCTGGGAAAACTATTAAAATGATATAAATGAAACTTAACACAAATGTTTTAAGCAACAAACTCAAATCTGAAGCTGAGTTTATTTTGAGGTTCATTCAGTTTGTCTCACCGAGTTATGACCATTGCACTTTACAAAAATCTGCAAATATGAGGATTAGCTGTAACTTTTTTAATTAATAAGATATTCACTTCAAATTTTTTTAAAAATAGTATCACCTTAATAAGGAAATCAAGATCTGAAGCACAGATTAGAAAATATCAACACTTATAAGGCATGTTGAATCGTAGAAAGTTTGCAAGTGGGCGTATTATGTACCGTATGCGGTACTCTTGTTCATGATACTACCTTTGTATGGATATTCACATATATTGTGTTTTTTATATGTCATTTTATTTTAAAGCTATGGCCCTTGAACTTTGTGTTTTGTTGCTTTGTTCGTCTGTTGTTTTCTGGGAAAACTATTAAAATGATATTAATTAAATTTCACACAAATATTTTATGCAACAAAATATGAAGCTAAGTTGATTTTGAGGTGCATTCAATGTGTCGTTACGGAGTTATGGCCCATGCACTTTACGAAAATCTGCAAATATGAGAATGGCCATATTTGTTTTATTTAATAAGATATTCACTTCAATATTTTTATATAATAGAATCTATCACCTTAATATGGAGATCAAGATCTGAAGCACAAATTAGAAAATGTCAAAACTTATAAGGCATGTTGAATCAGAGAAAGTGTGCAAGTGGGCGTGTCATGTACCGTACGCGGTACCCTTGTTTAATTTTCTTTTAGGATTCATAGTTCCCATAAATGTCTAACAGTGATACAGAAATATTAGAATTAAACTTAATGTCTAACAGTGATACAGAAATAGTAGAATTAAACTTAAATCATGTATGCTGCACTTACAAATATGGATTGGATTTTTCGCTAATTTTCATAAAAGCCGCATTTTTGCGCCCCCTTCAAAAAAAGAATTAAATAAATAAATAAATAATAATAATAATAGTCAACCAAAAGAAAATTCTATGTTTGGGATATCAGTATTTATAATTTATATTATCTATGATGTCATGGGTTAACATGAAAAAATAATTCCAATTTTAGGAATTATACATAGTTTCCAATTTTCAGCGAATTTTGTTAAAATTCGTATTATTTTGCCCCAAAACTCACGAATGCCCCAACGGCCAGAATGCAAACATGGCTCATTGTGTAGCATTTTCTATAAGGTTTCAGAAAATGCTAGACTCCAAAATTCCCCCTGAGGGGGTGGGGAACAGGGGTAATAGGCGGATCAAGGACTATTGGTAAAGAGCAACAGCTAAATCCGATGTGTTTGGTTTGTGATGAAATAAATGATTGTAATCAAGACCTAAAATAAGAGTCATTTAAAATCTGGGCAGGTGGCCCTAACGGTAAAGATGTTTATTTAATTTCAAAAAATGTCCTTACTGGTTTTTGCTAAAGCTGCACAGAGAACGTCGTCGTTTCAGCTAATTTGGTTCCTTATAAATGCATTTGATATTATGATACTGTGAAAATGAATGAAGTTAAAAACAATTTTGCAGGCAAGTAACGATATTATTTCAACAAAAACGCATTTAATCACCAATAATTTCTCTTTCAGAACGGTACACCTTTATATCACATTTTCCAGATTATAATAAACGCTTCAAATAGCATTCGACAGTCATGCACTTTTATCAGTGACTCTGTAAAGTATATAATATGCAAACACGTCGAAGTCCGTCTAAAGACTAAAAATCCGTCTAAATGAAGCAACGGACAGTATTTTATGCATGTTCAAAACTGGTACTGTGCCAGTCCCAGTCTCACTGTCTGTGAAAACAGACAACATTATGACAAGTTTAGTGCTATAACGCTGATAACTGTTGAAAAGCAACCTTTTTGCATTGTATATATTACCTACGCTAATGGTTATTAGTATTTCTGCGCAAGCAGTCTATTTCTCCATATGCGTTCCTAATCTTCTTTTTAATTTCTATTCTTTTTCAATTATATGTTAATATTAACATTTATTGTTGTTTTGTACGGACATTATTTTCATATAAAAATGTATTGATCACTAGTTAGAATCGAACACAAGACCCCGCACATGCAAACACAGATACATATCCACTGCACCAAAACAGCTAAGTTGAAAACATTGCAGCTTGCTAAGGCTTTTGAAAATAAAGAATCGCTGTAGTCGCTTCGTTTGGTTTACATTAATGTCGGTCATGTATGTTCCAAAATAAGTTGGTCTATCCGTATAAATAGTCACAAAGCGTCTAGTGTTTTGTCAACAAATAATAAAGGAGAAACAAAACAAATAAATAATACGTTTGTGTCCGTATCGGAATATTTGCCAATCGTCACTCACATTGGAAGGTCATTTCCCGTCTATTTTCAGATGGACTATTTCTGTAGGAAGGGGAATTTCTCTGTCTGTATCCAAACTGCCGATATTAGTGCTTTTTTGATGTCAAATAAACAACTTCAATGTGTAAGCTGCCCGCATATAACATTACCCAATATGTACGCTGTGCCGTATTTACGGCAAATCCGACACAACCTCGAGCTCGTTCTTTTAGTAGTAGAGATTCGTATCATCATGTAAGCTTATGCTTCCGAAATGCCCATTACGTTATATTTACGCTATTCAGGTCTGAATCAAGATTTGCATTTGTCTTCTTTTCAGTTTCAGAATCTTCAATGAAAAATGAGTGGCGACGTTGAAATGATACAGGGAACTATAGATATAGAAGAACTTGTGAGAGACAAAGTCAGCCTCAGCCAATCAGAGGAAAGTAAAAGTTTACAGTAGAGTAGAACCCCTATGAAGGGGGCATTTATTTATTGAGCATAGGAGAAGATGGTTACTTAGCCCATTGCGTCATAGGCGGCTTATAGACCAAAATCTCGTTGAATAAATCTGTCGAAAAGGAGCATTTACTAGAGAAAAGAAAATTTATAGAATTCTTTAATTTTTAAACCAATGGCACAAAGAGAGTATTTGCTCCTATGGAGCAAATGCTCTATTTATCACAATGACTTTAGAAAGGGACTTTTACAGGTGTGCAAAAGGCGTCAATATGAGGGAATGGGTACGTGCAGAGTAAAAATGATACAAAAAGCTCCTATAGGACTTTTCTGTATGACTATACATTTAGATTATGAATTCCACCTCACACTCTATAGCCATCTAGTCATGACTTTAGAAAATACTCTACTTCACATTCTATAGCTACCTAGTCGTGACTATAGATGGCCTGGACTTCACATTCTACAGTCACCTAGTCGTGAATATGGGTAATGGACTGGACCTCACATTCTACAGTCACCTAGTCGTGACTATGGGTAATGGACTGGACCTCACATTCTATAGCTACCTAGTCGTGACTATAGATGGACTCGACCTCACATTCTACAGTCACCTAGTCGTGACTATGGGTAATGGACTGGACCTCACATTCTACAGCTACCTAGTCGTGACTATAGATGGACTCGACCTCACATTCTACTGTCACCTAGTCGTGACTATGGGTAATGGACTGGACCTCACATTCTACAGTCACCTAGTCGTGACTATGGGTAATCGACTGGACCTCACATTCTATAGCTACCTAGTCGTGACTATGGGTAATGGACTCAACCTCACATTCTACAGTCACCTAGTCGTGAATATGGGTAATGGACTCGACCTCACATTCTACAGTCACCTAGTCGTGAATATGGGTAATGGACTCTACCTCACATTCTACAGTCACCTAGTCGTGACTATGGGTAATGGACCCTACCTCACATTCTACAGTCACCTAGTCGTGACTATGGGTAATGGACCCTACCTCACATTCTACAGTCACCTAGTCGTGACTATGGGTAATGGACTCGACCTCACATTCTACAGTCACCTAATTTTATAGCTACCAACCATGACTATATATAAGAAGCACATTTAGCAAATCCAATATAAACCTGTTTTGTATTTCTCTGCCAATCCCTTTAATCTACAGCAATGGGTTCCGCGTCTACAGTCCTTGGTTCCTAGTCTACAGTCCTGGTTCCTAGTCTACAGTCCTGGGTTCCTAGTCTACAGTCCTGGGTTCCTAGTCTACAGTCCTGGGTTCCTAGTCTACAGCCCTGGGTTCCTAGACTACAGTCCTGGGTTACCAGTCTACAGTCCTGGTTTCTCGGTGTACTGCCCTGGATTCCTAGCCTACAGTTCTGGGTTCTAAGTGCACAGCCAGGGGTTCCTAGTCTACAATATTTGGTCCCTATTCTACAGTCCTGGGTCCATAGTCTACTGTCCTGAGTCCCTAGTCTACATCCCTCGGGTTTTTGTCCACGGTTCTGAGTTCGAAATCTACATTTCTGGGTTCTAGTTGTAGTCATTGGGTTCTCAGTGTACATTCCTTGGTTCTCAGTGTACAGCCATAGGTTCCTAATCTACAGTTCTGGGTCCCTAGTATACATTCATAGGTTCCTATTCATTAGTTCTGAATACCAAATCTACAGTAATATGTTCCTAGGCTATATTCCTGGGATTTCTGTCTACTGTGTTGAATTCTTACTCTAGAGTCCTGAGTTCCTAGTCTATATACCCGGGTCCCCTGTCTACAGTCCTGAGTTCCTAGTCTATATACCCGGGTCCCCTGTCTACAGTCCTGAGTTCATAGTTTATAGTTATTGGTTCCTAGTCAACAAATGTACCGGCTTCCTAGCCTACAGTCCTGGGAACATAGTCTATAGTCCTGAGTTCCTAGTCTTTAGTCCTGGGTTTCTGGTCTAAAGTCCTGGGTTCACTGGGTACAGTCTTGTGATCCTAGTATATAGTCCTACAAAGGTTCTGGTTCCTAGCCTACAGTCCTGAGCTTAGTTTACAGTCCTCGGTTTCAATTCCTAAACTACAGTTTTGGGCACCTAATCTAGCCCTGGATTCCAAATCTACAATCTTGGGTGTCTGTCTAGAGTCCTGGAATCCTAATCTACAGTCCTAACTTCCTAATCTACAGTTCTGGATTCCTAGACTACAATCCTGTGTTCCTAGCCTAAAGTCCTGAGTTCCTAGTCTACATTCTGAGTTTCAAGTCCAAGTCTACAGCCCTGGGTTCCTAGGCTAAATTCTTTATTTCCTAATATACAATCCTTATTTTCGAGTCTACAGTCATGAGTTCTAAAGTCCTAGATCACAAGCCTATAAAGGTCCCAGTTTCCTAGCCAACATCCACGAGTTTATCTACACTCCTGGGTTCATAGTCTACACTCCTGGGTTCTTTATCTAAAGCCCTTGGTTTCTAGTATACAGTCCTGCATTCCTAGTCTATAGTCCTTGGTTCTTAGTCTACGTTACGAGTTTTATACGCCCGTTTGGAAAACGGGATGTATTATGGAACGGGGCTGTCTGTCTGTCTGTCTTTCTGTCTGTCTGTCTGTTCGTCTGTCTGTCCGTCTGTCCGTCTGTATGTATGTCTGTCCATATGTCTGTCCGTCTGTCTGTCTGTCCGTAACATCTCTAACTCAAGTTATGCTTGACGAATCCTTCTCAAATTTAACCACAATGTTTATCTGGACATGATACAGTAGCATTACTAGTCCCGGTACGTATATTCAAGGTCAAGGTCGCACAACTGGACTTAGAACGTGCGTTTAGCCTTTGCGTTAAGCAAATATGTTAACCTCAATTGATACTGTACCATCTCTAAGTCAAGTTCTGCTTGGTGGGTCTCAAATTTCACCACAATATTTAACAGAAGCATGGGTAGCACGGGTGTGTCCCGAATGGTATACCTAAGGTCAAGATCGCACAATTGCGTTTAGCAAGTGGAAGTCCAATTATTTACATAACCCTTTGAGATAAAGCTTTTAAACTTGAACCACTTGTTCACCATCACGACATCCACCTGTAGGTAAATTAGAATTTTTGGTTAAGGGTTTTTTGTTGAATTTACATAACCCTTTGAGATAAAGCTTTGAAACTTGGAACATTTGCCTACTCTGTTTGAAAAAACGGGATGTATTATGGAATGGCACTGTTTGTCCGTCTGTCTTTAACATCTCTAACTCAAATTCTGCTTGGTGGATCCTTCTCAAATTACACCACAATGTTTATCTTGACATGCTGCAGTAACATGGGTGTGTCCCGGTACGTATATCCAAGGTCAGTGTCGCACAATTGAACTTAGAATTTGAGTTTAGCATTTGCGTTTAGCAAATATGTCCTCGAAGGGCGTATATTGTGCCCATTGGCACTCTTGTTCCAGTCTACAGTCCTGGGTTTCAGGGCTGCAGTACCTGGCGTCTAGTCTACAAAGGTCATGTGTTTATTTCTAGCCTACAGTCCTGAGTTCCTAATCTACAGTTCCAAGTCTACAGTCCTGTGTTCCCTGTCTACAATTCTCAGCTCCTAGTATATAATCATATGGTCCCTAATCTATAGTCCTAGGTTCCAAGTGTAAAGTCATTGGTTCTTAGTCTGCGGGCATGGGTTCCTAGTCTACAGTTCTGGGTTCCTAGCCTACAGTCCTGTGTTCCTAGTCTACAGTTCTGGGTTCCTAGCCTACAGTCCTGTGTTCCTAGCCTACAGTCCTGTGTTCCTAATCTAGTCCTGGGTTCCTAATCTAGTCCTGGGTTCCTAATCTAGTCCTGGGTTCCTAATCTAGTCCTGGGTTCCTAATCTGCAGTACTGGGATCCTAATCTACAGTTATAGGTTCCTACTCTAAGGTCATTGGTTTTAAGTTTGCAGTACCGGGTTCCTAGTCTACAGTTCTCAGCTCCTAGACTAACGTCTTGTGTTCTTTGTCTATAGTCATGGGTTCCTAATCTACATTCCTGGGCACCCAGTCCACAGGTTCATATAGTCCTGGATTCCTAGTCGACCACTGTACTGTTTTATAAAACAAATTAGCTAACACAGTGAGGCTGTACACATTCCAATGAACTAAATACAGAGACGAAAACATGTGGAAGTAAACGTAAAGCTACAGACATGTGTAACGACAATATCCCATCTCTTCATGTTACAGGGCCTAGACAACTCATTTTCAATATTTGATCTTGGTGAGGTCATCAGTAAATACCAAGTCTGGGCGAAGTATTTGCCGAGAGTTAAACCATTTTATGGTAAGTATTTTGATTTATTTATTTATTTTATTACTGTAATAATCATTATAATAATGCGAATCATTATTATTATTATTATTAATATTATTATTATTATTATTATTATTATTATTATTATTATTATTATTATTATTATTTATTATTATTATTATTATTATTACTATTATTTTATTACAATATATTCTTGGGAAAATGATATCCTGAAGTGTTCTTACTACCATCACATACACAATTACTTAACCCTTTCTTTCATATAATCGTGTTTTCACGCATTTGCAGAGTAGACCAAGATCAGACGGCTCCAACTTTCTATAATGGCTACACTAATGTCTTTCCCACCTGCCATATTTCACGAATACTATAAGACCTTTGCAAACAGTATAGACCAATATCAAATCGCTCCTGATGGATAGGTCAGTATAGACCAATATCAAATCGCTCCTGATGGATATGTCAGTATAGACCAATAGCAAATCGCTCCTGATGGATAGGTCAGTATAGACCAATATCAAATCGCTCCTGATGGATATGTCAGTATAGACCAATATCAAATCGCTCCTGATGGATAGGTCAGTATAGACCAATATCAAATCGCTCCTGATGGATATGTCAAGTATAGACCAATATCAAATCGCTCCTGATGGATATGTCAGTATAGACCAATATCAAATCGCTCCTGATGGATAAGTCAGTATAGACCAATATCAAATCGCTCCTGATGGATATGTCAGTATAGACCAGTATCATATCGCCCCTGATGGATATGTCAAGTATAAAAAACACCTTTATGTTTTCAGTATGTTTTAGATACTGTCATATGCGACTTCACCTGTCAAGTGTTACAACGTTTTTTCGGGCAATAACATGTGCAGTGTCCCGAGGGATTGTTGTTGACCCTCGCCCTTCGGGCTCGGGCAACAACATTCCCAAGGGACACTGCACATGTTATTGCCCGAAAACAAACGTGTATTAACGCTATTCTTGCATAAACCCATTTTCTGCTTTCCTGCATCAATTTATTTCTTCCAAATACAAGCAAAACTATACACTTCTTTGACACTTCCGTTCGTTCGATTTATGCAGTTTCCGGGCCACTCTTTTGTTTTCTTTCTGACGTCATTCCACGATTGTATCAAATACCGTTTACACAGGATTTCATTCAATATGTCTATCACTAAAAGCAGTTCATTGTCGGTGCCCCTGAAAAACTGGCTCCGTTCATCTAGCTTAGGCCAAACGCTATAGCGTTGGCGTCCATTGTTAGGCCCCGAATAGGTATAATTAAACCCGGTCAACAACAGCGCGTGAGCACGAGAATCGCCTTGTTAATACATGGTCTAGCGGGACAACAACAGCACGTTTTATGCAAGAATTACTGTTATAGTTTACAGTACGTTATAGAAAAGGTCATGTGTAACTTCAGATGTCAGGTTTCATTGTTATATTTTATAGTGTATTATAGAAAGTGTCATGTGTACCTTCAGATGTCAGGTTTGATTGTTATATTTTATAGTGTATTATAGAAAGTGTCATGTGTACCTTTAGATGTCAGGTTTGATTGTTATATTTTATAGTGTATTATAGAAAGTGTCATGTGTACCTTTAGATGTCAGGTTTGATTGTTATATTTTATAGTGTATTATAGAAAGTGTCATGTGTACCTTCAGATGTCTGGCTTTAATGTTATATTTAAAAGTTCATTATCAAAAATGCCATGTGTACCTTCAGATGTCAGGTATAACCTTAACCGTTATATTTTACTGTGCATTATAGAAAAAATGTTATGTTTACCTTCAGCTGTCAAATGTAACAATGATGACTGTATACTTAGGGTGTTGGCCGCCTGTGGAGCTTCTTTTGAATGTGCAAGCCAGGTAATTATTTTAATCATTTGTTACATGAATGTGTGTATTCATATAAGAAATAATGGCATCATGAATATTAATTAGATGATTTAGAATAGAATTAAAGCTATATTATTTCATAGCAGATCCTACAGGAGCTATCTGATTTGGGTATACATGTACTCTGTGTTTAATGGCGTTATAAGCCATCTATATGGTTAACCCTTCCGGTGCCAAATTTCTAATTGTAGTCTGCAACCCAACTTAGTTGAGATATTTCGGTAAAATCAGTAAATGAGATGAATAAATGCAAATTTCAAAACAAGAGATGTTTGTAAAACATGTATACCCCCCAGACCCCCTGACCTTTGATCTAGCGACTTCAACTATAGATGTAATCTAGCGGTCATGACTAATCACCACAGCAACTTTGAAGATCCTATGTCAAACCACTGATCATTTATTGATCTGAAAACATTTCACATATTAAGGCCATGGTGACCTTGACCTTTGACCTAGTGACCTCCACAACTATAGGGGTCATCAAGTGGTCACAACCAACTACCACAGCAAGTTTGAAGATCCCGAATCAAACCATTGAGCAGTTATTAACTAGAAACCATTTCATCAGTTAAGGTCATGATGACCTTGATCTTTGACCTAGTGACCTCAAAATCAATAGGGGTCATCTAGTTGTCATGACCAACCACCACAGCAAGTTTGATAATCCTAAGCCAAACCCTTGAGCAGTTATTGATCACAAACCATTTCACCAGTTAAGGTCATGGTGACCTTGACCTTTGACCTAGTGACCTCAAAAATAATAGGGGTTATCTACTGGTCATGACCAACCACAGCAAGTTTGAAGATCCTAAGCCATACCCTTGAGCAGTTATTGATCACGAACCATTTGACCAGTTAATGTCATGGTGACCTTGACCTTTAACATAGTGACCTAAAAAACAATAGGGTTCATCTAGTTGTCATGACCAACCACCACAGCAAATTTGAAGATCCTAAACCAAACCCTTGAGCAGTTATTGATCAGAAACCATTTTTCAAGTTAAGGTCATGGTGACCTTGACCTTTGACCTAGTGACCTCAAATACAATAGGGGTCATCTAGTGGTCATGACGAACTACCGCAGCAAGTTTGAAGATTCTAAGCCAAACCCTTGAGCAGTTATTGATCTGAGACCATTTGACCAGTTAAGAGCATGGTGACCTTGACCTTTGACCTAGTGACCTAAAAACTATAGGGGTCATCTAGTGGTCATTACCAACCACCACAGCAAATTTGAAGATCCTAGGCCAAACCCTTGAGCAGTTATTGATCACAAACCATTTCACCCTTTAAGGTCATGGTGACCGTGACCTTTGACCTAGTGACCTTAAAAACAATAGGACTCATCTAGTTGTCATGCCCAACCACCTAAGCAAATTTGAAGATCCTAAGCCAAACCCTTGAGCAGTTATTGATCGGAAACCATTTTACCAGTTAAGGTCATGGTGACCTTGACCTTTGACCTAGTAACCTCAAAATCAATAGGGGTCATCCAGTGGTCATGACCAACTACCACAGCAAGTTTGAAGATTCTAAGCTAAACCCTTGAGCAGTTATTGATCGGAAACCATTTAACCATTTAAGGTCATGGTGACCTTGACCTTTGACCTAGTGACCTCAAAATCAATAGGGGTCATCTAGTGGTCATGACCAACCACCACAGCAAGTTTGAAGATCCCAAGCCAAACCCTTGAGCAGTTATTGATCGGAAACTATTTCACCATTTTAGGTCATGGTGACCTTGACCTTTGACCTAGTGACCTCAAAAACAATAGGGGTCATCTACTTGTCATGACCAACCAGCACAGCAAGTTTGAAGATTCTAGGCCAAGTCGTTTATTAGTTATCGTTCGGAAACCATCGATCTACCGACCGACCGACCGACCGACCGACAGACCGACCGACCGACCGACCGACCGACATGTGCAAAGCAATATACCCCCATTATTTCAAAAGGGGGGTATAATAATAAACCACAGATATAGAACTAGAGGTTGAAACAAAAGTGAAGTCCCAGATCAGACTCCATTTTCAAGGCGGCGTCTCATCTGGGACTGCACTATTTGTTTTGGTGCATTTTGCGACATTGGCGATTAAACGGTTAAACAAACGGTACATGTTTTCTATCAAATACAGGCCGAGATTGAGCAGGTTATTGGCCTTGGTGTCTCAGCTGACAATATCATATATGCCAACACATGTAAGCACCCGTCCATGGTAAAGTTTTCTGCGAAAGAGGGCGTGGCGTATTTGACGTTTGACAATGAAGCGGAGTTATACAAGATAAAAGAAAACTACCCCGACGCAAAGTAACAATCTATTTGAAACAATTGCAGTACATGTATGAGTCATGCAGGAAACACTACATACAAAACACACAGCCGCATGAACATCACCACGACAAGAAAACAGTAAACGTACATGCATATCAAATGACACAAAGAGACGCACAAAGACATAAACAAACATCAGGGGAGATGGAAGTACCGCCTTGGAACAGCGTTGGAACAGTCACTGACAAATATTCACTGGGGGGGGGGGGGGGGGGGGGGGGGCGCCCAACCTCACACTTTTTCCACCTCCGCTCTAAAAGACAAGCAGTGTAAATAAACGTATCACCTCTCCGACTAATCTATAACAACTGCGATGGCAAATACAGTGGTATTGATCGATCAATAGTTTTTTTAACGTTTTAAAGAAGACTCTGTAGCAGAACAGAGT
Source organism: Azorinus chamasolen (assembly GCA_963576725.1). NCBI lineage: Eukaryota > Metazoa > Mollusca > Bivalvia > Cardiida > Solecurtidae > Azorinus > Azorinus chamasolen. The sequence continues at coordinate 15,500,700 of OY755250.1, read as the reverse complement.
CCGGACCGACATATTTTTACAGCAGGCACCTATTTGATTGTGAGACAATAGGAAAGACATACTACTCTGTGAAGGCATCCTTCTAAACCCCTGGCGGAAGCCAGATATTTATATTTTGCCAGTATTGTCGTGCCCCAAATAACTTCTGTTCTGGCCTCTGAATGACCATCGAGTACATGTTTCCCAACAAAACGGTTACATATTTAGTATCCACTTAGATTTATATTGGTGTCCAAATATTTCGTGTACTTTTCCCGTCATTTAAATTATGGTGTCCGTTATTTAATTGATGACGTCACCTGTTTCCTGTCTCAGTTTATTTTAAAAGTATTTAGTCTTTGCATCGGTGCTCATGTTGTGGAGTTGTCTGGCGGTAGATACGTGTAAAGTTGGGTACCCGCAAACCTGGTTTAAGCCCCATTCTTGCACAAAACGTGCTGTTGTAGTCCCGTTAGACCATGTATTAACAAGGCGAATCGCGTGCTTACGCGCTGTTGTTGACCGGTTTAATTATACCTATTCGGGGCATAAGGTAAACAATGGACGCGAATGCTGCAGCGTTTTGGCCTAAGCTAGATGAACGGTGCGACTATTCCAGGGACACCGACAATGAACTGTATTTAGTGATATACATATTGAATGAAATTCTATGTAAACGGTACCGGGGGGATCACCACCTTTCGGGGGATCACCTCCCTTCAGAATTTATAATCTTCACAACATCAGGTGTTAAGTGATTGTGTGGCGGCCGTAAAACGTCGCCCAGTACTTCATTGTCAGTGTTGTTATACCTTCTGATCCTTCGAGATCATGAATTTCAGTACTTCTTGTTCTGAAAATTGAATACAGCTTAAGCCGGTGCTAGGGGGTGTGAGCAGTGTTGCACTTTCAATTACTGCTCATGAACAGACTCAATTAAACCGAGTCTGCAATTTTGCTTTTGGGGGATCACCACCCTTCATAATTTATTTAATACAATCATGATTTGACGTCAGACGCCCGAAAACAGCATAAATCGAACGAAGTGTCAAAGATGTGTACAGTTTTATGCGGTAGTTTTGCTTGTATTTGGAAGAATTAAATTGATGCAGGAAAGCAGAAAATGGGTTTCCTTGACGGGGATGTTCCCCGTGCTCCATCTTACGGGGTTTATATATCTCAACTTATTCGTTTTGCTAGAGCTTGTTCATCTATTGACGATTTTAACAGTCGAAATCTCATTTTAACTGAAAAACTGCTTAAACAAGGATATAGATACCATAAACTAAGAAAAACTTTCTCTAAATTTTACTATCGAAATCTCTCGCTTATTGGCAAGTACAAATGTAATCTCAAGGTACTTTTGCGACACGGTATTTCACATCCTGAATTTTATGGTGATGTGATTTACAAACTTCGTAAAATTATTGGACATACCCATTTTCTCACTTTGTTCATCAAATATATAAAACAATTCATTAAAAAGGGATATGATCCTGTATTACTACAACATACTGCATGTTTGGTTGTGAACCCTTTTACAGTTGGCAATCACGCTGGCCTCTTTGCATGTACGCCGACAAGAAAGGTTTAGTACTCTATGAAGGCGACCTCTTAAATCCAGAAATGGAAGGAGAACGTCGGATATCTGTACTATTTCATTTTTGTCGTACCCTTTATTACTTTTCTTCAGTTACTCTGTTTGCAGCTCAATCATTGAGTACACTAGCGATAGGTGGATACAGTATGTTCAATTAAATGGTTTTTTGTTATACATGCACTTTACCACTGTATTTGCTGTCGCGGTTGTTGTAGATTAGTCGGAGAGGGGATACGTTTATTTACACTGTTTGTCTTTTGGGATGGGGATGGAATAAGGGTGAGGTTGGGCGCCCATAAACCGGTTTAAACCCCCGGTGACTTTTGTCACTGACCGTTCCAAGGCGGTACTTCCATCTTCCTCCTATTGTATGTTTGTTTTGTCTTTGTGCGTCTCTTGTTGTTTTTTCTACCTATGTACATTTGCTGTTTCCTTGTGTTGCTGTTCGGGCGAGTGTTTGTTCTGTATGTGGTGTTTCCTGCATGACTCATTTTTGTACTTTTAATGCAAGAATAGCGTTAATACACGTTTGTTTTCGGGCAGTAACATCCACAGTGTCCCTCGGGAATGTTGTGCCTTCGGGCCCAGGCCAACAACTGTCCCTCGGGACACTGCATATGTTATTGCCCGAAGAAACGTGTATTAACCATCTAGTATCCATATTTCGCTACTAGCTGTTCCAAGGCTGTACATGCACTCCTACTTTTATCCTATGGACTGCTTTGTTAGTTTATATGGTTAATGTTTAATATTTTATGTCTTGATATGCGTCCCATAAAGTTTTGTCTCGTGGTTGTACCGTTTCTTGTGTGATGGTATTTGGTGTCGTGTCCTTTCGTGTGTGGCTGTCCCTGTTTTTTCCACTTTTAAAGTTTTGCCATCTTTGCACTTGAAAACCAGATGCGTTTTCAGCAGCAAATTTATTTTTATGAACAGTCAAATGATTGATAATTAAATCATGCCCATATATTAATGCAATACGATTTGAAACTGTTGTATATAAATAACGAAAAGGAACACTGGCGATGTATATGTATATGCATTATGATTGACATTGTTATTGTCATTGATATTGGTTTTGTTACTTTTGTTATCGTTGTTATTGATATTGATATTAATAATGATATGTTTATTGAGATCGATATTGTTATTGATACTGATATTGATATTGTTATTGCTATAGATACTGATAGTGATATTAGTATTGGCATTTGTATTATTGCTGTTATTGTTATTGATACAGTGAAGCTCACTTATAACGAAGTCCTCGGGACCCCCTGAATTCTTTCGTTATATCCAAATTTCGTTATATCAGGTCCATTTTACTATATGTAATCAGAGAGAGGGAATATTTTGTTATATGCAGTATTTCGTTATATCCAAGTTCGTTATCAGTGAGCTTCACTGTATTTATATCGTTATTGTTGTTATTTGTACTGTTATTGTCGTGTCCTCGTTATTGCTGTTATTATTACTATTATCCGTGTGTTATTATTGTTGTTATTGGTATTGGTGATATTATTATCATTTTTATTAATATTTTTGTTATTATATTTGATGTTATTATTGTTATTGTTGTTAATATCATTATTGTTGTTGTTGGTATTGTTACTGTTTTTGCTAGAGTTATTATTATCATTAAAGATGCATTTTGAGAATCTTGCCATCTGGGAACTTCAAAGCAAAATTTGATCTCGGAGAGAAGTTTGGATGTCCTGTGTCAACTGCTAAAAATCTACTGACAGTTGCAAAGAAACTGCACCTGAATGTGATGGGAATCAGGTAAACATGTGCCAGTAATAACCACACCTCCATAGGCAAGTGATGATATAAACAAAATAGGTCTTAACAACACTTGAATTCCGACTTTCCGGAAGTTAATATTTTGGACATAAAACTGTATGTCACTTACTATTTAACCCAGTCCCCGCATGCTATTTTAGACTTATTACCTCAAAGGCTATTTTAAACTAACCTCGTTGATTACATCTACCGAAAAGGAGCATTTACAAGCAAAATGGAAATTTTCAGAATTATGTAGTTATTAAACCATTGTGATAATTTAATTTATCACAATTGTTTCAAAGCGTCATTTAATTACATACTCGCCAAAAGACGTCAATATGAGGGAATGGGTTGAGAAAATATTGCTTCTGGTGTGTTGGACTGGCGTGTGGTTGGAACTGCAATTGCGTTTTGACACAATGATAAACGGTGACAAGAAACAAACAAGACCCATCCCTATCTCGCTAGTTACGCCACCCAGTCTTGCATTTATAAACAGCTTAGTTCGTGACGAAACGACACCTATTAACTTGGCCTGTCTTGCATTTGTAAACAGCTTAGTTCGAGACGACACGACACCCAGTAACTCGGCCTGTCTCGCATTTGTAAACAGCTTAGTTCGAGACGACACGACACCCAGTAACTACCACTGTCTCGCATTTGTAAACAGCTTTGTTCGAGACGTCACGACACCTAGTAACTCGGCCTGTCTCGCATTTGTAAACAGCTTAGTACGAGACGTCACGACACCCAGTAATACGGCCTGTCTTGCATTTATAAACAGCTTAGTTCGAGACGAAACGACACCTATTAAATTGGCCTGTTTGCATTTGTAAACTGTTTAGTTCGAGACGACACGACACCCAGTAACTCGGTCTGTCTCGCATTTGTAAACAGCTTAGTTCGAGAAGAGACGACACTCAGTAACTTGGCATGTGTCATATTTGCAAACAGATTAGTTCGAGACGAGACGACACCCACTAACTCGTCGTCTTACTAGGATCTTATCTATATGACACTGAATTGTTTGAGAAAAACTTGATCGAATCAAAATGAATCAAAAGTGCTTCTGTGTTTAGTTTTCATGTTGGCAGTGTGTGCCAGGAGGTAGAGGCTTTTGCTGCAGCAATCAAAGATGCACGTACAGCAATTGACCTTGGCCTTCAAATGGGACTAAACATGCGTCTTCTTGATATCGGTGGTGGATTTCCCGGTGAAGATTCAGACATTATTACGTTCCGTAAGGTAAAATAGAATTATCTAAACTGTGAAGTTATTTTATGGTTGAAACAGACATAGACAAAGAAAAAGAATATGACGATGAAGAAAGTGTAAACGCGTGTTTACGCATTTTGCAAACAGAGTATACCCAACCCTATAGGAGCCATATGATCAGGGTCTGCTCTGCAAGCTAATGGAATTTGAAAGATCAGTTCCATTACTTTTTAAAATGGCTACAATGTTCCACATTCAATATTTCATTATAATTATTTTGTGCATGAATATTCAGTAGGTAATGAAATTTGGCATAGACAAAGTTAAAGAATATGATGATGAAGAAAGTACTCAGTAGGTAATGGAATTTGGTAATGGAAGTACTCAATAAAACCGAGCAATTTTCTCTTTTTGTGTTGCAATGTTTGCTTTCGGGGGATCACCTTCCTTCAGAATTTATAAACACAGAACAGGGAAAGGGCTAACCTTCAATACTGTTATTGAATTTATGATACTTTTTTTGCAAATAGTTTGGATCCGGATGAGACGCCGATTTACTTGGACGTCTATTCACGATCTAAACTGTTGACACTCTTACACTGTTGTTTTAGCAACATGAAAGACAAATGTATTTTTAGAATTGAATGAGGCGACAGTATATACGGACGACAATTGCCCCGAGTGCAGTTTGTTAAACGCCATGTGTTTATGTACGAGCGTATATGCTCTGTTGTACTTGTCTTTACACTTTCGCTGCTCTTGGTGATTCTATAATCAACCTTTCTAAACAGAATAGATCAAGGAGTGGCGCCGATTAACTCATATTCATCCTGCCTTTTCTGTCGTACCCCAAATGACCTCTCAACAATTGATCTGGCATCTTGTGGGTAATCGAGTACATGTCCTTCTTGTTTGTTTGTTGTTTGTTTCCAAATTAAACAGATCTTAAGAATCCCCTTGCATTTATCATTCGTTTATAATGTCTGTGTAGAAAAGGTTAATGTATACTACATTATTTAATTTCTATGTCGTCACTTTTACAGCTTCACAGTTTGACGGTCTATTTCAATATAATGTTTTAATCATGCGTCGTTACTCATGTTGTGGAGTTGTCTGGAGGGGAATTTTACTTTACATTTTGACTTTAGATAAAGCGGGATAAGCGTGAGGTTGAGTACCCACAGACTGTGTTAAAGTCCTAAATAACCTTTTTTGACTATTGGCCTTTACAAGGCGGCACTCCTGCTTCCGTCCTATAGTATACTTTGCTTTATGGTAAATGTTTTGTCTTTCATTGCGTGTCGTCACGCTTTGCCTTGTAATTGTGCTGTGTACTGTTTGATGATTCGTCACGCTTTGCCTTGTAATTGTGTTGTGTACTGTGCGTTTCGTCACGCTTTGCCTTGTAATTGTGCTGTGTACTGTTTGTAATTGTGCTGTGTACTGTTTGATGATATGTTGGTGCCGTGCCGTTTTGTGTGCGGCGCTCCCTGTAAGACTGTTTCTCTCACGTTTTTGTGTGCAGCGCTCCCTGTAAGACTGTTTTCTCACGTTTTTGTGACACACATACTTCGGTCGCGGTTTTGAAATAAAAAGTAACAAATTCACATGTGAATACGTAATCTGAAGCAGATAATAATATATGCAGCTGGGGTTACATTGCAGCAAAGACTTTTTGTCTTGTCCATTTTAGCAAAGCCACATTGCTGGCGATAATAAGGAATGTTCTAATAGATCATTTAACAAAACTGATGAATAAATTTCGTCTTCAAAACAGCTTCAAGTCTACAGGCAACTCTTTCCGTAGGCGATTTCGTGATAACCCATCCAAATAGTTTCATTTTAACTGAAAAGCTGCTTAAGCAAGGATATAGATATTATAAACTTAGAAAAGATTCTCTAAATTTTATTATTGAAATCTCACTTATTGGCAAGTACAATCCCGAAGTTCATGGTGATGTGATTTACAAACTCCGTACAATTATTGGACGTACCCATTTGCTCACTTTATTCACTAAATTCGTTAAAGAAATCATTAAAAAGCGATATGATCCTAGGGTACTACAACATACTACATGTCTGGTTGTCAACCCTTTTACAGTTGGCTGTCACGTTGGCCTCTTTGCATGTACGCCGACAAGAAAGGTTTTAGTTGTCGCCCAGTACTTCATTCTCAGTGTTGTTATACCTTCTGATCCTTCGAGATCATGAATTTCAGTACTTCTTGTTCTGAAATTTAATACCGCTTAAGCGGGTGCTAGGGGACGTGAGCAGTGTTGCACTTTCAATTATTGTTCATGAACAGACTCAGAGTCTGCAATTTTCTATTTTTGTGTTGCAATTTTTGCTCTCGGGGGATCACCTCCCTTCAGAATTTAGTACTCTATGAAGGCGACCTCTTAAAACTTGAAACGGACGGAGGACGTCGGATATTTGTACGTACCCTTTTTGTCGTACCCTTTATTACTTTTCTGCAGTTACTCTGTTTGCAACCAATCATTGAGTACAGTAGCGATAGGTGGATACAGTTTGTTTCACTTAAATGGGCGCCCCTAAACCGGTTTAAACCCCAATTGATATTTGTCACTGACCGTTCCAAGACGGTACTTCCATCTTCCCCCTATTGTTTGTTTGTTATATCTTTGTGTGTATCTTTGTCTTTTTTCACACATGTACATTTACTTTTTTTGTCGTGATGCTGTTCAGGTGGTTGTGTGTTTTGTGTGCGGTGTTTCTCGTATGACCCATACATGTTCTTTTGATACAGTGGAGACGTCGAAATTTCGGCGTCTTCTCAGGAACAAAATTGCTATATTGTGTAAAGAAATAGAGAAAATCGCCACTTTGAAACAATCATACGATAATTTTAGACATTCATTTGAATTAACGAAAATTGTCGGACTGTTAACAATAAGGAATAGGATTAGGCAAAATTACCTGGCGTACCATTTAGGCAAAAGCTGTTAACAAATGTCATGAACATGTGGTCCAAAGATCACCAATTTGGTTTTAAAATCATCAAACACTAGCCCAGGGGTCATTGATATTATGTCCACAATGCCATCAAAATGTGTAGCCAAAAGGTATCAACATCTTACACAGAGGTTAATAATATTTGGACCTGAGGTCAACAACATTTGGTCCAAAGGTCTGCATTATTTGTATGGTCCACAGGTCCTCAACAGATTGTACTTAAATCATCAGCATTTGACCCAAAAGTCATCATCTTGTTGTCAAAATGCCATCAATACTTAGTCCAAAGATCAACAAGTTTCAGGTCAGAGGCCATCAACATTTAGTCTGAAGGTCATCACGATTTGAACCAATGACCATCTACATTAGATCTACATTAGAGTCAGAGGGCATTTAGATTTGATCCAAAGGTTCTCGTCATTTCACCACATATGTTGAAATAGACAATTTGCCCCTCTTACACATACTGTATATGTTAGATTGCAGAAGATACGAACGCGGCCCTGGGTCAATTCTTTCCCCTTGAAGACAATATCGACATCATTGCTGAACCAGGGAGATACTTTGTCACCACTACTGTTACTGTTGCAACAAACATTATTGGAAAACGTGTAGTGGTTAAGGAAAGTAACGGCGGTGGTACGTTACATTCTAATAGTTTCAGAACTTTTGTCGTAGTCAGTATCACAACGAAACCGTAAAAATATGATTTTTCTATGAGAGTACCCTATAGCCATGTATGATGTAATTACTGTGATTACTGATATCCGTAAATAATTAACAATATTCTTTGTGCGAAATTACAATATATCAGTTTGAGTTCTGAATATTAGTTTGTTTATCACTTTCTTTTTAGTTTTGATTAAATATCATAAAAATCTGAACTGTGGCAATTTTGCTAGCGGTAGTTAATTATATAGTGTATGCAGGGCATGTTTTACGTTGTCTTGTGGTCAGTGAACTTAGCAAACCCAAAACCAAATTGGGAATACAAACTCGGCATGTTTTGCAGCAGAAAATGGAGAAGTTACTGACCCAGTCCTATCAGGCTCACCGTTCATAATGTACCATATTGGCGAGGGAATGTATGGTTGGCTGTCAGTCACGTACCACGAAAACCTTGATGTACCTGTGTATACTCTAAAGGTAATGAACGTTTGATCAAGTTATTGTACTGTTAACTACCAGTGAAAATTAGACTGGATGTACCGTGTATAGTTTAACCCTTTGCTCATGTAAGAAATAATGGCATCATGTATATCTATCGGCATTATTGTTGCACTTTTAATTACTACTCATCTATTGATAAACTTCTTAAGCAGGGTTACAGATATCATAAAATTCGGAAAGCTTTTTCTAAATTTTATTATCGACATTTACATTTCATTAGTAAACATAATTGCAATCTACGGACGTTATTGGAACAAGTTATTTCTCACCCAGAAATCTATGGTGATGTAATCCACAAACATTGGAAAATTCGGGGTCATATCCATTTTCAGGATTTGTTTGTTAAAAACTTAAAACTTTTTGGAAAAGAGGTTATGATATACAATGTATTGCAATGTACTACACGTTTGGTTATTGGCCGCTCTACGGTCGCCAGCCACGCTTCTCTCTTTGCTTGCACGATGACAGGCCGGGGGTACTAATCTATGATGGTATACTCTTAACTGGAAAAGTAGTAAAGTGAAACAGGTAAATGGAAATGTAGTAAAGTCAAGCAGGCAAAGCCACATACAAGACGCAACCACCACCAAAACACCGATAGATAGCATGACACACACAACCACACACCCAAACGCACACTCACACACGAGATGAACACAGAAAACACCAACAGACACGCAACCACAAAGACGCAAGGCAAACAAAAGGAAGGGTGACAAAGAGAGTACCGCCTTGGCACGGTCAGTAGCAAAAACACCACTGGGGTTTTAACCGGTTTACGGACGTCCTAACCTCACATTTCTCTCAAAGTCACCCTAGCTTTACAAGTAGTGTAAATAAAGGTATCCCCGCCGGACTTACTCACAACATAGACGACGGTGAACACAGGACAACATGTAAAACATAGCATAATAACTGTGACAATCCGTCAAATATGTACTCAATGACTTTGCTGAAGTCAGAGCACCTGCAGGGAAGCCGTTAAGGGCACGACAGGGAAAAAGTAATACATGAGTCTGGTAAGCTCATCCCGTATCTGAGTTTAATAGTATACCATCATAGAGTACTACCCTCGGCCTGTCATCGCGCAAGCAAAGAGGGAAGCGTAACTACCGACTGTTTAATGGTCGATAACCGAATATGCAGTGCGTTGCAATATAATGACACCCGGAAACGGGATGAACTTACCAAACTCATGTATTGCCTTATCTCTGTCGTGCTCCTTTAACGACTTCCTTGTATATGGTTATCAAAGTCACTGAGTACAGCTGTTGTTATGATATGACATATTGTTCTGTGTTTACCGTCTTTTATGATGTGGGAAAGTGCGATATGTATACCTTTATTCACACAATGTGTTTAACTAAGATATTGAGATAAGTGTGAGGTTAGGACGTCCGTAAACAGGTTTAAACCATCCAGCATTGGTTTTGCCACTGACCGTTCCAGTGCAGTACTCTCTTTGTCACCTTTATATTAATGTTTCTATTGTGTCTCTGCATCTTTGCACTTATGCGTCTGTTGGTATTTTAAATGCTCGTCTCATCTTCGTGTGCTTGTGTGTACGTGTGCGTGCGTGCCTTTCACTTATTTTCTGTTGATATTTTTTCGTGGTTGTGTCTTGAATGTGGGTTTTCCTGCATGACTTTACTTTTTTATACATGACTTAACCATTTTGTCTGACAAGAGGTCTTTTGATATTTATGTCTCCCCCATATTTATATGGGGGAGACATATTGTTTTCGTGAGAGTTGTCTGTCTGTCTGTCCGTCTGTCCGTCACACTTTTTGTCCGGACGATAACTTCAATATGCCTGATGCCAGTTGATTGAAACTTCATATATGGAAAGAGCATAATGAGAGGAAGTGTCATGCACAAGGTCCATAACTCTGGCTTCACGAATATTGGAGTAATTGCCCTTTGTAAAAAATTCACACTTTTTTGTCCGGACGATAACTCCTATATGGCTCATGCCATTGGATTGAAACTTCATATATGGAAAGATCATGACGAGAGAAAGTGTCATGCACAAGGTCCATACCTCTGGCTTCACTAATATTGGAGTTATTGCCCTTTGTAAAAAATATCATAATTTTTTGTCCGGACAATAACTTCAATATGCCTGATGCCAGTTGATTGAAACTTCATATATGGAAAGAGTATAATGAGTGGAAGTGTCATGCACAAGGTCCATAACTCTGGCTTCACTAATATTGTAATTATTGCCCTTTGTAAAAAATCACACTTTTTGTCCGGACGATAACTCCTATATGGCTCATGCCATTGGATTGAAACTTCATATATGGAAAGATCATAACGAGAGGAAGTGTCATGCACAAGGTCCATAACTCTGGCTTCACTAATATTGGAGTTATTGCCCTTTGTAAAAAAATCACAATTTTTTGTCCGGATGATTACTCCTATGTGACACATGCCATTGGAGTGAAACTTCATACATGGAACGATCATGATAAGAGAAAGTGTCATGCATAAGATCCTTAATTCGAGCTTCAATAAATTTAGAGTTGTTGCCCCATGTAATTTGTTTAATTCTTTCTTGTCCGGATGATAACTCCTACATGGCTCTTGCCATTGTATTGAAAATTCATATATGGAAACAACATGATGAGAGAAAGCGTCATGAACAAGGGCCATAATTCTGGCTTCAATACTTTTGGAGTTATTGCCCTTTGTTACATTTTTGGCCAATCAATAACTCCTGTTCGACTGATGTTATTGGAATGACAATTTATTTTTGGAAAGAGCATGATGAAAGTAAGTGTCATGCACAATGGCCATAAATCTGGTATCAGTATTTTTGGAGTAATTGGCTGTTATCATTTTCTTCTTGAAAAATGTAGTGTGGAAAACGCATAATGAGGGGAAGTATCATTCATCAAGACCATAACATTTTTAGTGATTTCCCTTTACATATTGTTTTTATTAGAGAGGAGACATCCGTTTTTGTGACAAAAACCTCTAGTTGTTATTTATATGCAGAACGATGGGGAAACGAACGTCTCTGATTGCACTATATGGGGGCCGACCTGTGATGCATTGGACTGCATAAAGAAGAGAACTAGACTACAAGACCATGAGGTTGGCGAATGGCTTTACTTCAGATCCATGGGTGCTTATACCCTCACGTGTGCCACTTACTTCAACAGTATGCCAGCTCCAAGGAGGTACTATTATTGCCAACAAGATATGTGGTACGCCTTTTTATGTTTTAGTAAACAATAACTTGCTTAAAATTAATAATATTCCTTCTACTAAATTATTTCAGTGGAATTGATAGTATATTTGAGATAAGCAGGGCCTGCTTTTCCTATATGCAGAGGTCCAGATAAGATGCGTAAATTTAAACATTTTCAAGAATAACTCCTTTATTTCTCCACCATACCCTATGTTGTTACCACTCTTAAGAATCGTCTCTCCGAGACAATTCTATAGAGTGGTCATAATATACTTTTGGTGAAGAAAAGATGAGTACGCACGGTTAGCTGTTGCTCTGTATATTATTATTAACCCTTTCACCGCCAATGTCGCATAAATGCACCACGACAAATAGTGCAGTCCCAGATCAGAAGCCTTTTCAAGGCGGCGTCTGATCAAGGACTTCACTTTTTGTCTCAAACTCTATTTCTTTGTCTGTACTTTATTCGTTTTAAATTTGCATGTATTTATCTCATTTCCTTATTTTACCGAATGATTTAACAAAATTGGTTTGCAGACGACAATTAGAAATTTGACACGGAAAGGGTTAAAGCAGACGATATTGCCCACAGACGACAATTGTTTGGCCCCTAAAGAGATATGTTCTTGTGTTGCAGGTTAACGGTTCACCAACAGAACAAGTAATGGCTTTTCAGAAGCAACGGGGGCTTCCAGGAGGGGAAGTTGTGTGGGTCAAGAGAATGATATGTGTTTGGTGCCCTGCCCTACCCTACGTGCTGGTTTCCAGTTTAGAAATGTTCCATGTTTAACCCTAATACACAGTTGGACTTAACTCTTTACTTGTACTAAGCCTTTAGGCGTCTTTGCAAATAGAGTAGACCCAGATCAGATCCGGATCGTATTGTCTGATCAGGGAATTTGCTATACGTGATTAACCTTTAGCCTGCTATGGCATATGAGTGAATACGAGTAACTCGGCGTCTCATCAGGATCTAAACTGTTTGACACCCTGATTGCATGGTAGACAAATCGATTATAGCTTGAATTTTGAAAACTTAGAAGGAGAAACATTCTGTAAAAATAAGTTGCTCAGCAGGCTAAAGGTTAAAGTTATAGCGTGCCTATTGTTTGTACAAATAAATCAACATCAAAAGTGGTACACATATTCCTATCATTAAAAGAATGCTTACAGTTTATTTTCTAACAGTTTATATATGTTCGGCTAGATGTTATGGGTATCTGAATACTGCTATATCCTAAAAACGCCGAATTTCTAAGAGATTATTTCGTCGATTACACAGACTATTACGGACATATTCGGTCAATCTACGATTTCGGAACAACCATATGTACCGTATATAAACTGGGTGTTCGCAACACTGGCTGACATGGTTCAGTCGAAAGTGCAAAAGTACGATACGAGAATGTCTGGTGCAAAACTTTACCTACATATACATCGAGTCAATCTCCTTGCAGAGTTGTCGTTCGTTACCCTCACATTCACCTCTGCGATGGGCTCATGACAAGAATCTTGGCAAAACCAATAGTTTATGTTTTATGGTTATCTGAGTCGATAGTTTATAGCAAAATAGCCTGAATCGAGAATAAGTAGCTTTTATTGTATCATTAAACTGGTAATACAGTTTAATTTCAGAGAATATTTGATGACCTGTTTTCATGCCGCTTTACTCTTCGATTATTGTAAACAAACAAAATGGAATGATGTCTGCTCAATCTTTCGAAAACAGTTTCTACAAACAGTAGATTCCGAACTTCTTATAAGGGCACAGAAAGTTTGCCATAACCCAAAGGGTACACAACTTATTGGGAAATCCCAGCCTTTTTCTTTTCTTCCGTTGAAATGTCAGCGAATAACACGGGAGTTAGTTTTATTTTGGACTACTTTCTGAGCCAACTACAGTAGTATTGTCCTGTTTTATTAACCTGTCAAATTTGAATATTCCTACGTCACTGAAAGGATATATTTAGCTTGGGTAAACCTGTGTTTCAAACGTTTTTCACGAGATTCACAATAAATATACAGGTACTTGAATAAGCCAAGTAAGAAAGCTTTTATTAGCGGAAACAATCGATATCAACCGAAGCTATATATGGTGTGTTCAGCAAGCGTATAATTTGACAGGTTAATAAAACAGGACAATACAACGATCAGATGGCGTTGTTTCCAAAACAGTGTGTATGTAAACACAGAAAATTAACGATAAGTACAACTGTGGCATGTATATTAGGATAGGAAGCAGTGGTGTAATGGTTATGCTTTTAGACCTGGATCAACCTATACAACATGTCGCAGTTTAATTTATCGTTAATTGTCTGTGTTTACATACGTACTGTTTTGTAAACAACGCCATCTGATCGTTGTACTACTGTAAAGAGAGAGAGTACAGAGTGACATCGAGTACAGATGGACCAACTTATTTTGAAACAAAACAAGACCTACCAGGTACGTACCCAGGTGGGGGGGCTAGCCCCCCCCCCCCCCCCCCCCCCCAGCTGGCTGCCAAGATACCATTTTTTAATGGGCCCTTTTTAGTTTTCAGCTAAATCTACCGTTTTGAAATTTTCCCAAGGCACTTTTTAGTGACCGATATTTTCCTCCCTGGAAGAGATTATCTGTTAGTTCTCTTAGACACGGACAGACCTGTCACGCTGTGATCCACGCTTGGCCTATTTTGGTATGGACCAATCAGGAGAATCCCCCGCGGAGAACACCCGAATACGTAATCACGAGTTGGTTCCGGTTTTCGCTATATACTGGAGTTTAGCAGATAAATTAATCAGGAACCAGTCGTGTCAAAATGCAAATTGCTACGTTGTTCACAAACATTGTCGAAAAATTAAGACAAGGGGTGTGACGTATCAAGACGTTATTAAGCATATCTTGCTACAAAAAGCAGTATACACTTCGACCGATAAGCCTTTTACTGACATTGATCAATAGCTAGTAATGAAAGAATAACTCCGAACAATTCGAATGATAAAAAAGTATGAATGATTCGTCCCCAGATCAATTGTACTGAATAAATCGAGGTTTATTAACGTTTTTCATGGATTTTTTTGGTGACTTGAGATTGGGAATTTTGCTAAAATAAATGGGTGAAAAACATACATTTTGCCATTGGGGATATAGCCGAATAAGGGCTATAAAATCGGCTAAAAAGGCCCCGAAACTTATTGTAAATTAAAAAAAAAGAAATGTCTTTTTTATTGTATAAATAAATCTGTTATAACCAGGCAGGCAGTTTTTCACTTGAAGGGGAAAACATTGCTACCCGTTTTTATATAGTAAAAATGGCCAATTAGGGGAAACAATCAAGCGCAGTTTGCCAATTGGGGAAAAAACCTGAGGTAAACCCATTTTTAGGGGGAAACTGCATATGATTTTAAAGGAAATCACGAGTATCTGTTATATAGAAAAAAGCACTGCCAGGTGAGCGATTAAGGGCCATCATGGCCCTCTTATTAAACTGTAAAGTTTCATGTTTGTAGTTTTGATCAGTGTTATTTTCACATTAAGAAGAAAGAACCCAATGTGATGCCATGGTTAGTTCAGTGTATATTTATTTGGATATTTTGCTTTTTTGTATATAATTTGGAAATGTTCAGAAAAACAAAATAATCTATATATTTGCATTTCAGTTATTTATTCTTACAGACAAAACTTTTCATATGTCTGTATGTCTGTCTGTCAATGGCAAAAATCTTTAGACAATGGTCACATGTCTCTCTGTCTTTGTGTCAATGGCAAAAAAACTTTAACCAATATCAAGTCTGTCTGTCAATGGAAAAAAATCATGAACACGTATCCGTCTGTAAGTCTATACACTGAAACCCAGGTGTAAACGGAACTGATTTCCTATATTATAACATAAATTATATCTTGATAGAGTGATTCAGATAGCAGGAAATTGCACCATTCAATGTTGCAAACCAAAAAAATTTCGGCTACCGAGAGGGGACACCCCTCCCGTGCCCTCCCCACCTAGCCCCCCCCCCCCCCCCCCCAGCAAGAATTTTCTGGGTACGGCCCTGCCTACTCTAATGTAAACAAAATGAAGCGACTATGGCGCTTCCTAATTTTTAAAGGACTTCGCAAGCCACAACCCTTCAAAATAATTGACGTGGTGAAATGGATATGTATCTGGGCTTGCATGCGGCGGGTCTCAAGTTCGATTCTAACCAATGGCCAAATAGCAAATCATTTTTGCTTTAAAAAAAGAAAACTGCATAGCCTGGGATTCGAACCCACGACCCCATGTTTGCAAGACCAGATACATATCCATTAGACCAAAGCCCAGAACATTATTGGTGGCAACTTAGTATTGTCGATAAGGTTTGACCTGGCACTGCATGAATATTACGCCTTTTTCCGTAGGCTGTTTTTCAGCGGCTAGCTGTCCATTTTCACTTTTGTTCTAGTTTTCCACCAATCAGAAACTATGCTGCATTGTAATTTGCATATGACCTACTAGTAAACCGTATTTTCATTAGTTAATACCTTGACTGGCATACAGCCTTTTTATGATGCCTGACATGGCCAAACTGAATGTAAGACGTTTCGGCCTAGGAAGTTTCGTCCCGGATGTTTCGGCCCAGGACGTTTTGGCCATCTATTTTTTCGGCCTAGGACGTTTCGGCAAAAATTGAAAATTTGCATTAAAAAGCAAAAAATGAATAATCATAATCATTAAATAACTATCTATATGTTAAATATTGATATGTGGTCCAATTGTTTTGGTTTATACAGATCAGGATATTAGCTAAGCAGGATACATATTCACACTTACTCAACCTTGGGTACAAGGAGTGATAAAGAGCTGCTTTCAAATACAATAGTCACATTGTTTAGTCATTTAAACAGCCCCAGGCCACATAACACCTTACTAATGATTTACTATCCCATTCAGTTTTGATTTTGGTCGTAGTCCAGACTGTTTGCCACTCACTTTATGCTTTTTGTTTTCAGCCAAATTGTTGTTTAGTTCAACTTTTGGTGGATTCAAATACATGTACAATACTGTAGTCACATAGTTGTTTATTACCATGACCAGTAAAACAATATGAATTATTTATTACTTTGGTCATTATCCAAACTAGAGTATATAATACATAAACACTATTACTGAGTAAAACTAAATAGATCTATTATCCTCAAAAGGTGTGGATCAATTTTGACTATTCAATTTTTGGTGTGCCATACTTTATATCAGTTCCTAACCCATTATCGTACTTATCACCTCATGGTAATGATTGCTGAACATTATTACCAGTTTGTCAAAACCACTATCAAACTTTTATTATCATTTTGCTATTAATTTAATACCACATTTGATCACGTCCACTTTGACGAACAGGTAGTTTGCCGAAACCACCATAATTCACAGGCAATGCTATAGGAAATAAAGAAGAAATGTTGTTTAGTATATTAGAGTAGTGGCATTAATAGTATTAATTACTATCCCCGACCACAGCACCAATTATGGCTCTGGTTGTTCGCTCTCTGTGATATAAAGCTACTTACTGAAGGCTATTGTTACGGCTCTATCACCTGGGGCTTTGGATCGAGTAGTAGGTTGAGATTGCTAACTTTATATTGTTTTAAAGATACATGTAGATTCAGTTAATGGTGTCACTAATGATGATGCACACACGTCGATTAATGCGTTGGTCCAGGCTATAGATAAATACCGTTCTTTAAGTAATTACAGACTCTGCACACACAAAAACTAAATTCTGTATGCTTTATTTAAAGTGTATTCAGTTAGTTATCGTCATATCAGTATAAATATATGTGTTTTCAAGTAATTTTTTATAATAGGTAAAATGAAGAACTAACTTCAGATAGTTTAAAAAAAAATACTTTGACATTGTACATTTCAATAGTGATTTCCTATAAAAGTAACTTGAACATTTTCCATAATTGCTTATTCTACTGTGTAGTATAATAACAAGCATCCCTTCATAGATCTAGTTCCCTGTACTAACAGAATCTCCAAACATTGAAATTAAGTTGGCAAAGATTTAATATCATTATTGTTTTGTACATTATGTCAATATTTGAATGCCGATGAATATCTTTTTAAAAGATATTTCTTGTTATCCTTACTAACACACACGTGAAACATGCGTCACTATCACGAGTTTTCATCGACGAAAGTCGGCGGAAAGTGATGAGTGCCAGTTCAAACCTTACGGATAATACATTATGTTGTCTGGTCCTATATTTGTGTTCTGTTATGTAAACAACAAACTAACAATAAGTCTAAATATTATCCTCCCAATTTGACCTGAGACTCGATTAACTTTCGGCGTGTTTATCGGGATAATTCGTAATACTCTGTGACAAAAAAATAGCAAACCAAAAGCCGGTAATAATCATGCTCCACGAGGATTGTATTCTAATAGCGCATACTTATACCTTCGGAAATTTATCCGAAGATTACCCACGATAATAAACGGAATTTGCACGAGTCTCAGGTCAAATTGGGAGGATAATAGCGTGGTTTATTATCCTCCCAAGTTGACATGAGACTCGATTAAATTTCGGCGTGTTTATCGGGATTGTTCGTAATACTCTGTGACAAAAAACAGCAAACCAAAAGCCGGTAATAATCATGTTCCTTGAGGATGGTACAGTAGAACCCCTCTAATGCGACCATTTTATGAATAAACATGGTTGTCTTTAGAAGCAGGTGGTTGCTTAAATACAGGACAAAAGTTATGCAGAAAGCTCCTGCAGAAAGCTATAACTTTCGTCCTGTATTAAGCTACCACATGCCTTTGCCACTGTGAATTATGCCCCTATTTGCTGGTCGCATTAGAGGGGCTTTACTGTATTCTTATAGTGCATTCTTATACCTTCGGAAAATTATTCGAACATTACCGACGATAATACACGGAATATGCATGAGTCTCAGGTCCAATTGGGAGGATAATACTTGTACATTCCAAATTAGATCTTATGGCACACCAACATAGCCTACTTAAAATGTAAACAAAACATACCTGTAACGATGGTCGCGAGAAAATAAAAAATAAAAACCAAACAAATGTATACGCCCATCAAACTATATGAAAAAAAAAAAACTACCCTTTCCAAAAATAAAACAATAAAAACAAAACCGATTCGAACCAAACTACAGTCCAAATTAGATCTTATGGCACACCAACATAACCTACTTAAAATGTAAACAAAACATACTTGTAACGGTGGTCTCGAGAAAAATAAAAATAAAAAATAATAAAAAATGTATACGCCCATAAAAACATATGAAAAAACAAAACTACCCATTCCAAATATATACTAGAGGTTTGTTTTTGTCACAAAAACAGATGTCTCCCCCTCCCATCCTCTTTCCAATACACAGGTGTAATGTCTGTAACTTCAAACTTATCAGGGTCTATTTTTTAAGTCATCAGCGGCAATAACTCCAACATTGTCAGGGAAGAAAATTCAAAAGCCCCAGGTACACAAAAACACATGCTAGTCAACATACTTGTGAAGTTTGGTGACTCTAGTACTAGTGGTTTCAGAGATACGTGTGACACAAAGTAAAGTTTCTCTTATTTTAAGTCATAAGGGGCAGTAACTCCAGAGTTATCAGGGGGAAACAATTACAAAACCCAGATGCACAACAACTCATGCTGGTGAACATTCCTGTGAAGTTTGGTGACTCTAGTCCTACTGGTTTCAGAGATGCATGCAGCACAAAGTTTCTTTAATTTTAAAGTAACATATCAGGGGCAATAACTCCAAAGTTATCAAGAGGAGACAATTCAAAAATCCCAGGTGCACAACAACTCATGCTGGTCAACATTCCTGTGAAGTTTGGTGACTCTAGCCCCAGTGGTTTTAGAGATATGCACGACACTAAGTAAAGTTTGCCTAATTTTAAGTAATCAGGGGCAGTAACTCCAAAGTTAACAGAGGGAGACAATTCAAAAAACCAAAGAGCGAAACAATTCATGCTTGTGAAGATCCTGTGAAGTTTGGTGACTCTAGCCCTACTGGTTTCAGAGATACGCGTGACACAAAGTTTGTATAAATTTAAGTATTCATATCAAGGGCAATAACTCAAGAATTATCAGGGGGTGGTAATTCAAAAACCATAGGTGCACAACAACTCATGCAGGTGAACATTTCTGTGAAGTTTGGTGACTCTAGTGCTAGTGGTTTCAGAGATACAAGCGACACAAAAAAAATCTAATTTTAAGTCATCAGGGGCAATAACTCCAAAGTTATCAGGGGGAGACAATTCAAAAAACCCAGGTGCACAACAACTTATGCTGGTGAACATTCCTGTGAAGTTTGGTGACTCTAGCCCAACTGGTTTCAGAGATACGCGCGACACAAGTTTGTGACGGACAGACAGACAGACGGACGGACGGACGGACGGACGGACAGACAGACAGACAGACAACTATGGCAAAAACAATATATCTCCCCATAAATGGGGGAGACATAAATAATAATCAAAACAGATTTGAATCAAACTATTATAGCGGCCACCTGGGCATTATAATTAGTTTACTTGAATATTCACATGACATGTTATTTCTTAAAAGAGAAGACTGTCACTGTTTGATTGTGGTGACATGCTTGTGGAGTCCGTAGCCGAGTGGATAAAAGCGCTGTCATCCGAATCAAAATGTATCTGGTTAGAAACCCACATAAGTCAAATCTTTTTTTTCCCTTTTCTTTTTTGTCTCAACAACATATGTCAAAAAACAGAAAGCAAGACCAAACAATAACAGAAAAAAATTAAAAAGAGAATAGATCCTTTAGAGAAATGTACTGAAAAAAGGTATTTAAAAATATGAAAACAACAAACAAATAGAAGTATAAATGCCGGTGAGTTTCGAACTCGGGTAGCGCGAACGCACAGCCGCATACGTGTCCTTTAGACCACGGAATCGGATATCCACTGGTGTAATGTTTGTCTTATTTATTAATTATCCCATTAATATCATATATTGAGGAAACCCCGTCTATTTGTAGCTTTGTTATTGTGCTGACGTAACTGCCAGACCTAGTTTGTTTATCTATAAAATTAGATCTTATGGCACACCTTTTGTTATTGTCCTGTTTTATTAACCTGTCAAATTATACGCTTGCTGAACACGCCATATATAGCTTCGGTTGATATCGATTGTTTCCGCTAATAAAAGCTTTCCTACTTGGCTTATTCAAGTACCTGTATATTTATTGTGAATCTCGTGAAAAACGTTTGAAAGACAGGTTTACCCAAGCTAAATATATCCTTTCAGTGACGTAGGAATATTCAAATTGGACAGGTTAATAAAACAGGACAATATTAATGTTTACAAACACTACTGATATAAACACTGTATAATGCCCAGGTGGCCGCTATAATAGTTTGGTTCGAATCCGTTTTGTTTTTTATTGTTTTATATTTGGAATGGCTAGTGTGTGTGTTTTTTCATACGTTTTGATGGGCGTATAAAAAAAATTTATTATTATCTTTATTTTTCTCCAGACCACCGTTACAGGTATGTCTTGTTTACATTTTAAGTAGGTTATGTTGGTATTGTCCTGTTTTATTAACCTGTCAAATTTGAATATTCCTACGTCACTGAAAGGATATATTTAGCTTGGGTAAACCTGTGTTTCAAACGTTTTTCACGAGATTCACAAATAAATATACAGGTACTTGAATAAGCTAAGTAAGAAAGCTTTTATTAGCGGAAACGATCGATATCAACCGAAGCTATATATGGCGTGTTCAGTAAGCGTGTAATTTGACAGGTTAATAAAACAGGACAATAAGCCATAAGATCTAATTTGGACTGTATCTGCAAACGATTGAGTCACAATAGATGGCAAAGGACTGTTGGAATCAACAGATAATCCTCTACGCCGTTACGTATAGTCCAGAAATCAGGTCTCAATCCAAACAAGAAGCAAACCAAAGTGCACGCAAATACACGATTCAAAGGCTGAATAACATTTTAACGTCCCGGCAAATCAGATAATGCAGACTTCTACTCATAAAATATCTCGTCAATCAACAACTACAGTCATCTGACTCCAGCACAGCACATATTTCAAATAAACTCCAAAACAGCTGATCGCGAAAATCTTCCTCCTGTTCCAACACAGTTTTATGCAGTAGTTCGTATTGAATCTTTTGTCCATTTCAATAAACTTTTTCACTGAATAATTTGAATCGAGATTTTATGGGTCTTCATTCAAATTAGGAGCAAATGGCAAACTTTACACAGACACATGTAGTGTACAGTGACGTCATAATGTGACGTGTTTGTATGTCGAAACTGTAACTCAAAAGTTTATTTTGACGTGTTTCTGTAGAGTTTTTTTTTATCATAAACTAACACAGTTAAATTGAATATCAGAGATCTAAATTAGATCCTGATTGATATGACAGGAAGTCAATTTAAACAGTTGGAAATTTGGGACTACTTTTTCTCACATAACTTCCCTTATCTCCGGGTCAGAACAATAATATTGGATTTATTAAATTCGTATTTTTAAAAACATAAAAATACACTCATTTAATAAATCCAATAATCAAGAACACTCATGTAAGATCCTCTATTTCTAGATATGTGTAGTGAAACATTTAAGAACAATTCTGTATTCTAAATATTGGGAGGACCGAACTTTTAGTTTTAGTTAATCCGAAGTTCGAGTTACCCAAGTTCGAGATATCGAAGTTCAACTGTATATAGAGCTAGTTCTACTCTTTTTAGAAATGCCAAATATGTTTCTTACATGTATGAATATTCAAGTAATAAAGGGTGGATATACAAACATGTTTGAATCTTGATGAGACAGCAAGTAATAAAGCGTGAATCCAAACATACAGTTGAACTTTGATGTCTCGACTCGGATAACTCGAACTTATACTTTATACTAAAAGTTCGGTCCTTCCAAAATCTTACAATTTAGAATTGCTCTAAAATGTATCACTACGCATATCTAGAAACACATTTCACAGCTTAATGCAGTTCTACAGAAAGCTCCTGCATGATCTTTCAGCATTACTGTAGACCTGCATTAAGCTATGAACTTGAGAAATTATCCAGATTACAAATCGGATAACTCGAACTTCTGTTATCTCGAACTAATTTATATAGTCCCTTGAAGTTCAAGATATCGAAGTTCAACTGTATTTGGATCTTGACGCCAGGATAGACCAGGATCTGCTCTGTTTGCGTATGAAATTATACAGGATCTACCATGGTAAAAACATCCCCCTGTATGCAGTATAAACATTAGGTCTATGTGTTAGATAGATGTTCATCAAAAAGTTAATCATTCAATTGCCTCGTTCACTATCACATCTGTGATTACTTATGCAAACAGTTTGGATCCAGATGAGAAGCCGGGTAACTCGGCGTTTCATCAGGATCCAAACAGTTTCTTACTGTAAGTATGTTTATAGAAACAAAAATGGAAGAAATGTAAAAAAATGAAAATTGCAACAGATAACACAAAGGTAGCAGACGACAACATTTGGCAGCGAAAGAGTTATTGTGTGTGTGTGTTTTTTTCAGCTGACGAGTTTTGCCAGGAAGACGTAGATGGCGACACCTGCTACAAAACAAGCTGGTCAAAGTAAGGACGCTTCATGATAGCTGTGAATTTGTAATAATCTATACCAGCAGTCTGGGTCCAGATGAGACACTCTGTATCCAATCAGAAATGTATACACGGACATAGGCCATGTAGGCCGCGACCTACACTTTTCCCCGAAAAGTTGAAAAAAAATTAGAAAAAAGTCCAAAATGCAATATTCATAAATTATTAATTTAATACTTGCTCTGTGTGTTTGGGCTGTCTGCATTACCCGTCTAACACTTTACTCCACCGGTACGCATTTCTACGCCTCTGCAAACAGAGTAGACCTAGAGCAGACGGCTCCTATAGGAGCCTTCTGATCAGGGTTTGTCCTGTAAGTTGATGAGGCAATATTGATATTCTGGCGCGGCCAAAAATCCATGTGTCCATATGAATATTCATCAGGCACGTACCCAGGTGGGGGGGGGGCTCGCCCCCCCCCCCCCCCCCCCCCCCCCCCCCCCCCCCCCCCCAGCTGGCTGCTAAGATACCGTTTTTATTAATGGGCCTTCTTTAGTTTTCCCTACCGTTTTGAAATTTTACCATGGCAATTTTTTTAGTGACCGATATTTTCCTCCCTGTGGGAGATTATCTATTAGTTCTCTACACATAGACAGACCACCTTTATCACGCTGTCATGCTGTGATACACGCTTGGACTATTTTGGTATAGACCAATCATGGTAATCCCCAGCGGAGAACACCCGAATTACGCAATCACGAGTTGGTTCCGGTTTTCGCTATACTTGAGTTTAGCAAATAAATTGTTCAGGAACCAATCGTGACAAAATGCAAATTGCTACGTTGTCCACAAATACTACATGTGGCATGTAAATTTACTCAAGCGTGGAGACAATGTCGCAAAACGAGGGGACGGGGGTGACATATCAAGACGCTAAGCAGTATGCACTTCGACCGATAAACGTTTTACTGTATTGATCAATAACTAGTAATGAAAGAATAACTCCGAACATTCCGAATGATAAAAATGTATGATTTAATTTTTGTAAATTGAGATTGTCCTAAAAAATAGGTGAAAACACACCTTTTGCCATTGGGAATATAGCCAAATAAAAAACCCTGAAACTTTTATTGTAAAATAAGATAAAAATGGAATATCTTTTTCATTGTACATGTATACATATTTCTGTTATAACCAGGTGAGCGATTAAGGGCCGTCGTGATCCTCGTGTTAAACTGTTACATTTAATGTTTGTAGTTTTGATCAGGGTTGTTTTCACATTTAGAAGAAAGAACTAGTGTGATGCTATGGTTAGTTGAGTGTATATTTACTTGGATATTTTGCTTTTTTATATAATTTGGTAATGTTCAGAAAAAAAAAAAAAATCTATGTATTTACATTTCAGTTATTTATACTTACAGAAAATCTTTTTTCTTTTCTTTACCCAATCTTGAAAATAATAGTTTTTAGCCATATTGCATAAAATCAATTAAAAGGATTTTCATTAGGATCAATGAATAAAAGAATGGTCATTTTCTTTAAAAGTAAATATATTTATATAGACAACTGATATACTTATGTTTTCTTATTTTAATAAATAAATGGAGATGATTTTTAAAAAAATGTTTTCTTTATTACTTTTAATTGTGTTCTTGCCAATCTTGGTAGATCAACATGCATGTCCTTAAATAAAGACATAAGCAGATGTTAGTTCTGAGATTAATAATGCCGAGTCTGTCCATAGCATTTTTTTTTAAATCATGATCAAATGTCTGTCTGTTTGTCAAAGGCAAAACTTTAATCATATGTCTGCCTGCCTGTCTGTCAATGGCAAACAACTTTAGCCTTGATCACAACTTTTGTGTTAGGGTGATTTGTACGAAGTCCATACATTGAAACATTGGTGATCATTCATCATGTATTAAGTATCTGCACCTAAACCCAGGTCTTTAGTCAGTCTGTCAATGGCAAAAAACTTTAACCAAGATCACGTCTACCAATGGAAAAAAGGCATGATCACATGTCCGTCTGTCAATGGCAAAAACCTTTAACCAAGATCACGCCTGCCAATGGAAAAAAGGCATGATCACATGTCCGTCTGTCTGTCTGTCAATGGCAAAAAACTTTAGCCTTGATCACAACTTTTGTGTTAGGGTGATTTGTACGAAGTCCGTACATTGAAACATTGGTGATCATTCATCATGTATTAAGTATCTGCACCTAAACCCAGGTGTAAAAGGAGCCGATTTCCTATATTATAACATAAAATGATATATTGATAGAGTGATCCAGATAGCAGGAAATTGCACCATTCAATGCGGCATACCAAAAAAATTCGGCTACCTGGAGGGGACACCCCTCCCGTACCCTCCCAACTCGCCCCCCCCCCCCAGAAAAAAATTTCAGGGTACGGCCCTGTTCATGGAGTAAAGGATTAAATTCTGAGGTAAACCCATTTTTAGGGGGAAACTGCATATGATTTAAAGGAAATTGCGAGTATCTGTTATATAGAAAAAAACGCCCTGCCAGGTGAGCGATTAAGGGCCATCATGGCCCTCCTATTAAACTGTAACATTTCATGTTTGTAGTTTTGATCAGGGCTATTTTCACATTTAGAAGACAGAACCTATTGTGATGCTATGGTTAGTTGAGTGTATATTTATTTGGATATTTTGCTTTTTGTATATAATTTGGTAATGTTCAGGAAAAAACAAAATAATCTATATATTTGCATTTAAGTTATTTATTCTTACAGACAAAACTTTTCATATGTCTGTATGCCTGTCCGTCAATGGCAAAAATCTTTAGACATGGTCACATGTCTGTCTGTCTTTGTGTCAATGGCAAAAAAACTTGAACCAAGATCATGTCTGTCTGTCAATGGAAAAAAATCATGAACACATATCCGTCTGTAAGTCTATACACTGAAACCCAGGTGTAAACGGAACTGATTTCCTATATTATAACATAAATTATATCTTGATAGAGTGATTCAGATAGCAGGAAATTGCACCATTCAATGTGGCAAAAAAATTCGGCTACCGGGAGCCCCCCACCGCCCCCCCCCCCCCCAGCAAGAATGTTCTGGGCACGGCCCTTTATATAGGATTTTTACTCTTAATTGGGGCAAACTTTACAGAGCAAATATACATTATACCTAAACTTTCAATTAATCCGCATTCAACCAAAAACTGCACACTTGACTGTGCATTTACTGAAAAAATGTAATACTTTCCAAGACTTTGAGGCAAGCCTGATCAGCTTTTTAGTATCAATAATGCATTCATTTCTTTTAATGAAATAATAACAACCAAATGCTTATTTTTATTTCATTACTTCTGATATGTTATTTAGACTCTTAATCGACAAGTACATACAATTTACATTGCTCAAACAAAGTAAAATTCATTTTTCCAACGGTACAGAAATGACCGCTCCTCCCATTAGCTGAACATTTCGTAAATGCGCGGGCGCCAGTCAGAAAAGGAAGATAACACAATTAATCGAAAATCCGTGACCAGGCGCCACAGTTATTTTTCTTGACTGCGATAAACGGCCTTGTACTCTATTAATCCATTACATCATAGGCTATTTTAAGTTCCAAATCCTTTGAGTAAAACTACTGAAAAGGAGCATTAAATTATTTTACTAGAGAAAGGGAAAATTTTAGAATTGTGTAGTTTTGAAACATGTGGAGCAAATGCACTATTTAACTCAATGTTTTCAAAAATGACTTTAACAGAATCGTCAAAAAAGGCGTCATTATGAGGGAATATGTTTACATGCGTATCTAATCACGTTGGGATGCACCAGTTATATCCCGGACAAAATTCAGTCAACGAATACCAGAGGATAGAAAAATGTAGACTCATTATTATGCCTTTTCATTTGAAATTCAATAGCTCGAACTTTATAGGAATCGTACAAGTTCTTCAAGATGACAGAGGTTCGATTTATCTCATTTCAAGTCTCAACAATTTGTCCAAGTTCACAGCTTAATGTAGGTTTAAAGTAATGCTGGAAGCTCATATAGGACCTGTCAACATTACCTTCCACCTACATTAAACTGTCACACGTGTTTCGAGATATGCACATCCAAACGCACAGACACGAGATGAATACGGAAAACACCAACAAACACACAAGAACTAGAGACAAACATTCAACACATGAACAAAATCACAAGCACAAAGACACAAGACAAACAAAAACAAGGAGGAAAGTCTGGCCATGACAGGCACTGCAGAATCTGATACAGTAAAACCTCTCTAATGCGACCTCCGAAAAGATTATAATTCGGGGTCTTAAATGCAGGTGGTAGCTTAATGCAGGTCCTGAAGGAGCTTTCTGCATAACTTTCGACCTGCATTAAGCAACTACCTGTTTTAAAGACATTTATTTCCATTCATAAAGAGGTCGCATTGTAGGGGTTTTACTGTATATAATGATAATAATAATATGATCCGGGTCTTCTATGTTTGCAAAGACGCCTCTATCAGATATATGGTAAATACTACAGTTGAATCTCTAACTCGTATAATTAGAACTTCAGGAGCTTCCGGTATTAATTTAGACCTGTATTGAGCTGTGAACCTCATATGAGAACGTGTCTAGATTAGAAAACGGATGACTCAAGCGTCTGTTACCTCGAGTAATTTGTATGTAACCTTGAAGTTCGAGATACTGAAGTTCAATTGTACATACAAATCTGTTGATGTATAAGACTATTGTATGACTAAAAAGAAATAGAAATCTGTGTCCATAAGACACGAATGTCCCCTCCCCGAACTGTCTCTGAACCAAGCACTTTTCATTGAATGTATACAGTTGAACTTTGACATCTCAAACTTCAAGGAACCATACAAAATACTTCCAGATAACCGAATTTAGAGTTACCCGATTGCTGATCTGAACAATTTCTCAAGTTCGAAACTTAATGCTAGTCGAAAGTAATGCTGAAGGATCCTGTAGGAGCTTTCAGGTTACTTTCGACTTACATTAAGCTGTCACATGTGTTTCCAGATATGTGCAGTGATACTTTTAGAACAATTCTGTATTGAAAATGTTGGAAGGACCTAACATTTACCTCGAGTTTTACCCAAGTTCCAGTTATCTGAGTTATCAAAGTTCAACTGTATAGTAAAGGAAATGACAGAGCCCTGGTAAAAATGATCCGAGCAAAAACTCCTGCCTGTACGTACATTCAAGAGGTCCTGCCTGTACGTACATTCAAAAAGTCATGCCTGTACGTACATTCAAAAAGTCATGCCTATACGTACATTCAAGAGGTCCTGCCTGTACGTACATTCAAAAAGTCATGCCTGTACGTACATTCAAAAAAGTCCTGCCTGCACGTACATCAATAAAGTCCTGCCTGTGCGTACATTAATAGAGTCCTGCCTGTTCTTACATTCAAAAAGTCATGCCTGTACGTACATTTCACATGAACGTTGTTCGTCTGTGGATGTTTGAAGTAAATCCTCCCACTGGTATATGAGGAGTTGGACACACAAGATTAGCAGGACGGGCGAACTTACGTACCGACACACGGACGGACAAGAGCAATGCTATATGCCTGCCACCTTCTGGGGGTATAATCAGGAGAATGGTATATTTGTTCTGTGCATTATTGGAATATGGACTATTCCAGAATTGTCCTGCGAGTTTAAGAATTCCAATAATGTCCGGCCATTCTAGAATTGCCCTGTGCAATTTTAGAATCGCGCAGGGTACAATTACACTACAGTATGTTAATATCACGGCAATCATTTTTTGGCCGTGTGTTGTTATAATTGACCTTACGTCAGGATTTTTGATTGACAGATAATCAACCAATCAGTAAGTGATATCTGATAAGCCGATGCTGACCTGTTGCTGTCCGCCATTTTGAAGAAGTCGTAGAAAAAGCCCCCCCCCCCCCCCCCCCCCCCCCCCCCCCCGCTGGCTGCCAAGATACCATTTTTGTTAATGGGTCCCTTTTTAGTTTTCAGCTAGATCATTTTAACAAGGCAATTTTTAGTGACTAACATTTTCCTACCTCGGGGAGATTATCTTTTAGTTCTCAACACAGACAGGCCACACCACATTTAGCATGCTGTCATGCTGTGATCCACGCTTGGCCTATTTTGGTATGGACCAATCAGGGGAACCCCCGCGGAGAACACCCGAATCACGTAATCACGAGTTGGTTCCAGTTTTCGCTATACTGTAGTTTAGCAAATAAATTGTTCAGGAACCAGTGGTGTCAAAATGCAAATTTCTGCGTTTCCACAAATACCACAGGTGCCACGTATATTAATTAAGCGAGGAAACATTGTCGCAAAATTAAGACGATGGGAATGACGTATCAAGACGCTATAGCATGTCTATAAAAAGCAGTATACGCACTTCGACCGATAAGCGTTTTACTGACATTGATCAGTAACTAGTAATGAAAAAATAACTCTGAACATTTCGAATGATTAAAAAGTAAAAATGATCTTCGTCCCCAGGCCGATGGTACTGAGATTGGGAATGTTCCTAAAAAAATGGTGCAAAACACACCTTTTGCTATTGTGAATATACCCGAATAAGGGCTATAAAATCAGCCAAAATGTTATTGTAAAATAAGATAAAATGGAATGTCTTTTTCATGGTATACATAAATCTGTTATAACCAGGTGAGCGAATAAGGGCCATCATGACCCTCTTGGTAAACTGTAACATTTGATGTTTGTAGTTTTGATCAGGATTGTTTTCACATTTAGAATAGAGACATAAGCGGGTGCTAGTTCTTAGATGAATAATGCAGAGTCTGTCCATGGCAAACAAACTTTAAGCATAATCAAATGTCTGCCAATGGCTAAAAACTTTAATCATGTGTCTGTCAATGGCAAAAAAACTTAAGCCTTGATCACAACTTTTGGTGTTAGTATAATTATACAAAGTCCCTGCATTGAAACATTGGTGATCATTCATCATGCTTTAAGTCTATACACTGAAATCCAGGTGTAAAAAGGAGCCGATTTTCTATATTATAACATACAATTATATCTTGATAGCGTGATTCAGATAGCAGGAAACTGCACCATTCAATGCGGCATACAAAAAAAATATTCGACTACCGAGAGCCCCCCCCCCCCCCCCCCCCCAGCAAAACTTTTCTGGGTATGGCCCTGTGTTGCTAGGGTTATAACGTGGATATCTCGAACTGCCAGGGATCATACAAATTAGTTCTATATACACAGAGTTTCGGGTCATTCTATTTCTTATCTGAATAATTCATCAAGTTCATAGCTTAATGCAGATCTGTAGGAGATTACAACATTACTTTCGACCTGCATTAAGCTGTCACGTGAGTTTGATACATTTCAGAATATGTCTGTATTATAGGAGCCGTCTGATCAGAGTCTTATCCATTTGCTAATTAATGGAATTTGATATATCTGTTTCTATACTTTCTAAAATGGCTACATTGTTCCACCTTCCATATTTCAATATGTTGTCCATGAATATTCAGTAGGTATTGACATTTGTAATCAACACAGATCAGGGAAAAGGTTAAGCCGAAATAAAATTCATTGAATTGTTTAACTGTTGAATATTCATGTAAGAAATAATGACACCGTGAATGTTTAATACGAAGTTTTGATATTGGTAGAAACTGTAGATTCAGATCTATTATAATTTCATAAGCAAACAGAGTAGACCCTGATCAGACTGGATATGCTCTGGTTGCAAAGGCGTCAAAAAACGTTAATGCATTCTCTCCTAGGCTATTTTAGACCCAACCTTTTTTAATTAATCTATCGAAAATGAGCATTAACTAGAGAAAAGGATATTTTTAGAATTTTGTAGTTTGAAACCATTGTGATAAATATAGAACTTGCTCCTACTGGAGCAAATGCTCTATTTATCACAATGGTTTCACAATGTGAATTTTATAGAGGCGCAAAATGCGTCACTAGGGGGTACTGTGTTAATTAATATGAGGGAGATGGTTAACACTGAGCATTGAACCTCTTACTCCATAAAAACGCCTTTCTAAACAGAATAGACCTAAAGGAGACGTCTGATCAGGATATGCTCTGTTTGCTTGTGATAGTACAGTAAAAACTCGATACTGCGAACACTCCAATATGTCCCATTATTTATCTTCGTGAGCGGTGGTCTAGTGGTAACGCGCTTGACTATCCATCGGTCCGGGGTTCAAATCCCGGTCTCTTCTGGAAATTTCAGAGATGCTTTTCAGTGTCTCCCATCCGCACATCATCTCCACCGAGGCGTTAAAATGGGTACCTGTGGGAGTCACCATCCGGTACTGAGGCTGCATGAGTGCGCCATATGTTAACGCTCAATATTGTAGGCGAATGACCTAGTGACCAGGGGAGCAAATGAGCGGTCCTTCGGACTGAAAGTAGACTATATAACTAGGTACTTTACTTTTTAAACACATGTGACAGCTTCAGGCAGAAAGTTCCTCTATGAGTTTTCAGCATGGCTTTCACTCTTCATTAAGCAGCCACCTGTCTTCAAATACATATAGTCCTCCTTACTAAAAGTTCGTAGAGTTTTTACTGTATATAAATATGAGTCTACAGTGTCTGCCAGGACCAAAACTTAGTGTGCCCATGTGCTATTACATGTATATCAATGTCATCATTTCGTTCATGTTTATTCATGGAGTAATGGGTTAGGTACTCATTATACCTCTCACTGCTGTACAATGGACCACCATTATACCTGTCACTGCTGTACAATGGACCACCATTATACCTGTCACTGCTGTACAATGGACCACCATTATACCTCTCACTGCTGTACAATGGACCACCATTAATACCTCTCACTGCTGTACAATGGACCACCATTATACCTCTCACTGCTGTACAATGGACCACCATTATACCTCTCACTACTGAACAATGGACCACCATTACACCTCTCACTGCGGTACAATGGACCACCATTACACCTCTCACTGCTGTACAATGGACCACCATTATACCTCTCACTGCTGTACAATGGACCACCATTATACCTCTCACTACTGAACAATGGACCACCATTACACCTCTCACTGCGGTACAATGGACCACCATTATACCTCTCACTGCTGTACAATGGACCACCATTATACCTGTCACTGCTGTACAATGGACCACTATTATACCTGTCACTGCTGTACAATGGACCACCATTATACCTGTCACTGCTGTACAATGGACCACCATTATACCTCTCAATGCTGTACAATGGACCACCATTACACCTCTCACTGCGGTACAATGGACCACCATTATACCTCTCACTGCTGTACAATGGACCACCATTATACCTCTCACTGCTGTACAATGGACCACCATTATACCTCTCACACTGCTGTACAATGGACCACCATTATACCTCTCACTGCTGTACAATGGACCACCATTATACCTCTCACTGCTGTACAATGGACCACCATTATACCTCTCACTGCGGTACAATGGACCACTATTATACCTCTCACTGCTGTACAATGGACCACCATTATACCTCTCACTGCGGTACAATGGACCACCATTACACCTCTCACTGCTGTACAATGGACCACCATTATACCTCTCACTGCTGTACAATGGACCACCATTATACCTCTCACTGCTGTACAATGGACCACCATTATAACCTGTCACTGCTGTACAATGGACCACCATTATACCTCTCACTGCTGTACAATGGACCACCATTATACCTCTCACTGCTGTACAATGGACCACCATTATACCTCTCACTGCTGTACAATGGACCACTATTATACCTCTGACTGCTGTACAATGGACCACTTGACAATCTATTAGGTTAGCCAACCAAATCTGGAAACATTGAGGTAAGCTATTTTAACCACTGAGTTGCCAGTCACAACCGTTTTTATCGATCGTTTACATTTATCCCGTCGTTTTAAAAAACAACAACATTTCTGTCACTTTCGATCACTTTTTTTTACATATAGGTATTATATGGTATATTTATGGATTCAAAGATGTATATATCTTTGGATAAATATCTGGACTCTTTAGATTCAGGACAGAAGCATCCGTTTACACACTTTAATATGTCTCTATGTTTCGTTTCGTTAGAGGTGTTCGACAGGCGTACTCCAAACGGGTCACGTTTTGACATGAATGCTAGTCTGTACTCTTAGGGACTAGTTGTATGATTTGTATGAGCGTGTGATTGCATCTCATTTCATACATTATATATATAGATAACAATCACTTTTCTTCATTATGTTTTGATAATCATGCGTTATTTCTTCTATTGTTTCGTGTTAATTTGCATTTGTTATATTTGTTTGTCTCTACGGTATTGTCTTGACCGTTTGCAAATGTATTGTCCCACTGTGTACATAATGTTTCGTAAATGTATCGTCTATATGTTTATATGTATGTTATCTTGGCTCTCCTGTAATGGGGGAAATAAAGATTATTATTACTTTGTCCGTAGTGCTCTAATGAGGCAAAACATACAGCCTGCAGAGCAACAGATAAATGTGCGCACTCAAACACTAAAATCTCTTTCAGATAAATGTGCGCACTCAAATACTTAAATCTCCTTCAGATAAATGTGCGCACTCAAATACTTAAATCTCCTTCAGATAAATGTGCGTACTCAAATACTAAAATCTCCTTCAGATAAATGTGTGCACTCAAATACTAAAATCTTCAGATAAATGTGCGCACTCAAACACTAAAATCTCCTTCAGATAAATGTGCGTACTCAAATACTAAAATCTCCTTCAGATAAATGTGCGTACTCAAATACTAAAATCTCTTTCAGATAAATGTGCGTACTCAAATACTAAAATCTTCAGATAAATGTGCGTACTCAAATACTAAAATCTTCAGATAAATATGCATACTCAAATACCAAAATTTCAAGATTTATGTTCGTACTCAAATGCTAAAATCTTCAGATAAACATGCGTACTCAAACACTAAATCTTCAGATAAATATGCGTACTCAAATACTTAATCTTCAGATAAATATGCGTACTCAAATAAATGTACGTACTCAAATACTTAATCTTCAGATAAATGTGCGTACTCAAATACTTAACTTTCAGATAAACGCCCGTACTCTAATATTAAAATCTCCAGATAAATGTGTGTACTCAAATACCAAAATCTCCAGATAAACGCGCATACTCAAATACTAAAATCTCCAGATAAATGTGCGTACTCAAATACCAAAATCTCCAGATAAATGGGCGTACTTAAATACCAAAATCTCTACATAAATGTGCGTACTCAAATACCAAAATCTCCAGATAAATGTGCGTACTCAAATACCAAAATCTCCAGATAAATGTGCGTACTCAAATACCAAAATCTCCAGATAAATGTGCGTACTCAAATACTAAAATCTCCATTTCTCCACCAAATCCTAATGTTGTGACACTCTTTAGAATCGTGTCTTCGATACGATTCTAAAGAGTGGTCACAACTTAGGGAATGGTGGAGAAATAAAGAAGTTATTCTTGAAAACGTTTTGTGATGAGATTGCATTCGTATAAACATGCCTGTTCATGCCTTTGCAAACAGAGTAGACCCAGAACAGAAGATTCCTGTAGATTCCGTCTGATCAGGGTTTGCTTTGTTCGCTCAGTAAATATAGGCCTACTATACATCTGAATATATACAGGTTCAACCATGCTATACCAAAAGATCATGTGAATGTATGCCGTTATTTATTTATTTTTATTTTTTGAAAAAAGGCTAATAAATATTTACGATTCCATAAGTTCTTACATGGATACTGAAAAACCATTAAGACGCGCAGAACTAAAGCTGGTCACCTACCGAACACACAGCTACTGTAGATAGGGCCTACAATGCGGCTACGCGCCCGCAAGCGGAGCGTTCGGTGTTTTACACACGTCCAATAAACAATTAATATTCGGTAGTTTCGATAATGGTTTTATCGGTGCGGCTGAATCTTAGTATAATTAGAACAATAATGGGTGGAAAGTATGGTTATGCCGGACATCAGAGCTTAACATATTCCCGGTTGAAAAGACCGAAAGTAGGACAAACAACCTCGCTACTTTCGCATTACAATATGTCACGTGATTCCAATTTTTGATGTCATTTGGAAGGGCAGGTATTTTCCTGATTGTTGATTGGTCATTATTGAAAATATTTAATTAATTCCATCATATTTAAATATAATTATTTTATAATATTGTTCTTTGAATAATTAAATTGTTAATCTAAGATCATTGATTAAATATTAATTTTGTAAACATCATTTTCAATTTCGAAACCAATGCGGAACTGCATCACCTCGAACAGGATTCTTTCGGTTTTCACGTTGACACGATACAAGGTAAATTTACCCGAATTCCCACGTCTGTGTACATTCGGTTTAATTTTAACTACCACGGTGAAATTCAATGTATAAGAAACTATCATACTGTTACAGAGAATTAAAAGGAAACGACACGGACATCAAGTAAGGTCTCAATTTTAACATCACGGTCGGATTTTCCAATGCAGGTCAACTTTCACATTCGATTCGGGTTCAAAACTTGAAAATCTTGTTTCTTCTAATTTTATGACCAGGTCCGTCTGCATTTTATGTTTGCATTTTTAACTCTAGAAAATGACAGCGACAGACACATGGGTGCTGGAGAATACTGTAAGCAAGAAAGCTGTTGTAGCTAGCAATATTTCGGGGAAAGGTTGTAATGGAGGCTAAGTTATGCTGCGAGCGTGGTCACGTGACCATTTGCAATCGAGGCTCGTCGGAAAATCTGCATATTCTTTCTGGCAACTAAGGATTCGATTCAGTCCATTTTGAAATTCAAACAGATTTCTTTTGTCAGTCATTTATTGATAGATACAGATGTATTCGAAAATTTTATCAGCATGAAAGAAATTTACAACGCTTGAAAGTCTTAAAAAGGAAGCGGGAATTTTTCAGAAGTAAAAGTGAAAGTAGATTGTTGGCTGATAAGCTTCATAGCAAGACATAATGTATCAGTGCTTCTCTGAATGAAAATTGTCTGTCGCACATAGGTATCGAACCCTGCAGCACTATATTGTTCCTATTTTGGCACTCTACCCCATTTGCCACAAATGTCAAGCATACACAGCAAGTCTAAACAAATGTCAAGCATAAAACAAACACTGGCATACTCCTTCAGTAAATTGAACTGTCCCTACATTCCTGTTGACAATTTGAACTATATGTATTCTTACTGGTTTAACCTATTTTTAGATCAATTTATAAATGATTCAATCCGCTTTGAAGAAATCTACCGAAAAGGAGCATTTACTAGAGAAAATATTTTTTTAGAATGGTGTAGTTTTGAAACCATTGATGAAAAGTAAAACCTTATTAAAAAATACCTTTTCATGCCTTTGCAAACAGAATAGGGATGGGGGTTTTCGCTCAATGATTTTTAAAGGTGTTTTGGCCACATTTCTACTTTGAATATTTTCGGCATTTAAATCAAAATTTGGTGTCTATTGGGATTAATTTCCTGAAAATTTAGGGAAAATGTGACCAATCGGTACTTTGCATTGGGAATGAGTCCATTTTAACTGACCCATGTAGACACCAGAAAAAGGTCTGGGGTCTGTTCTGTTTGCTTTTATGAAATAATATAGAACTGACTACAGTTTCTGCCTGGACCAAAACTTTTCTATGTGTTATTTTGTTTGTACAACTAGATTTTCTGACCTTTTCTAGCAAAAATTAATGATCATACCCATAGTGTCATTTTATCTGCTATCTATGGGGTTTTTTTTTCATGAATATTCATTAAATAAAAGGTTCAACTTATCATAGTAGTAGACAGGGTTCGCACAGCCTTGAAAACTCATTGAATTTCAGGGGTTGTCATGAAAAGTGCTTGAAAATATAAATATAAATGCTTGAAAAGTGCATAAATTTTGGCCAGTCCTGAAAAGCACTTGAAAATCATCATAAATACTATTGAAAACTGTCCAGGCAAAGCTATTGGGTACTATAGATGTCCTATGGCTCATTCAAGTATACTATAGTAGAATTTGCAGATATATGTGACTACTTAATTTATTCAGGTTATTGAAGTGTAAAAGTAATGCAGAAAGATCATACAGAAACCTTCTCACCTGCATTGCTCTTGTACTTAATTAAACTATTTCCTGCTTGTGGGTGCTTTTGAATGGGCTTTTTCGGTGTTTGGGCAAGACAGGTTGTGTTACCAATTGTGCTTGAATTTTGAAATAAAGTCCTTGAAAAGTGCTTGAATTTTCCAACCAAATCTATGTATACGAAATTTGGAAAATTTACATGCATAATTATGTTTCCCCCAGTATAATGGGGAGACATTGTTTTTGTGGCCAGTGCCATCCGTCTGTCCGATTTTAATTTGTCTGCAAGGTTTTACCAAAACCGTTGGTCGGATATTCTTGAAACATTATAGGATTGATCAGTAACATGCCTGGTTGCACATGTACATATCTTATTCCTGTTAAAATTCGATGGTTTTCTGCAGAGTTATGGATCTCTGGTTAAAAACTTAAACCGATATTTAGGCTATTTTCTGCTTCGTTGGTACTTAAAGAGGTCTTATGCAGAGGTCTAGATAAGACGTAAATTAAAACAATTTTAAGATTGACTTAGAACTTTATTTCGCCTCCACTATGTTGTGACCAATCTTTAGAATCGTCGCTTCAAGATGCTTCAAAAGTATGGTCACTCACAACATAGGGTTTGTTGGAGAAAGGAAGATTGTAGTATTTGAATGCACACCTTTATCTGTTGCTGTTAATATGAGTACCACCAAATTAGTTTTGCTGAGAAATAGGTTTCCATAAATCTGTTCTTATAAATCCTATCTTATGATCTACTTATGTGATTTTTTTGATTTTTTTTGTTTTAGTAAAATTTCAAAATGAGTGATGAGCCACCTATTCAAGGTCGTATTACAAACAAGGCCGGGAAAGGGGATAAACCACGGTATATTCGGCCGGTGGAACGTCAGCGAATGAGACCATGGCTTATATCACACTTAGACAGCAATGACATACCAGGACTGGAATGGCAGGACAGGAAGGAGAAGGTCTTCAGGATATCGTGGAAACATGCAGCGAATCAGTGCTTTAACATGCAGAAAGATACGAACCTGTTTGAACGATGGGCAATACACACCGGTAAAGTTGAATATGGAAAGATGCGTAAATTTAAGCAATTTCATGAATAAATCATTTCTCCTCTAAAACCCTATAGGGGCCTCCATGGCCGAGTGGTTATGGTCTTTGGCTGATTTAGCCCCTCACCGCTGTGGGTTCGAATCCCGGCCTGGGTATTTGGATTCTTCATGTTAGGAAACTGGCTTGCGGTAGGACGGTGTGCAAAAACTTTATGTAGCTGATTAATCAAAAGGTATAAGAGGTATCAACATGAAACTTCATAGGTTAGTAGATCTCTTTGAGGAAAAGTGTGTGCAGTGGACAAGCACCAAATCAGACATGCGTTGGAGCTGCATGCGGCTCTTCTTGAAACCATAGTGATAAATGGAGCATTTGTTCCATAGGAGCAAATGCTTTATTATCACAAAGGTTTCAAAACTACATAATTCCGAAATTTCCCTTTTTCTTGAAAATACTTCTTTAGAATCCTTTGTGATAAATACAGCAGGGCTCTACAGTCACTTTTGAATGTGGGTGCCTGTTTGGGCAAATTGATTGAAATTTAGTTGTTCGAACCAGTTTTCAGGTTGCCCAAATATGGAATTGTACTTCTAACCATAAATAATAACCCTGCCAATTCAGAAGAAAACCACACTTACATTTTAGTTCGTATTCTTTTTATTTTTTGTTCATATTTAGAATTAGCTTCAAGATAAGAATTTATTTGATTTGCATCTCACTACAAATTTTCTGGTTGCCCAATCGGACAACCAGTTGGGCATAGATGTTGTCCCAACCAATATTTAGGTTGCCATGGGCAATCGGACAACTGTTAATGTAGAGCCCTGTACAGCATTTACTCCAATGGTTTCAAAACTACACAATTCTTTCTTCTAGTAAATTCCCTTTTTGGTAGATTTATTCAAAGAGGTTGGGTCTAAAAATAGCCTGTTAATGAATGGGTTAAGCAAACAATAGTTGGAAAATGTACATGTACAAGTATTGTCCCAAATAACAGGTCTTCTCATGTCTTGGTCTATTCTGATTGGTTATTCAGGTCGTCACCATGACAGTGACCATAAACGATGGAAAGCCAACTTCCGCTGTGCCCTGAACAGTTTGCCTGATGTTAGGGAGCACAAGAAAGAAGGAATAAAGAAAGGCAACAATGCCTTCAAGGTCTACCGATTTCTGGACGATAAGGAGACGAAAGCCAACAAAGAGTTGAAGGGGAGGAAAAAGAAAGGTAAGATAAGAGAGGTGTGCTGTGGTCTAGTGGTAACCCGCTTGACTACCAATCCGGAGGCCCGGATTCATATCCCAGTCCCTCCCGGAAAGTCACTTTTCAATGTCCCCCACCCGCACCTCCTCTCCACCCAGGGGTTAAAATGGGTACCTCTGAGGGCCACTAGCTAGTACTGCCGCTGCATGATTGCGTCATATGTTAGCAGTGATCAGTATTGTAGGAGAGTGACTCAAT
Source organism: Azorinus chamasolen (assembly GCA_963576725.1). NCBI lineage: Eukaryota > Metazoa > Mollusca > Bivalvia > Cardiida > Solecurtidae > Azorinus > Azorinus chamasolen. The sequence continues at coordinate 15,460,594 of OY755250.1, read as the reverse complement.
GATCAGGGGAGTAAATGTACAGTCGGCTGAGCAGTCCTTCGAACTGAAAGTAGACTATAACTAGGTACTTTACTTTTTTTACTGTTTCTAATAAATTTTGTTATTGAATACATTCTTTATAATTAACATATGAAGCCATTATATAAGTTGAGGCTTCACTTTCCACATTGCTGTTTGAATTTGGAAAGAATACGCATAAATTTTCACCAACTGTTTGAACCTAGCAAAAATTCACCGGTCACGAGGACTGGTGCTTTGCAGTTTTTACCAGACCAGAAGAAATTTTACCAGATTTGTCACAGGTCCTTTGAACTGTTGTTTGTTTTGCATAGTGTTTAGCCAGACCAGAGACTGAATCTAAGATCCACACTGTAAGGCTCAATTATGGAATAACTGCAGATTCTAATGAATGTCAACCAGTGTACACCCTGATCAGGGCAGCACTTTCAAAATGGCAGCTGCACTGGGTTAACAATGTTTGCTAACACTGTAGCAGAGCAACGGATAAATGTGTGTAATCAAGTACTAAAATCCTCACCACTCTGATCATCTCTTGGAGACGATTTTAAAGATTGGTAACAACATAGGGTTTGATGGAGAGATAAAGGTGTTATTCTTGATGATATTTTGATTTATGTGTCTTATCTAGACCCCTGGCTATAGGGTACATGTATGATGTACTAGTCGTCCTAGACCTACTCATAATCATTGGCTATGCGTTTGCTTATCTCCCTTTGTTTTATCTCTCTTTATAATGTCTGCTTATATCCCTCTATTTATTTTCAGAGCCTCCAGATGGGGTAAGTAGAAGCTATCAATATTGAAGTCATACACACAAATGCACGTATACACATTTCTCAGACTCAGTCTGGGGTAGAATTTCTCCTCCCTAGAGTTGAATCAAAGTGACTTTTCCTGATATTTTTCACTGCCAATGGTGTCTGTTCAAGGACGTCACTGTTTGCTTCAGCCTCAAGTTCTATGTCTGGGTTTTCCTTTGAAATCAGCATTTAATTATCTCAAAATTTCTTTTGAACAAAATTGTTAAACTGTTAACAAATTTTGGATGCAGATGACACTTGAAATGAAAAGAGTTGACTTGCGTAAAGTGGGTCTCATCTGCACAGATATCATGTTTACAAGTAGAATGTATGAGGGTATTTTTTTCATAGAGAAATTTCAGCCTAATCACATACTTGTAAACTCAAGCATACATATTTGTTTGGTTCCCAGCATCTGTTAAAAGAAGTGGAAACCAAGAAATATATGTAAATCACTAGCCTCAGATTGGGTTCCATACAAAATGGCCAAGTGTTTTGTCCAGCCATGTATACAGTGTGTCTGTCCTGTGTCTGTCAGAATAAGTCCAAGCCATGACTTAATATTCCATGCACAAATTTGAATATAGTTTCAGAGTTACAGATAAAGGTGTGTACTCAGATACTAAAATCGTCATTTCTCCACCAGACTCTATGTTGTGACCAATCTTTAGAATCGTCTCTTCAGGACGATTCTATAGAGTGGTCACAACATACAGTTTGGTGGAAAAAAAAGAAGTTACTTTTGAAAATGTTTAATTTACGCATTTTTAGCTCGACTATTCTAAGAATAGTGGAGCTATCCTACTCGCCCCGGCGTCCGCGTCCGCGTCACACTTTGGTTAAGGTTTTTGTTAAAGTCCACTTTTTGCCTCTAACCTTTGGAATAATGTTTTGAAACTTGGAGCACTTGTTCACTACCACAAACTGCATCTGTAGGTAAGAGTACATAACTCTGTCAAGCATTTTGACAGAATTGTGGCCCTTTTTAACTTAGAAATTTTGGTTAAGGTTTTTGTTAAAGTCCACTTTTTGCCTCCTACATTTGGAATAAAGCTTTGAAACTTATAACACTTGTTCACCACCTCAATCTTCATCTGTAGGCAAGAGTACATAACTCTATCAAGCATTTTGACACAATTATGGCCCTTTTTGACTTAGAACTTTTGGTTAAGGTTTTTGTTAAAGTCTACTTTTTTACATAACCCTTTGAGATAAAGCTTAAAAACTTGGAAAACTTGTTCTCCATCACAAACGTCATCTGTAGGTAAGAGCACATAACTCTGTCAAGCATTTTGACAAAATTATGGCCCTTTTTAGCTTAGAAATTTTGGTTAAGGTTTTTGTTAAAGTCCACTTATTTACATAACCCTTTGAAATAAAGCTATAAAACTTGGAACAGTTGTTCACCATCAGAATCTTCATCTGTATGCAAGAGTACATAACTCTGTCAAGCATTTTGACAGAATTATGGCCCTTTTTAACTTCAAATTTTTGGTTAAGGTTTTTGTTAAAGTCCACGTTTTGCCTCTTACCTTTGAGATAAAGCTTTGAAACTTGGAAAACTTGTTCAACACCACAAGCTTCAAATGTAGGCAAGACTACATTACTCTGTCAAGCATTTTGACAGATTTATGGCCCTTTTTAACTTAAAAATTTTGGTTAAGAATTTTGTTAAAGTCCTTTTATTTACATAACCCTTTGAGATAAAGCTTTATAACTTTGAACACTTGTTCATCATCACAAACTATATCTGTAGGCAAGAGTACATAACTCTGTCAAGCATTTTTACAGAATTATGGCCCTTTTTAATGTAGAATTTTTGGTTAAGGTTTTTGTTAAAGTCCACTTTTTGCCTCTTACCTTTGGAATAAAGCTTTGAAAATTGGAACACTTGTTCACTATAATATTCATCTGTAGGCAAAGTTACATAACTTTGTCAAACATTTTGACAGAATTATGGCCCTTTTTAATGTAGAATGTTTGGTTAAGGTTTTTGTTAAAGTCCACTTTTTGCCTCCTACATTTGGAATAAAGCTTTGAAACTTGGAACACTTGTTCACCATCAAAATCTTCATCTGTAGGCAAGAGTACATAACTCTGTCAAGCATTTTAACAGAATTATGGCCCTTTTTAACTTAGAACTTTTGGTTAAGGTTTTTGTTAAAGTCCACTTTTTAAATAATCCTTTGAGATAAAGCTTTGAAACTTGGAACAGTTGTTCACCACCAAAAGCTTCATTTGTAGACAAGAGTACATTACTCTATCAAGTGTTTTTACAGAAATTATTGCCCCTTTTCACTCACTTTTTTCTCTTTCATTAAAGACTTCAAAGAGATCCTACATCCAGAATACTATTAAAGATATTTTACAGAGACTGATTATTTGCTTCTAGTATCATGGGGCACTATTTTAGTCCACTATCAAGCATTTTTACACTAAAAATTCTGAGAATAGTCGAGCGCGCTGTCCTGTGACAGCTCTTGTTATTTCTTATCTGGAGCTCAGAGTTTGGCACCTGTTTAAGTCATGGTAGATGGAGTGTCACATACTGATACAAGAACCATAACTCTAGATCTACTTATTTTTAGCTCAATAGAGCTCGGGGTGAGCTTTTGTGATCACCTGATGTCCGTTGTCCATTGGTGTGCATGGTTAGGTTGTCAACAATTTGAACCTTTAAAAATCTTCTCTGAATCTACAAGGTTCGCAGCTTTTGTCTTTGGCACATAGCATCATGTTCAGGTCCTCTACAAAAGTTATATGAATTATGCCCCTAGGGTCAAAATTTGCCCCGCCCAAGGGGTGCCTTGTTTTCTATAGAAACGTATAGTAAAACTTTGAAAATCTTCTCCTCTGAAACTGGAAGGCTCTCAGCATATTTGGCACATTGCACCATGTCCAGGTCCTCTACAAACTTTTACAAATTATCCCCCTGGAGTCAAAATTGGCCCGCCCCAGGGATGGCCAGTTTTCAATAGAAACATATAATGAAAACTTTGAAAACTTCTCCTCTGAAACAGGAAGGTTCTCAGCTTTCATATTTGTCACATAGCACCATGTTCAGGTACTCTACAAAATTTATATAAATTATGCCCCTGGGGTCAAAATTGGCCCGCCCCAGGGGTGGCCAGTTTTCTATTAATAGAAACAAATAGTGAAAACTTTGAAAATCTTCTTCTCTGAAACTGGAAGGTTCTCAGCTTTCATATTTGCCAGATAGTATCAGTTTCAGGTTCTCTACCAAAGTTACATAAATTATGCCCCTGGGATCAAAATTGGCCCCACCCCAGGGGTTGCCAATTTCCTATAGGAACATGTAGTGAACACTTCGAAAATCTTCTCCTCTGATTGTCTGGTGAGCGATATCTGGGCCATCATGGCCCTCTTGTTAAAATTTTACTTGCTGTGAAAATGATGTATGCTTAAACACTGATTCATAACAATTTACCCTTATTAGTCCCCCACCGGTTACCGGTTGGGGGACTATAGGTTTGCTCGATTCCGTCTGTCTGTCCGTCTGTCCGTCTGTCCGTCCGTCTGTCCGTCCGTCTGTCCGTCCGTCCGTCCGCACTCACGAAAGGGTAGTTGTGTGACTTTTTTTAACTAGTCCCACAAGTAAAATCATTAACCTGGCCATCTCTTGTGACATTAACCTGGCCATTTCTTGTGACATTAACCTGGCCAGTTGTGGGACATAGGGTTAGGGTTAGGGTTAGCTTCCAGATCATTCTTTTCCAAAGTTAGAGCCAAAAATAGTTTTTCTTGTGGGACTAGTCACACAAGAAAAGATCAAAGGAAAAAGTCACACAACTACCCATCCGTTAGTATGTCCGTCCGTCTGTCCGTCTGTCCGTCTGTCACGCTTTTTGTCCGGGCCATATCTCCTACAATGTTATGCCAAATTCATTATAACTTCACACATTGAAGAAGCATGATGAGGGCTAGTGTCATTCACAAGGGTCATAACTCTAGCACCAATATTTTTGGAGTTATTCCCCTTTTACATATTTTTTTGTCCGGACAATAACTCTTTATCTACTGGTTCAATTGATTTGAAACTTCACATATGGAACAATCATGATGAGGGGTAGTGTCATACACAAGGGCCATAACTCTAGCACTAATATTTTTGGAGTTATTCCCCTTTTTCATATTTTCTTGTCAGTCCGTCTGTCACACTTCGTGTCCGGGCAATTTCTCCTACAAAGTTAGGCCAAATTCATTATAAATTCACACATTGAGGAAGCATGATCAGGAGTAGTGTCATGCACAAGGGCCATAATTCTAGCACCAATATTTTTGGAGTTATTCCCCTTTTACATATTTTTTTGTCCGGACAATAACTCTTTATCTACTGGTTCAATTGATTTGAAACTTCACATATGGAACAATCATGATGAGGGGTAGTGTCATGCACAAGGGCCATAACTCTAGCATCTATATTGTTGGAGTTATTCCCCTTTTCATATTTTCTTGTCCAGTTAATAACTCTTTATGTACTGGTTCAATTGATTTGAAACTTCTCATATGGAACAAGCGTGATGAGAAGTAGTGTCATGCACAAGGGCAATAACTCTAGCATCAATATTTTTGGAGTTACTCCCCTTTTTCATATTTTCTTGTCGGGACAATAACTTTTTATTTACTGATTCAATGTATGAAAGTAGGTATTAATACCATTCAGGTGGTCATGTATATACCATGGTCAACCACACCATGGGTGGGTGGGGTGGGGAGAGTGGAGGTTTTTTTCAGTCCGGTGGGGGACTCATGTCTTGCATAGCAATACAACATGCCCTTGTTTATCATTAATTGAGAAATTGTTGACAGAGTGTCAAACAGCTTGGATCCTGTTGAGATGCCAATGTACTTGACATCACACCTGAATCCATGTAGTTTGCAAGTAACAGCTCTAAGTGACTTGCAGACGAAGGGTTATATATTTAACCCTTTCCTCCATAAATTATACGCCTTTCTACACCTTTGCAAACAGAGTAGACCCAGATCAGACAGCCCCTGAAGGAGCTGTCTGATCAGGATCTGCTCTGTTTTCTTATGAAATTCTATAGATCCGATTCTACAGTTTCTGCCATGGCTGAAAGATCCCGTGTCCATGTGGCATTATACATGTATATAGAGATATATGGGAGCTGTCTGATCTGGGTCTACTCTGTTTCCAAAGGTGTGAATAGGTGTTTTGTATCATTGAAAGGGTTAACAGGAGTGCTGATGGTTTTTGTTTTCAGGAGACAGAGGAAGAGACTGGATACAGAGATCACAGTTATGCTGATTGTAAGTTACCATAGTAACCCAACATTTAGGTTCATTTTCAGTTTCCATAGTTGCCTCAATTTTAAGTTCCATTTTAATTTTTAATATTAACTCCAGCTTTCAGTTTCAAATTTGATTATATTATATAATCACATCCTTGCCATTTTAAGACTTCATATGGAAACGTTTTAATGTTTTGGGACGGACAAAAACCTTTTTTACCCGGCACTCAGATGTCATGGTTGCACCATGTTTGTGTCCACTTTGTACTTCTGACATGCAAGTATTGATTTTGAAACAGAACTGTCAAATTACATAAGCAAACAAAGCAGACCCTGACCAGACAGCTCCTATAAGAGCTGTCTGATCTGGGTTTACTGTGTTTGCAAATGCGTGAAATGGTGTTTATATGAAGAGAAGAGTTAAATATTTAACTTTGCTGCTCAAAATGAACCTATGTCCTTAGAAAACATATGATTTGAAGCGGTAGATAATCTCAAATAGTTAATCAGAGCTCTAGATAAGATGCGCAAATGTTTTCAATAATAGCTCCTTTGTTAGCTCACCTGAGCAAAGCTCAAGGTGAGCTTTTAGTATACTTGAATGTCTGTCGTCCATCGTCAACAATTTGCTTGTGAACACTCTAGTGGTCACAATTTGAGTGCAATCTTCATGAAACTTGGTCAGAATGAATCTCGGACGAGTTCGAAAGTGGGTTACTAGGTCACTAGGTCAAATAGTAGGAAAACCTTGTGAACACCCTAGAGGATACATTTTTAGCCCAAGTTTCATGAAACTTGGTCAGAATGATTGTCCTAATAAAATCTCAGATGAGTTTGAAAGTAGGTCATGTGCAGTCAAAAACTAGGTCACTAGGTCAAATAGTCGAAAAACCTTGTGAACACACATGAAACATTATCAGAATGATTGTTTTGATAAAGTCTCCGACGAGTTTGAAAGTGGATCAAGTGGAGTCAAAAACTAGGCCAAACAGTAGAAAAAACTTGTGAACAACTTGTCACATTTTTTTTCCAATCTTCATGAAACTTGGTCAGAATGATTGTCTTGATAAAATCTTGGATGAGTTTGAGAGTGGGTCATGTTGGGTCAAGAAGTAGGTCACTAGGTCAAATGGTAGGAAAACCTTGTAAACACTCTAGAATTAATATTTTTAGCCAAATTTTCATGAAACTTTATCAGAATGATTGTTTCGATAAAATCTGGGTTGAGTTTGAAAGTGGTTCACATGGGGTCAAAAATTAGGTCACTAGATTAAACAGTAGAAAAACTTTGTGAACAATCTAGTGGTCACATATATTGTCCAATCTTCATGAAACTTGGTCAGAATGATTGTCCTGTTAAAATATTGGAAGAGTTTAAAAGTGGGTGATGTGGGGTCAAAAAGTAGGTCACTGGGTCATATCTAGAAAAAGCGGCCACATTTTTAGCCCAACGCAAAATAAGATATAGCTTTCCTGAGCACTTCAGGAGCCTTCTCTTGCAATTTCATTTGGGTCATTCATGTGTTTTTAGCTCACCTGAGCCGAAGGCTCAGGATGAGCTATTGTGACCGCGATGTGTTAGGCGTCTGTCGTCCGGCCACATTTTCAAACGACATCTCTGAAACCACTGGCCCTATTTTAACCAAATTTTGTCAAAAGCATCAGTGGCTAGGGGGAACCAAATATTGTTCACATTATGACCCCTGGACCAAAAATGGTCCCGCCCAAGGGCTTATCAGTTGTTTAGCCCTTTTCTTTAAAAATCTTCTTCTCTGAAACTGTAAGGCCTAGACCTTTGATGTTTGGTATGTAGCATGATCTAATGGTCCTCTATAAAGATTGTTCGATTTATGACCCCTGGGTCGAAAATGGCCACGTCCCAGGGCTTTTCAGTTTTTCATAGGAAAACCTTCTCTGAAACTTAAATGAGCTGACCTTTGATATTTGGTAAAATTATTTGATAGTCCTCTACCAAGATTGTTCAAATTATGACCCCCAGACCAAAATGGCCCCATCCGGGGTTTATCTGTTTTACATAGACTTATACAGGAAAACCTTTAAAGATCTTCTTTTCTGAAACCATATGGCCAATACCTTTAGTATTTGACATGCAGCTTAACCATATAGTCCTTTACCAAGATTGTACAAATTTTGACCCTTTGGTAACAAATGCATATTTATTTTTCATAGACTTAAGAAAAACCTTAAAAAGTCTTTGTCCCTGAAACCATAAGACCTATACCTTCCATCTTTGGTATGTAGCTTTGCCTTGTGGTCCTCTTCCAAGAATGGTCAACTTACAACCCCTGGATCTCCGGGCGAAACTTGGCCCTGCCCTGGGGCTTATCAGTTTTTCATTGGGAAAATAATTATAAAATATTATTTTTCTCAGAAACCATAAGGCTTAGACCTTTAATTAATGGCATGCAGCTTTGCCTTATGGTTTTCTACCAAGGCTGTACAAATGATGACTTTTGGGTGAAAAATGGCACCATCCCGGAGGTTATCTCAGGTGAGCGCTTCAGGGCCTCATGGCCCTCTTGTTATACTTGAGTTGTATGTCATACATGATGAGCTGTATTTCAAACAAACCAGTTGTAGAACATGTCCATACAATTTACATTCAGTTTATTATTGGATCCATTCAACATTGCCAGATTAATTTCTTTTATAACATAACACGTGGCTTAAGCGTGACGTAACACTATCATTTATTTTTTGATAATCATGGGCATATAATCACTAGTGAATAACATTCGAACGACCGAATGACATTCGAACGATTCATACGCGCTGTCAAAACAAACAAACTGGCGGACGGTGGTCGACCTACCTGTCCACGATTGAGTCACGATAGATGGCAAAGGATTGTTGGCACTTGCGCCTTAATTTCGATAAAATAATACAAATTCAGGGCTCGCGCTAGGCTTCGCCATCGGCGCCATTTGCGCACAATTAGACAATATGGCGACAAAAAAATAAAATTTGCGAAAATGATTGGCGCCAACTTTTTTTCGCCGATTTTCTAGGCATAAAGTGGATAAAATGTTGGGTGTATCTGTTTCTATATGACTGGTAAGAAACAACAACCACCAGTTATTCTGTACAGTGTTTTCCCCAGGCATGCCAGGTCCTTTCCCATTGTCGTGTGTGATATCCTTTAATTCCCGGAGACCAATATGCCACCTGCCATAATTTCAACAACACTCTTTAATCCCCACTGCGACAGACCTAATAAAAATCTACACTACACACACTAGCTGCCAAATATTAAAGGGACAACGTGTTACATACATTTGGTGTGTTAACCAATCAGGGAATACACCTTTTGTTGACCCAGTATGCAATCTCAGTCTGGTTCCGTATTCGGCTACACCAGTATGTGTAATGGAATATGTTTATTCGGGAACCAGTCGTGTCAAAAAAAACCAACATGGATGCATTGTTTATAAGTTTTAAAGTGGGGAATTTCGATACCATATAATCACCTTATGACACGTGTATTACTTAAACCAGGGGACTGGCATTTAAAGATAAGTGACAATGAGATTAAAGAGCTACAAACAAGGCAATTAGCTGGACATTCCTTGTGATTATAATGTGTTAATTGGACCAGATCGGTCTTTGAAACTGCTCCTCCTAGACTGTGTGTGTTTCTCAGTTTGATAATTGGATAATGAATGATTCCATGGTTTGACAAGTGTCCTGTAATGATTATGTCACTTGTTTTTTTTTTACATAAACTTATATCGATCTCTGATAAAAATAAATGCAAATCAAGCAAATTTATCAATTTTCTCTTCATAAGTTTAATATTGTACTGCTACATTATAAGTACACGTATTTAAACATATTTGGGATGATGATTTGGGTTATAAATTTGGATAGTTTAACATTTTTCATTAGCTGATTTTTTTTTCTCTTCTCTTCTTTCGTTAGTCAACAGTGTCAAACAAGTGTTCTTCATTAAAAAAAAGATAAAATATTTATTTGAAGTGGCACTTTTAGTAATAGTCAGAAATTAGCCTTACAGTATTAAAAATAGGTTTTGGCTCCAATGTCTCAAATTTGGCTCCAGTTTTTTTCAAATGGCGAAAGTAATGGCGACAACTAATGTATGCCTAGAGCCTGCCCTGAAATTGTAATCGCTGTCAGGAATCATATACAAAATGTATGCCAAAAAGACCTACCAGCTACTCTGACCCATACAATCAATTCTACATTTAAATTAAAATGCCTCCTCAACTTTGCATTTTCTTCACCGCATGTCCTTTTGTTTATGCAGATTTCTACTCATACAAATATCTCATCAATCAACAACAATAGTCATCTGAATCCAGCACAGCACAAACATATTTCAAATATGCTATACTCACTTACTCAGCTGATCGCGAAAATCTTCCTCCTGTTCCAACACATTTTATGCAGCAGTTCGTACTGAATCTTTTGTCCATTTCAAACATTTTCACTGAACTTGAATCGAGATTTTTTTTCTCGGTGGAAATGTCCATGTCCATGTGTATACATACAACACTAATGAAGGGCTTAATATACCAAAACGAAGGCGCATTTCGAATCCCATTGACAGTGAGTGTCGGACGTGTTGGCGACTGTATAACGTGTAGGTCTTCATGTAAATGGCGCGCTTTACATAGACACATGGGTGTGTACAATGACGTCATAATGTGACGTGTTCGTAACTATGTATGTCAAAACTGTAACTCAAAAATTATTCGACGTGTTTCTGTATGTTTTTGTATCATAAACTATCACAGTTAAATTGAATACCAGAGAGGTCTGAATTAGATCCTGGTTGATATGACAGTAAGTAAAAAATAAAGTTGGAAAATTTGGACCTACTTTGTCCCAGTTACCTAGCGAACCTATTAACACCTTTCATTCATCATTTCTATATGTAAGGAGAATTTATAACAATCCACGTTACTGCTGAAATATTGGCTGCAAATAACATTTGTGTGTGTTATGTTATAAATAGGATCTTGCATTCGTGTTCATGATTATTGGATTTATTAAATTCGTCTTTTTAAAAAGACTCATTTAATAAATCCAATAATCAAGAACACTCATGTAAGATCCTCTATGTCAAACACAAGCAATTAAAACTCACACGTTTTAAAAATGAAATGAAATGGAACTCGGTGATCACAGATAAAGATACAAAATTTGATTTAAAGTTGGCATGGTATTGTAACAGTTAACTTTCTAGACAAAACTCACCAAAACTCACATTACAGTCACAATTTCTAGCCAAAGTTCACATTCAAAGTTCACATTCAAACTCTGATTCTCATTACTTTTTATGTCAATAAACCATCTTCTAATTCATTAAACTGGTTTATTATAACAAAATATAACTTTTCTGAATCAATACATCTTGACCAGTTCCTTTAACATTACCTATGAATAGCTATTGACAGACAACTTTCTGGTGAACACTTGACATTACAGGTTTTTACCTGTGACTGGAAATCCGCTGGTTCAATAACTGGACATGTTTAATGCTTTTCAGATGGTTCTTGAATGCTACGCAGTCGCATTTTCCATAATTCATTTGTTTGGAACGAAGTTTACAGTATTACACAAGGACCCTTTGTCCGAGAAGGTTTACTTTCAGCTTCACGAAATCGTCGCCAATTATCACTTTTCTTGTTTCTTTACCAAATGTCAACGTAATTTCTTTCTCTAGCCATATTGAGTAGAACTTATTTTTCACACTGGTATCGTAATCTCTGCCTATGCTTCTCATTTTTGTCTTAAATTCAGATTAATTGACAGTACAGATACAGAATTTCATATCACGGACGCCATATTGGAAATGTTGAATGAACACTGCATAAAACGAGCGTTTTGATTGGCTGTAGGACAAGAGTCTCGTTATTCAATTAGCTGAACCGAAATCTCGCTGTTAATGTGATAAACGTTATTAACGCGGATTTACTTGGAATAGTGAAAGAATATATCAGCAAATAATAATTTCCTGAATGACTCGCCATAAAAAATAATGTTCAATCAAATTTTATCATATGAAACAGATCAGCAGACGGGTACAGATAGTCCGAGGCTGGAACACTTCAGTGGAGGACTAAGATTCATGGATACTAATCAGACACAGAAATTAAGGCCCCTGCCTGGTCACCTTGACGACCCGAATCTGCAAGAGATACTGGCTGCAGCGACAGCTTCTTTGGCTGGTAAGTGATGGAATAAGTGATTGAACCATTCAGTGAGTCAGTGAGTGAGGTATAAATGAAGAAGATAGGAGTGTTGTTTCGATGATCGATTATAATCAATAATCAGTTGAATGAGCCAAACGACAGAGACAATCGATTATTGTTTCCAATAATCGCTGATAGGTTTATATATTGCCAATGTTCCACTCCTGTCATATATACCCATTCACCTTATTTATTTAACCCTTTCCCAGTTCTATATTTAGTCCAAATTTCAATACCTACTGAATATTCATGGAACAAATGAAATATGGAAGGCGGAACATTGTAGCCATTTTAGAAAGTAAATAAATAGATCTTTCAAAATTCCACTAAAAAACCAGAGCCGACCCTGATCAGATGACTCCTGTACGGGTTCTCTGATATATGGGTCCAATTTGTTTGCAAATGCGTGAAAACACGTTTACATGAAGGAATAAAGGTTAATTCTTATCCGTAAGAAAATATTGATACATTAGCTTCCTAATTTAAATTTAATCCTTGGGCTTAAATAAAATCAAAATGGAGGAAAAAAAATGTTAAAAAGATTACAACATATATTTGCACCAATTTTGTCACCTAAAAATCGATGTCTACCCTCTCTGTGTATATTCTTCTTATTAGAACAGCAATTTATACCTCACATCTGTGTACCATGGAAACACTTCTGGTTTCCCTTATGATATGTCTGAATGTATTCTTATTCTATTCTTTATCTAGCTGGCAGTGACGCAGTTAGTCTGGAGAAGATCTCCATTGAGCAGTTGAGCAGACTTGGAGAGCTGTCTATGATGAAACTGGAATTGCGCGAGGCCTCTCCAGATTCAGAGAACAAATGTAAGTTCTACGATGATACGCTGTATATCACTGAACTTATAAAAGATATTTACATAGAAATCAATCAAGGCATACATACGATGTGTAAATGAAAAGATTTTTAAGATTATGTCTCTTCTTTCTCTCCACCAATCCCCATAGATTATGATCACAGTTCAGAATTGTCTCTTTGAGAGATCCCTGATGAAGACCTGATGTGGGCTCGAAATGTTGGAATAAAAGATTGATACACCACATTGCCTTGGCTGTGTGTGTCTACTTCCACTCTTATTTTATGAATTCTAAATAGTGGTCATTTTATAAGGTTGAAGGAATACATGATCTTTCCTCTGGCTGACACTGTACAATCTGATCTATAAAATTCCATAGGCAAACAGAGCAAAACCCTGATCAGATGGCTCCTGATTCTTCTCTGTTTGGAAAGGTGTGAAAAAACGTTTGTATATGGAGAAAAGAAAAAACTAATTACTCCATAGAGACACTTTTTCAAAGCCTTTGAAATTATATAGATCTGATTCTACAGATGTGATAATAAAACATTGTCAAGAATTACTCCTTTATTTCTCCACTAAACTCTATGTTGTGACCACTCTCTAGAATCGTCTCAAAGAGACGATTCTAGAGAGTGATCATAAGGGGGGTTTGGTGGAGAAATGATGATTTTAGTGTCTGAGTATGCACATTTATCTGTTGTTCTGGGGTCCGCTCTGTTTGCTTATGGAATTGTATAGATAGGATTCTACAGTTTCTGACATGGCCCAAACATCCTTTGATCACTTTCTATAAGTTTATTCATGAATTCTTGTGGGATAGGGTTACTCAGTGAAACCTCCATACAATGATCCCTCAATTCTAGGTATTTAACCATTTCCTGTTCTATGTTTATTCCAAATTTCAATACCTACTGAATATTCATGGACAAAATAGATATAATGAAATATGGAAGGTGGGAAATTGTAGCCATTCTAGAAAGTACAGAAACTGACCTTTCAAAATCCATTAGCAAACAGAACAGACCCTGATCAGACGGCTCCAAATGTATGAAAACATATATTAAATATGAAGGAAAGTGTTAAGATCTGATTCTACAGTTTCTGTCAAACATTCTGTGTATGTGTATCTCATGAAGCTGCACATTTTGAGGGTGATATGTCAAGGTCAACGTCATCCTCCAGGGTCAAAGGTCAAATTGGGCATAGTGTTTCACAAACACATCATGTTTTTAGCTCACCAGAGCACTTTTGTGCTCAGTGTGAGCTTTTGTGATCGCCTGATGTCCGTCGTCTGTTGGCGTGTGTCGTCGGGCGTCAACAATTTCAACCTTTAAAAATCTTCTCCTCTGAATCTACAGAGTTCTCAGCTTTCATCTTTGGCACATACCATCATGTTCAGGTCCTCTACAAAAGTTATATAAATTATGCCCCTGCCCCAGGGGTGTTCAGTTTTCAATAGAAACATATAGTGAAAACTTTGAAATTCTTCTCTGAACCTAGAAGGTTCTCAGCTTTCATATTTGGCACATAGCTTCAACTTCAGGACTTCTACAAAAGTTAGATAAATTATACCCCTAGGGTCAAAATTGGTCCCACCCCAAGGATTGCCAGTTTTTGTACCTGACTGCTTAAACAACCCATAGGATCACTAGTTATGCATAGGAAAAAAATTAAAAATATTCTTGTCAAAAACTACATGTCCCAGAGCTTAGATATTTGGTGTATAGATCATAGTTATGGGGTTAAAATTGGCCATGCCCTGTGTGTATAGACTTCTTCACATCAAAAACAACGGTTTAAAGGTTTCTTCTTAATATCAGCCTGAGACTAGCTAGTGTAAGTGCTGATGTAATCACCCGTAGCCTGATCAGTAGAGTAGAAATTGTGTTTAGACAAATAACACACTCATTTTAGATTGAGAAAACTATGTGGATAATTCTATAAATGCAGAAAACTCTTAAAGCTTTTTTAGCTCACCAGAGCACTTTTGTGCTAAGGGTGAGCTTTTGTGATCGCCTGATGTCTGTCGTCCGTCGGCGTGCGTTGTGTGTCGTCCGTCGTCAACAATTTGAACCTTTAAAAATCTTCTCCTCTGAATCTCCAGGGTTCTCAGCTTTCATCGTTGGTACATAGCATCATCTGTAGGTCCCCTACAAAAGTTATATAAATTATGCCCCTAGGGTCAAAATTGGCCCCACCCCAGGGGTGCCTTGTTTTCTATTGAAATATATAGTAAAACTTTGAAAATCTTCTTCTCTGAAAATGGACGGTTCTCAGCTTTCATATTTGGCACATAGCATCATGTTCAGGTACTCTACAAAAATTATATATATTATGGCCCTGGGGTTAAAATTGGCCCCGCCCCAGGGGTGGGCAGTTTTCAATAGAAACATATAGTAAAACTTTGAAAATCGTCTTCTCTGAAACTGGGAGGCTCTCAGCTTTCATATTTGGCACAGAGCATCATGTTCAGGTCCTCTACAAAAGTTATATAAATTATGGCCCCTGGGTCAAAATTGGCCCGCCCCAGGAGTGGGCAGTTTTCAATAGAAACAAATAGTGAAATCTTTGAAAATCATCTTCTCTGAAAATGGAAGGCTCTCAGCTTTCATATTTGGCACATAGCATCATGTTCAGATCCTTTACAAAATTTGTATAAATTATGGCCCTGGGGTCAAAACTGGCCCCGCCCCAGGGGTGGGCAGTTTTCAGTAGAAACAAATCTATAGTGAAATCTTTGAAAACCTTCTTCTCTGAAAATGGAAGTCTCTCAGCTTTAATATTTTGCACAAAGCATCATGTTCAGGTCCTCTACAAAAGTTATATAAATTATGGCCCTGGGGTCAAAATTGGCCCTGCCCCAGGGGTGGGCTGTTTTCAATAGAAACAAATAGTGAAAACTTTGAAAATCTTCTCCTCTGAAACTTGAAGGTTCTGAAATTTCATATTTGGCACATAGCATCATGTGTAGGTCCTCTACAAAACTTGTATAAATTATGGCCCTGGGGTCAAAATTGGCCCCTCCCCAGGGGTGGGCAGTTTTCAATAGAAACAAATAGTGAAATCTTTGAATATCTTCTTCTCTGAAACTGGAAGGTTCTCAGCTTTCATATTTTGCACATAGCATCATGTTCAGGTCCTCTACAAAAGTTATATAAATTATGACCCTGGGGTCAAAATTCGCCCCGTCCCAGGGGTAGCCAGTTTTCAATTGAAACATATATATATATATAGTGAAAACTTTGAAAATCTTCTCGTCTGAAACCGGAAGGTTCTCAGCTTTCATATTTGGCACATAGCATCATGTTCAGGTCCTCTACAAAAGTTATATAAATTGTGCCTCTTGGGTCAAAATTAGCCCTGCCCCAGAACAGGCTAGTTTTCTATAGAAACATATAGTGAAAACTTTGAAAATCTTCCCCTCTGATTGTCTGGTGAGCGCTTCAGGGCCATTCTGGCCCTCTTGTTTAATGAGATATTCACTTCAATTTTTTAAAAAATGTATCATGTTAATATGGAAATCAAGATCTGAAGCACAGATTAGAAAATGTCAACACTTGTAAGGCATGTTGAATCGGAGAAAGTTTGCAAGTGGGCATATTATGTACCATATGCGGTACTCTTGTTTTTTCAATTTTATAGATGTCTACCTCTGTACATGGTGTGATAAAGTCTTCCCATCGAAGATAGAAATCTTTAAGCACTTCCTGATGTCTCATCAGGCCCGGCTCCTGTCTGGTGAGACATACAAGCCCGCCATTGGACCAGACGTCAGTGACCCCAAGTACCAAAAGCTTCAAAAAGAGATTGAGGTGTTAGAAAAGGAGGTGTTCAGCTTCACACCGGGATCGTATCAGGTATGTGTACAGATACTGTACAGACAGGACTCCAGGTTAACTCTTTCCCTGTTCTATGTTTATTTCAAATCTCCATACCCGGTTCTACTGTAATGAATTAATGAGATAATTATTTGTTAACTCTATAGATGCACCTTTTAAAGCCTTTCAAAGCCAAAGAGTTGACCTACTTTGAGATGATTCTAAAGAATGGTCATAACAAACTTGGGTTTGGTGGAGAAAAAATGATTTTAGTACTGCACAGTATCAGTATGAGTTTGTAAACTGAACAAGTCGGTGACACCATTGAGATAACTTTAACCAATCCCTCCTAGTGACACCTTTTGACGCCTCTGCAGAAGTCACTTTATGAAACCATTGTGATAAATAGAGGATTTGCTCCTATGGAGCAAATGCTCAATTTATCGCAATGGTTTCAAAACTACACAATCCTATTTTTTTCCTTTCTCTGCTAAATGCTCCTTTTTGGTAGATTTATTCAAAGAGGTTGGGTCTAAAAATAGCCTATGGGATAAAGGTTAAGGGTCAGCTGGCCTTGGCACTATAATACTCAAGACCATATCCTGACAATGCAGCTGATTTAGAAGCACATAATAACACTACATTCATATTTCTGAAACTTGTATTTTTCAGGCTTCTCCAGATGATGTTGACAATGAAGAGGTTGTAGCGATTACTTCATCACTGGATGCTGAGAACCAGGCACTTGACTTGTCAGTCAAGTCCACTGGGAACCAGTCAGCTAAACAGGATGTAGCCCTGGATCTCTCCATGAACAGCACAAAGACACATAAGTCTCCTAAAACTGTGCAATCCAAACAGACCTCGAAAAGAAGGCGCAGTTCTCTTGAGATTGACTACACTGTCAAATTCGGGAATTATGGATTGGCTGGTATGCCAAGAACAAAAAGGCAAATGTCCCTGCACACTAGAAAGAAAGAGGAGGAAGAAGAAAAACTTGCAAAGAAGCAATCAGTTGATGTGGACAGCGTCGAAGGTGCAAGTCAGCGTTCTGCAGAAGATCTGGTCCATGCAGAGATTCTTATGTCTCTTCAGAGTGCAGCAGAAGACGTTGAAACTTCAAATGACTCTTCATCTGTGAAGATAAAAAGGGACACTGGAAAGGGTAAAAAGGGGAAGGCAGCTCACAAAAAACATATTGTCAATCTGGAGAAAGTTATTGATGATGTTGCTAAAAGAGGCAGTGAAGAAGGGGAGAAGAAAACTGGGGAGGAGATGCGTAAAGGAAAACTGAGTAGTTCCAAGTTAAACTTAACAGCATTTCGTTGTGGATTGTGTCTAAGAAAGTTTGATGATGCTGCAGTTCTGAATAGTCATGTTGAGGAGCACAAGCAGGCAGAGAAAGTCAGTCCGATAATTAGACTAAAACCTGATCCAGTTATTTCAGCTGAGAGTCCAGGATATATGTACTTCCGACAGAAAACCCGTGGAAATATTCAGACAATATGGAAATGCCAGATTTCAAGCTCATCAGGAGCCTCAAATGTGTATGTTTGTGGGATTTGTCAAAAGAATTTTGATAGTTTGTCAGCAATAAATGAACATGAAAAGTGTCATGCAAAATCTGAAACTAAAGATGATGCTGAAAATTATGATGAAGAAACCACTGAAACCAAAGATTTAGAAGTGATTGAGAAAGATAAAACAGACAGAAAAGATGGAAAAAAAGATGACAATGAAGAGAAAGAAATGAGTGATAAAATAGAAATGGACTTTACGAGCACTGGGATCATTGCTGACCAAGAAGTAATAACAGAAGTTCAGATACCAGTAGATCCGCTGGAAGAGACAGATTCAGGAGAAAAAATTGAAACTGAGGGAGTTGTAGTGTCAAAGGAACCAAAAGAAGAACTAGTAACAGCTATAGAAGACGTGGAAGTAATGGATACAAGTGAAAGCATTACAATAGTACCTGACTCTGTCACATCACTAGCAGAATTAAAAGATGATGGTGGTATAGGTGGAGAAGGTGAAGTGGAAAGTCACATCGTTTCCGGAGATTCTGAAAAGGAAAATGGTATGAAAGAGATAGGAAAAGAGGCACATGAAAACACTATAGATGGTTATACAAGTAATGATTTGAATGAAGACAGTGGTGTGGACAAAGAAGTTACGGTAGTTACAGAGGCAGAGCATACAAAAGCCAGTGAAGAGGACAAAGAACCATCAGATAAAATGAAGATTGTTCAGTGCAATGTACCAGCATTTCTAGAGGTATCGGCAGAAGCTGAAGGCTATGGAATCAAGGAGGAAGATGGGTTGTCGGAGGATGCTGAGAAGAAGATTGCTGGACTTGACTTTGTGAACTGTGGAATCTGTAATAAAAAGCTCAAACTTCAAGAAATAAAGGCACATTTAGAAAACCATGATACAGAAATGGAACAAAGTGGAAAGCTGTTTGAAGCTTGCATCATTTGCAAGAAAATGATTGCATCAAAAGATGTGAATGAACACTTGAAGGCGCATTCAGTTCTTGAGTTGTCTTTAGCCAAGAATATTTTGGTCCATAATCAGAACCAGCTGAAGAAACAGCTGGTGGTTCACAAGCAGTTTGTTAAAGACGCAGAGGCGAAAGGGGAAGTGATCAAGATGTTTGTGTGTAACCTGTGTGATAAGGGGTTTGAAGATTGTGCCTCTTTAGCTGAGCATGTTGAAAAACATTTAAAGGCAAGTGATATTGCTTCTAAAAGCCTCCAAGCAGCTGAAGATGACAGTCATGCAGAAGCCGATACTGATCCTGACAGTGGAACTGAGAGTAATTCAAGGAAGAAGAAGAGGAAATTGGTTAAACCGGAAGAGTATAAGAATAATAAAAAGCCAAAGGTTGTAGAAGACAAAGTGGTCAAGGAGGCAGAAACAGAATCAGTAAATGAGAATGGGGATGCAAAGAAACATGCAGCTCTAGTTGGAACTGAGACAAGTTTAAAGAAAAACAGTATTCTGGCTGCTGCTTTAAACTCTGCGCCAAAGTATGGAACAAGCTTGCCAAAAACACTTGTAAAGGAGACCACAGAATCTTCTCAATCGTCAGATGCAAGTCTTTCGACTGATACCAATAATTTAAAGGCAAGCTCAAGTGAACCAGTTTTGTTGTCGTCATCTGCTACCGTTACTACAGTATCTTCAACTGCTGAATCAGATTCTATATCCAATACAGTTACATCTTCTCAACAGCAGTTACATTCGAGTTCAGACTCAGAAGGCTCCGCCCAAAAGGATTCAATGTGTTTAAAGTTTCCCATGGTTTTACTCAAACCTAATTCTGAACCTGACACTAGTAAATTGGAATCTACTCCGGCTGTCTCGACACCCGTGAAACAAAACATGTCAGTACCAGTAGTTCTTGTTCGACAGGAAAACCAGGAACTGAAACTTGTGCCAATGTCTTCAGTGCTGAATCTTTGCTCTACAGGCAAAGCAACAGATGGATCAACTAGTTTTTTCAAGCTAGCTTCCCCATCTGTTAACACTGGTCTGTCTGTAAAGAAATCTCTTACTGATTTACCTCAAAAAACAGTGACAATGACGAGACCTCCAATTTTGTATGCACCAGTCCCTGCAGCCAAATCGGGTAGTGTTGTACCAAATCTATCAGCAGCAAAAATAGGAGGCACTGCTCCTTTTCCTGTCAACCTGATTGCTAACCAGTCTGTGCTTGGCATGTTTGGCCTGGGCAAATCAATAGAACAGTCTGTAGGTGTTCAACAGAAAGTGAAACAGGCTGATCCTATTGTTACAACTCCTACAGCAAAGGTAGAATCTGTTAACAAAGTTCCTGGAATGGAGGGAAAGACAAAGTCACAGAACATAATCGCTAAATTACTTGATTCAAAGGGTAAACTTGCTCCCATTAAATTACCAACTGTTGTACTTCCTGGTAAAAGTGGTGATGAAGTTGGCGAAGCAAATTCAAAATCAGTCAATGCAGAAGTGGAAGTGCAGGAAAGTGCAGTTGTGTCAAAATGTCAACCAATCCCTCTGTCAGGAGTGACAAATGTGCCAGTCAAAATGCTGGCCACAGAACAAGCTAACCCCAGTTCTCAACAACAACCCTTGTTGATCTTCAAGACATGTGCTACTTCTACAACGTCCATCACTTCAACTGCAGACTCGGTTTCAGTACCAAAAGTGTCTAGTGACTTGTCAACAAGTTTGTCATCAACTGGTACAACTGAGAAGAATGCTATTCAAGAAGTACCAGCTAAACTTGGTAGACCGCCTATACATGGAAATAAAGCACTGGTACTACATGGACACCAGGTATCCACAATAGTGAAATCCAAAATGAGCACAACAATGTCTTCTGTCCGAGCTCCTTTAAATCCAGCACCATCAGCTCAGTTTTCCTCTCCATCCAGTTCATCAGTAAATCTAGCAGCTGTGAGACAACAATCTTTTCCAGTGGTTACGGGAACCCCAACTGTGAGCCCAGGAGTTCAGCTCCAGCCAAATCTAGTCAACATGATGCTTCAGCAACTGATACTATCACAGGCAAGCCAGGTGTCGGTAACATCAACATCAACAGTGACAAGTCCAAAACCGACATTTAATCTAGTTTTTGCTCCACAGACTGTTCTTCCTAGTGTTGTTACATCAGCTCCAGGTGGTGTTGTTACACGTCCTCAGTTGCCTGTGGGTGTCACAAATACGACTGGCCAATCACAAAGTCTGATCCTTGTGTGTAAAGGATGCAACCAGTCCCTTGATTCTATTGGGCTGATGGGGAGCCATGTTTGTCCCAAATCTCCAACTTCTGCTCCTGGCATCACTATAGCCCCTGCAAACAAGAAAAAGGTAACACTATACAAGTGTGCATTTTGCAGTGATAACACATTCACAGACTCTCATCTCTATGCTCAGCATGTGAAAAGTCATCTTGACAAGGTGCATAAAGGTCGTACTCCACAGCTGGCATGTCCACTTTGCCGTGAAATTTTCAAAGAAGAGGAATCAGTGACTCTTCATATGGAGGAGAAACACCCTGACGGGCACATAAAATGTAAATACTGTGATAAAAGGTTGGTGGGGAGGACCGAGTATGAACTACATGTTCTGTATGATCATCCGTGGCAGTGCAACAAATGCTTTCACCGATTTAGCACGCTGAGTCAGTTGAACAGTCATGTGACCTTGGACTTCAAATCACTTCCACCGTTAACCTGCAATAAGTGTAACCTGTATTTTCCATCAATTGAGGCGATTGTAACTCATGTGGGATCTTCTCATCCAGAAGGGGACTCCGTTCTCAACTGCACCAAAGAGGAACTCTTGAATGCATACCTGCAAAAGTCCAAGTCGACATGTTGGTGCACATGCAATGAGTGTGACGCGGGCTTCAAGACTATAGATTATATGATGAGTCACTTGCAAAAGGTCCACTTCACAAAGGTTATCTTCATGTGTGGAATGTGCAAAGAGAATAAGCGCCTTCCGCTTAGATCCTCTCTTGAAGCTCATCAACATTTTGGTGGAACCAGGAAGCGAGAGCTGCAGTTTTGTTACCAGTGTTGCCTCCTCTTTCCAAACAAGTCGCAATTCAATAAACATATGAATGTGCACCAGAATCATGTTACTGACACAACAAAATCTAAACTGAAATCAGTCCTTAAAGACAAGGCAAAGAGCTTTGAAACTGATGTAGCTAAGAGCAACAGTGATGAGATAGAAGCTTCAGATACTGACAAACCAGAGAACCATAACTGCAAGAATGAAGAAACAGTAGTAGATCATGGGGTAAATTCTGCCTCTGACAACGTTGAAACTCAAGGTAAAACAGAAGTCAAGGACCAAGATATGGAAGTAGAGTTGTTTGAAGGGACTTGTGAAGATTTAGTTGAGGTGAAAGGTGACACTGATGAGACTAAAGAGGAGTCTGTTGAGGCTAAGGTAGAGGCTGTTGATGTTGAAGTGTTTAAATGTAAAGACTGTTCATTAGGCCCATTTAAGTCCAAGTATCAGCTAAAGCAGCACAAAGTTATAAAGCACATGTACCCGCGGAGCAGCACATCTACTTCCTACTATCAGCATGTCATTGAAAACCTGAAAAGACCCAAAGGATTTGAGTGTGGAAAATGTGAGCGTAGGTTTGAACGGCAGACAAGTTTATTCCGTCATCAGTTGTCTCATGGAACGAAGAGATATCAGTGTCTCTCTGTTGGTTGTAAATTAAAGTTTGGCTCTTTACATAGGTTTAAAGAACACCAACGAAAGTGTCGTAGTGTTCGAAAAAGAACTGGGATTAAAAAAGTTAATGAACTGATAAAAAATCCAGTAATGAAGTACACTTCTTTCAAACAGCCCGGAGATGAAATTCTCGGAAACTTCGCAAATGTTTATCTGTGCAAACTTTGTGACAAAGACTGTGAGAGTTTGTCTCGTTTGAAGGAACATTTAATGCAGGAGCACACAAATGAACTGTGTCAGTGTGATTTGTGCAAATTTGTCTGTTTAAAGGAGGAAGATCTCAAGAATCACAAGAATGATTGTCATGGTGATTTGACATGGATCGAAGTTGAAACTGAGGAGGGTGCAACTGAAAGGAAAAGACCGAACAGGACTGTCCTTTTTGGCTGTCGAAATTGTCAAGAGTCGTTCATAGAACTTTCAACATTAAAACACCATGTAATAGAATGCAATGCAATGACTAATAATCGAAGCCCCTTGAATTCTGACTGTGGGGATTTGGCAGACAAATCTTCAGAGATTGATGTAGCAAAGAGTGACATTGAGACAAATAGGACTGAGGATAGATCTGGAAACATTGAGACAAATAGGACTGAGGATAGATCTGGAGACATTGAGACAAATAGGACTGAGGATAGATCTGGAGAACTGGTTAATCCATATTTGTGCTTAATTTGTAAAGAGGCATTCAGTGATTCTGACGAGTATTTTCAACATGTGATAGGGCATACAGAGCTGTCTGATGTAGACACAGTGGCAGATGAGAAGCTTCTCCACACTTCAGATATGGATGAAACAGTGGCAAGTGGTTCAGAAACACAAGGTGGCACAGACACCGAGAACGGTACCACAAATAGCAACAAGGTTGTTAACGCCGTTATCTGTAACCAGTGTACAAAAATTGTGTACTTTGAAGAGGACAGGCTGTGCGAGAATGTGCTAAATCATAATTGTAATTTATATGTAATGTAATGTAACTTCAGAGCTTTAGATGATAGGCATTTTGTTCTCTTATGTTGGCCTTTCTATATTCTATATTTATTCCAAATTTCAGTACCCACTAAATGTTCATAGACAAAATAGTTATAATGAAATATGGAAGCTGGAACATTGTAGCCATTTTAGAAAGTAAAGAAACAGATCTTTCAAATTCCATTAGCAAACAGAGCTGACGCTGATCAGACCACTCCTATAGGAGCCGTCTGATCTGGGTCTACTATGTTTGCAAATGCATGACGGGAAAGGGTTAACCCTTTACTCCATGAACATACATGTAAGAAATAATGACATCATGAATGTTAATTATATCAATTGTTATTATAGTGCATGGACTGTGGAATGTTTACTTGTGACAGAAACTGTAGAATCATGTCTATTTCTAAATTATGCCATAAACAAGCAGAGCAGCCTTGATCAGACCGCTCCCCGCTCCTATAGGAGCCCTCTCATCTGCATCTACTCTGTTTGCAAAGATGTTGGGCATATTTATGGCGTAAAAGGGTTAATCCTTTCCCTCATACAAACGCTTTTTCATGCCTTGGCAATCAAAGAAAACCCAGATTAGACAGCTCCCATAGGAGATGTCTGATCAGGGTCTGCTCCGTTTGCTAATGAAATTCTTATAGATCTGACATCGCAGTTTCTACCCATACCAAAACATCCTTTGCACAAATGCCAATACGAAAATTGAGCTAATAAACATGCATGATGTCATTATTTTGTGAATGTACAACTGGAAAAGGGTTAACCTTTTACCTCATGTACATATAGAGAATAATAGGTTAGTGCCCTAGATGGGACGCTTTATCCGACGAGGGGAGAAAACGTTGAGGCGAGGCTTGCCGAGCCTCAACTGTTTTCTCTCCGAGTCGGATAAAGGCGTCCCATCTACGGCACTAACCTATTATTCGATTTATCCAGTCAATATAGTTAAATGTCTTTTTTATAGACTCATAAAACTCTTGAAATAATTTACATTGAAAATGCAGTTTTTCGATCAACGGATCCCTCCCTTTTCACTTCCATTTAGACGTAAATAGATCGAATGAGCTACCGCAGAGGAATATAGTTTCGATACTTGTATTACTAGAAGGGAAACGTGGTTGAATTTGAAAAAAAAGATGATTTGAATCGAGGGTCGATGAGTTATTTCAAACAGACATGATCTATATTCTTTGGTCAAATTCGAGTTACGTAGTCTCGGTTTCTATTTTTAGATTCTACCTAACGTCACTCAGAAATCGATGGAACTGAACAGGCTATATTTAGGTTTATGACTATCATCGCCCCTGTAAGAGTTTATCAATCAAATAATCATGAGAGTGAAAAGAAAACATTTACTATTTATCTGTCAATCTTTGCTTCTAGGTTTGATTTTATCAAAAACGGGTTTTGCCAGTGGTGGATTAAATTAATAAAAGTGATAAATCAACGTCATTTTGTATGTGGCCTCAGTGGCGTAATCGGTAAGGGCGACGTCTCTAGAGAGATTAGAAATAGTTTTTGTAGGATAAGGCGCGGGTTCGAATCCAGCTGTAGCCAATTATTTTTATTTTTTCTCATTTGAATAATTCTTCTGGTGACCAAATAGATCTGTTAGATCTATTCCATCAACATGTTTATGAATATTTACAGAAAACTAAAATAGTTCCATGGTTATAGAATCATTACGCCTATCTACTAACCTAATAAACCTTCCACTACCGGAAGTAACCTAATAAACCTAAGTTTATTTGCATCCCCTTTATTATGTCACTAGAGAAGCCTGGTGACTGGATAAAACATGTACAAGGATTGGTGGCACTGTCAATAATATAATTGCAACTGAACAGAGTTTATTTTGTGCCAAGGTATACACTGTAGATTCCGATGTATAAATCCCATCAGCAAACAGAGCAGACCCAGATCAGACAGTTTCTACAGGAGCTCTGATCTTGGTCTACTCTGTTTACAAAGATATGAAAAAGACTATATGAGGTAAATAATTAAAATACGCACTCCACGTCTGGATGCTGATGAGACGTAGAGTCACTTGGCGTCTCATATTGATCCATACTGTTATCAGAGCTACAGATAAACGTATGTACTGAAATACTAAAATTTTCAGATTAGGTCATGATAGTCAAAGTGTTAGAATAATAGAATGCAAAGACTATGTATATAAATTATAATACAACAATGTTTGTATATATGTGTAAATTGGAGGTACATGTATAAGCATGTTATATCTTTTATCAGGAATAGCTAAGAGGTCCAAATAAGATGCATAAATTAAAACATTTTCAACAATAACTTCTTTATTTCTCCACCAATCCCTATGTTGTGACCACTCTTTAGAATCGTCTTGAAGAGTGGTCACTACATAGGGTTTGGTGGAGAAATAACGATTTTAGTTCTTGAGTACGCATGTTTATCTACTGCTCAGATAACTCCTCTTTTTCTCCACCAAAGCCTATATTTGTAACCACTCTGAAACAATTTTAAAGAGTGGTCACAATATGGGGTTGGATGGAGAAATCAATGATTGTAGTCCGCCTCTTGTCTGCGTCTCTATAAAAGTCATTAATTGTACAAAGTTTGTGTTAGAAACACGTTAAAGTACTTCTGTCTAGCTGTTGTTAATTCTTTCTGCCATGAATATTCATGAAAGAATTTATGACATCATGAATGTTAATTAGATTGATTTTCAAAATGGCATATTAGCACTTGACCTTTTTGCCTATGCAGAAGCTGTAGAATTAGATCTATATTATTCCATAAGCAAGCAGAGCAGACCCTGATCAGGCGGCTCTACTCTGTTTGTAAAGTTGTAGAAAGTAGTTATGGAGTAAAGGGTTACATTTTATAGAGAACCTTTATACATGTATGTGCTATTAACCGTAGTTATGGAGTAAAGGGTTACATTTTATAGAGAACCTTTATACATGTATGTACTATTAACCGTAGTTATGGAGTAAAGGGTTACATTTTATAGAGAACCTTTATACATGTATGTGCTATTAACCCTTGACTCCATGAAATAATGACATCATGAATAGTCACTAATGTTTGTAGTAAAATCATTCTGTAAAATCATTCCATTATTCCATAAGCAAACAAATCTGATCAGGCAGTTTCTATAGGAGTCGTCTGATCTGGATCTACTCTGTCTGCAAAGGCGTAGAATGGAGTAAAGGGTTAAACCGTTCATAACAGTGAGCCATATTATAAAGGAGATGGATTGGGGCATTACACGTTATGATCCTACAGTGTCTATCATGACCAAACATTCAAGGATTCATATAACATATAACATAATCATTATAAATATTCAGGTAATTAATATTCATGATGTCATATTTTCACATGAATTTTAACCCTTTCCGAGCCTTTGCAAACAAAGTAGACCCAGATCAGACAGCTCCTATAGGAGCCGTCTAATCAGGGTCTGCTCTGTTTGCTTGTGATATAATATAGATGTAATTTTGCAGTTTCTGCCATGGCCATGTGCTATTCTAGAAAATTAATCTAATTAATATTAATATTTGCAAACAGAAAAGACTAAAATCAGACCTCTTCTGTTACTACAATCAGACCTCTTGTGTTACTACAATCAGACACCTCTTCTGTTACTGAAATCAGACTTCTTCTGTTACTACAATCAGACCTCTTCTATTACTGAAATCAGACCTCTTCTGTTACTACAATCAGACCTCTTCTGTTACTACAATCAGACCTCTTCTGTTACTACAATCAGACGTCTTCTGTTACTTCAATCAGACACCTCTTCTATTACTGAAATCAGACCTCTTCTGTTACTACAATCAGACCTCTTCTGTTACTACAATCAGACCTCTTCTGTTACTACAATCAAACGTCTTCTGTTACTTCAATCAGACACCTATTCTGTTACTACAATCAGACCTCTTCTGTTACTACCATCAGACCTCTTCTGTTACTAAATTCAGACCTCTTCTGTTACTACAATCAGACCTCTTCTGTTACTGAAGTCAGACCTCTTCTGTTACTACAATCTGACACCTCCTCTGTTACTACAATCAGACCTCTTCTGTTACTACAATCAGACACCTCTTTGTGTTACTATAATCAGACACCTCTTTCTGTTACTACAATCAGACACCTCTTCTGTTACTACAATCAGACACCTCCTCCGTTACTACAATCAGACACCTCTTCTGTTACTACAATCGGACACCTCTTCTGTTTCTAAAATGGGCAAACGTTTGCATGAATATTCATCAAATAAAGTGTGCAACATTTTTCAGTCTCAAAAATTTCAGGTGGAAAAATTCTTCGGAATGTATTTAATAAATATGTTTTACATCTGATACTGAATGCTCATTATTCTGAACCTATTGATTTCCATATTATTTAAGGTAAACCCGTCCAGATCTTACTTTGAGACCCATCCATTAGTCATGTGGAGGGGGCACAATAAACAAA
This sequence comes from Azorinus chamasolen, assembly GCA_963576725.1. Taxonomy (NCBI): domain Eukaryota; kingdom Metazoa; phylum Mollusca; class Bivalvia; order Cardiida; family Solecurtidae; genus Azorinus; species Azorinus chamasolen. Next base: position 15,431,937 of record OY755250.1, on the reverse strand, counting down.
ATATTTGCTGGAATAAGACATTGACATTGTCACCAAATAGTGCACAGCCTGATCAGAGAGCTCCTTCAATGTTTGCCGAGTCCCTTTTTATTGACATCTTTTGACGCCTCTGTAAAAGTCTGTCACTTTGTGAAACCGTTGTGATAAATTGAGAATTTGCTCCTATGGAGCAAATGCTCTATTTATCATAATGGTTTCAGTACTACACAATTCTAAGTTTTACCTTTTCAGTAGTAAATGCTCCGTTTCGGTAGATTTATGCTTGGGTCTAAAAATAGCCTATGAGGTAATGGCTTATGGGACACCTGATTATAATGGCATATGCTCACAGGATGATTTGGTTCAAGCAGAAATCTTTATTATACCATAAGCAAACATGAATATTAATTAGAATAATTCTTATAATAGCACATGGAAACAGGAAATTGTGGGCTCGGCAGAAACTCTAGAATCCTTTCTATATCTGAGTATCGCAGACCTATCTATATCTGAGTATAGCAGACGGAGCATACCTATCTATATCTGAGTATAGCAGCTGTCTCATCTTGGTCTACTCTGTTTGCAAAGGCATCTTTATGGAGTAAAGGGTTAATACATATAATGGCATATGAATACAGGCAGTTTTGTCAAACCTGTGTACATGTAACAGTACAGACCCTGATTCTATAGATGCTGTCCGATATGTGTCTACTCTGTATCTATGGAGTAACGGTTTAATCCTTTCCCTCATATAAACGCCTTATCATGCATTTGCAAACAGAGTAGACCCAGATCAGAAGACTCCTATAGGAGTCATCTAAATGGGGTCTTCTTTGTTTGCTAAACTTAAATGGCTACAATGTTACACCTTCCATATTGGATTATACATGTAAATACTTTATCCATGAATATTGAGTAGGTGTCGAAAATCAGACTAAATATAGAAGAGAGAAAAGGTTAACAAATAATTTAACCCTTTCCTCCTTAAATATGCCATTCTATGCCTCTGTAGAAATCATCTGTTGCAATATGTGTGATTTCAAATGCTCTATCACAATGGTTTCAAACTACAAAATTCTAAAAAAAAAATCCTTTTTCTCTAGTTAATGCTCCTTTTCGGTTAATTTATTCAAAGTGGTTGGATCTAAAAATAACCTATGAGGGAATGGGTTTAACACGTTTTCAGTGATTTACATACAGAGTAGACCCAGATCAGTGTCTGCTCTGTTTGCTTATGAAATTATAATATGTCTGACTACCATTTCTATCACTATCAAAACAGCTGGTGTTGTAAAAATGTTTTAGCTAATTACAGCTGGTGTTGTAAAAAAAAAAAATAGCTAATTAATATTCATGACCTCGTTTTATATCTTATATGAATATTCATAATGGACCAGGTGACTAATCATCAAGAAATTAATTGAATGAATTTGTGATGACCTATTAACCCTTCTTCATGAATATTCATGTAAGAAATTATGACATCATGAATATTAATTAGAATAATTTATTACAACAGCACATGAACACAGGAATTTGTGGCCAGAGCAGAAACTGTAGAATCAGATCTATTCTATATACATGTAGGTTCTTAATCAGATCTATTCTATATACATGTAGGTTCTTAATCAGATCTATTCTATATACATGTAGGTTCTGAATCAGATCTATTCTATATACATGTAGGTTCTGAAGCAGATTTATTCTATATACATGTAGGTTCTGAAGCAGATCTATTCTATATACATGTAGGTTCTTAATCAGATCTATTCTATATACATGTAGGTTCTGAAGCAGATCTATTCTATATACATGTAGGTTCTGAAGCAGATCTATTCTATATACATGTAGGTTCTTAATCAGATCTATTCTATATACATGTAGGTTCTGAAGCAGATCTATTCTATATACATGTAGGTTCTTAATCAGATCTATTCTATATACATGTAGGTTCTGAAGCAGATCTATTCTATATACATGTAGGTTCTTGATCAGATCTATTCTATATACATGTAGGTTCTGAAGCAGATCTATTCTATATACATGTAGGTTCTTGATCAGATCTATTCTATATACATGTAGGTTCTGAAGCAGATCTATTCTCTATACATGTAGGTTCTGAAGCAGATCTATTCTATATACATGTAGGTTCTGAAGCAGATCTATTCTATATACATATAGGTTCTTAAGCAAACAGAGCCGCCCCTGATAAGACGCCTCCTGTAAGAGACGTCTGGTCTGGGTTTACTCTGTTTGCCAAGGCGTAATAGAAAGGCCTATTTATGGAGTGACGGGTAAATAATTTGTATCGAGTAACTTCGCTTCTCATTATAATTGAAAATACACATGTACATAAATAAGCCTTTACTACATGAATACTCATGTGGGAAATAAATATTAGATACAACAATATTTGGCCATGGCAAAAACTGTAGTGTCATATTTTATATCATATGATAAACAAATAGAGTAGATCCTGATTTGACGGCTCTTACAAGAGCCATCTGATCTGGGTTTACTCTGTTTGCAAAGGTGCAGAAAGGCTTATTTATAGAGTAAAAGGGTTAAAAAAAATCTTTATTTCTCCAAGGACCATCAAACCCCATGTTTTGACAACTCTTTAGAATCATCTCTTCAGTCACAATATCTTTGATGGAGAAATGACGATTTTAGTATTTAACCCTTTCCTCCAGAATTACGCCTTTCTATGCCTCTTTAAAAGTCATCTGTTGAAACCATTGTGATAAATAGAGTGTTTGCTTCTATAGGAGCAAATGCTATATTTATCACAACAGTTTCAAATTACTAAATTCTAAAAAAAAAAATTCTTTTCTAGTTAATGCTCCTTTTCGGTAGATTTATTCAAAGTGGTTGGGTCTAAAAATAGCCTATGATGGAATGGATCTAAAAATAGCCTGTGAGGTTTGGATCTAAAAATAGCCTATGAGGGAATGGGTTATCTATAGCTCTGATGAGCAAATAAATATACATTTTGAATTGAAATGGTTTTCTGTGCTAGGCCCATATACAGGTTTCGAGTTTTTGAAACTTTATTCCGAATGTAAATCCATGTATATTTATAGTAAAATGTCTGTTTCCAGAAGTTTAATATTTTTGCTTTAGAAGCTTTGTCAATAGCAAGAATGTAGTTATAAGGCCCTCAAAGCTTGTCAATAGCAGGCCTGTAGTTAGAAGGCTTTGTCAATGGCAGGCCTGTACTTGTAAGGACCTTGAAGGTTGATCAATGTCAGACCTGTACTTGTAAGGATCTTAAAGCAATGTCAATGGCAGGCCTGTTCTTTTTGGCCCTGTAAGCTTTGTTAGTGGCAGACCTGTACTTCTAAAGCCCTGCAAGCTTTAATGGCAGGCCTGTAGTTCTAAAGCCCTGTAAGTTTTGTTAATGGTAGGTCTGTACTTGTAAGGCCCTGTAAGTTTTGTTAATGGTAGGTCTGTACTTGTAAGGCGGAGTAAGTTTTGTTAATGGTAGGTCTGCACTTGTAAGGCCCTGTAAGTTTTGTTAATGGTAGGTCTGCACTTGTAAGGCCCTGTAAGTTTTGTTAGCTCACCAGAGCACAAAGTGCTTAGGGTGAACTTTTGTGATCGCCAGATGACCGTCGTCCGTCGGCGTGCGTCGTGCATCGTCGGGCGTCAACAATTTGATCCTTTAAAAATCTTCTCCTCTGAATCTACAGAGTTCTCAGCTTTCATCTTTGGTACATAGCATCACCTATAGGTCCTCTACAAAAGTTGTATAAATTATGCCCCTGGGGTCAAAATTGGCCCGCCCCAGGGGTAGGAAGTTTTCAATTGAAACATATAGTAAAACTTTGAAAATCTTCTCCTCTGAAACCAGAAGGTTATTAGCTTTCATATTTGGCACATAGCATCATGTTCAGGTCCTCTACAAAAGTTATATAAATTATGACCCTGGGGTCAAAATTGGCCCCGCCCTAGAGGTGGGCAGTTTTCAATAGAAACAAATAATGAAATCTTTGAAAATCTTCTCCTCTGAAACTGAAAGGCTCTCATCTTTCATATTTGGCACAGAGCATCACCTATAGGTCCTCTACAAAAGTTATATAAATTATGCCCCTGGGGTCAAAATTGGCCCCGTCCCAGGGGTGGGCAGTTTTCAATAGAAACAAATAATGTAATCTTTGAAAATCTTCTCCTCTGAAACTGAAAGGCTCTCAGCTTTCATCTTTGGTACATAGCATCACCTATAGGTCCTCTACAAAAGTTGTATAAATTATGCCCATGGGGTCAAAATTGGCCCCGCCCCAGGGGTAGGAAGTTTTCAATAGAAACATATAGTAAAACTTTGAAAATCTTCTCCTCTGAAACCAGAAGGTTATTAGCTTTCATATTTGGCACATAGCATCATGTTCAGGTCCTCTACAAAAGTTATATAAATTATGACCCTGGGGTCAAAATTGGCCCCGTCCCAGGGGTGGGCAGTTTTCAATAGAAACAAATAATGAAATCTTTGAAAATCTTCTCCTCTGAAACTGAAAGGCTCTCATCTTTCATATTTGGCACAGAGCATCACCTATAGGTCCTCTACAAAAGTTATATAAATTATGCCCCTGGGGTCAAAATTGGCCCCGCCCCAGGGGTAGGAAGTTTTCAATAGAAACATATAGCAAAACTTTGAAAATTTTCTCCTCTGAAACCAGAAGGTTATTAGCTTTCATATTTGGCACATAGCATCATGTTCAGGTCCTCTACAAAAGCTATATAAATTATGACCCTGGGGTCAAAATTGGCCCCGCCCCAGAGTGGGCAGTTTTCAATAGAAACAAATAATGAAATCTTTGAAAATCTTCTCCTCTGAAACTGGAAGGCTCTCATCTTTCATATTTGGCACAGAGCAGCATATTTAGGTACCTCTACAAAAGTTATATAAATTAAGGCCCTGGGGTCAAAATTGGCCCCGCCCCAGGGGTGGCCAGTTTCCAATAGAAATATATAGTGAAAACTTTGAAAATCTTCTCCTCTGAAACTAGAAGGTTCTCAGCTTTCATATTTGGCACATAGCATCATGTTCAAGTCCTCTACAAAAGTTATATAAATTATGGCCCTTGGGTTAAAATTAGCCCCGCCCCAGGGGTGGGCAGTTTTCAATGGAAACAAATAGTGAAATATTTGAAAATCTTCTCCTCTGAAACTGGAAGGCGCTTAGCTTTCATATTTGGTACAGATCATCATGTTCAGGTCCTCTACAAAAGTTTTATAAATTATGCCCCTGGGGTCAAAATTGGGGCCGCCCCAGGGGTGGGAAGTTTTCAATAGAAACATATAGTAAACCTTTGAAAATCTTCTCCTTTGAAATCAGAAGTTTCTCAGCTTTCATATTTGGCACATAGCATCATGTTCAGGTCCCCTACAAAAGTTATATAAATTATGCCCCTGGGGTCAAAATTGGCCCGGCCCCAGGGATGGGCAGTTTTCAATAGAAACAAATAGTGAAATCTTTGAAAATCTTCTCCTCTGAAACTGTTAGGCGCTCAGCTTTCATATTTGGCACAGAGCATCATGTTCAGGTCATCTACAAAAGTTATATTAATTATTGCCCTGGGGTAAACTTTGTCCCCGCCCCAGGGGTTGGCAGTTTTCAATGGAAACAAATAGTGAAAACTTTGAAAATCTTCTTCTCTAAATCTGAATCTGGAAAGTTCTCAGCTTTCATATTTGGCACATAGCATCATGTATAGGTCCTCTACAAAAGTTATATAAATTATGGCCCTGGGGTCAAAATTGGCCCGCCCCAGGGGTGAGTAGTTTTCAGCAGAAACATATAGAGAAAACTTTGAAAATCTTCTCCTCTGAAGCTGAAAGGTTCTCAGCTTTGATATTTGGGTCATAGCATCATGTTCAAGTCCTCTACAAAAGTTATATAAATTACGCCCCTGGGGTCAAAATTGGCCTGCCTTAGGGCCGGCTAGTTTTCTATAGTAACATATAGTGAAAACTTTGAAAAGCTTCTCCTCTGATTGTCTGGTGAGCGCTTCAGGGCCATTCTGGCCCTCTTGTTAATGGTAGGCCTGTACTTCTAAGGCCCTGTAAGTGTTGTTAATGGTAGGTCTGCACTTGTAAGGCCCTGTAAGTTTTGTTAATGACAGCCCTGTATTTGTTATGCCCTTGAAGGTTTTCCAATGGTTTGTCAATGGCAGGCCTGTACCTGTAAGCTTCGTCAATGACAGGCTTGTACTTGTAAAGCCCAGTTAGCTTTGTCAATACCTGTACTTGTAGTTATAAGACCTGGTAATATTTATTAATGGCAGGCCTGTATTTATAAGGCCTTGTAAAGCTTTTGTTAATTGCAGGCCTGTAGCTACAATGCTAATGATGTAATACCGTATATGAATAGAGAAAAATGTAAACTTATGCGAAGGAATTATTACAGTGCTGTAAAAGTGTCGCCGAGTTGTTGTTTTATATGATCCATTTAAAAGTGTCGCTGAGTTGTTGTTAGCTCACCAGAGCACAAATGATCACCTGATGTCCGTCGGCATTCGTCGTCAGTCGTCAACAATTTGAACCTTTAAAAATCTTCTCCTCTGAATCTACAGGGTTCTCAGCTTTCATCTTTGGCACATAGCATTATCTATAGGTCCTCTACAAAAACTTTAAAGTGAAAACTTTGAAAATCTCCTCTGGTTGTCTGGTGAGCGAATTCAGGGCCATTCTGGCCCTCTTAGATGAATGGAGAAAAATGCACAAAGTGCTTAGGGTGAGCTTTTGTGATTGCCTGATGTCCGTCGTCCGTCGGCGTGTCGTACCGCGTCAACAATTCTAACCTTTAAAAATCTTCTCCTGAATCTACTGGGTTCTCAGCTTTCATATTTGGCACATAGCATCATCTGTAGGTCCTCTACAAAAGTTATATAAATTATTCCCCTGGGGTCACAATTGGCCCCGCCCCAGGGGTGCCTTGTTTTCAATTGAAACAAAGTGAGAGCACAAATGATCGCCTGATGTCCGTCGTCGCTCGTCGTCAGTCGTCAACAATTTGAACCTTTGAAAATCTTCTCTGAATCTACAGGGTTCTCAGCTTTCATCTTTGGCACATAGCATTATCTAAAGGTCCTCTACAAAAGTTAAACTTTAAAGTGAAAACTTTGAAAATCTCCTCTGATTGTCTGGTGAGCGAATTCAGGGCCATTCTGGCCCTCTTCTTAGCTCACCAGAGCACAAAGTGTTCGGGGTGAGCTTTTGTGATGGCCTGATGTCCATCGTCCGTCTGCGTGTGTCATACCTGGTCAACAATTTCAACCTTTAAAAATCTTCTCCTCTGAATCTACTGGGTTCTCAGCTTTCATATTTGGCACATAGCATCATCTGAGGTCCTCTACAAAAGTTATAGAAATTATGCCCCTGTGGTCAAAATTGGCCCACCCCAGGGGTGCCTTGTTTTCAATAGAAATTTTGAAAAATCTCTGAATCTGGAAGGTTCTCAGCTTTCATATTTGGCACATAGCATCATCTGAGGTCCTCTACAAAAGTTATAGAAATTATGCCCCTGTGGTCAAAATTGGCCCCACCCCAGGGGTGCCTTGTTTTCAATAGAAATTTTGAAAAATCTCTGAATCTGGAAGGTTCTCAGCTTTCATATTTGGCACATAGCATCATGTACAGGTCCTCTACAAAAGTTATATAAATTATGGCCCTGGGGTCAAAATTGGCCTTGTCCCAGGGGCCAGTTTTCAATTGAAACAATAGTGGCAAATTTGAAAATCTGAAACTGGAAGGTTCTCAGCTTTCATATTGGGCATATAGCATCATGTTCATTTCCTCTACAAAAGTTATATAAATTATGGCCCTGGGGTCAAAATTGGCCCCATCCACAGGATGGCCAGATTTCAATAGAAACATTGTGTGGACACTTTGAAAATATTCTCCTCTGAAACTAGGTTTTCAGCTTTCATATTTGGCAGATAGCATCATGTAAGGTGGCGGTGGTCTAGAGGTAACGCGCTTGACTATCAGTCCGGAGGTCCGGGGTTCAAATAATTTCAGAGGCTCTTTTCTCTCCACCCAGGGGTTAAAATGGGTACCTGTGAGGCTCACTCGCCGGTACTGCGGCTGCATGATTGTGCCATATGTTAGCAGTGCTCAATATTGTAGGCCAATGACTCAATGACCAGGGGAGTAAATATACAGTCTGCTGAGCGGTCATTCGGACTGAAAGTAGACTATAACTAGGAACTTTACTATGTTCAGGTCCTCTACAAAAGTTATACAAATTATGTCCCTGGGTTCAAAGTTGGCCCCGCCCCAGGGGTGGCCAGTTTTCAATAGAAACATAGTGAAAACTTCGAAAATCTTCTCCTCTGAAACTGGAAGGTTCTCAGCTTTCATATTTGGCACAAAACATCATGTTCAGTTCCTCTACAGAATTTATATAAATTATGGCCCTGGGGTCAAAATTGGCCCCGCCCCAGGGGTGGCCAGTTTTCAATAGAAACATATACATGCAGCGAAAACTTTGAAAATCTCCTCTGAAACTGGAAGGTTCTTAGCTTTCATATTTAGCACATAGCATCATGTTCAGGTCCTCTACACAAGTTATATAAATTATGTCCCTGGGGTCAAACTTGGTCCCACCCCAGGGGTGGCCAGTTTTCAATAGAAACACATAGTGGACACTTTGAAAATCTTCTCCTCTAAAACTGGAAGGTTCTCAGCTTTCATATTTGGCACATTGCATCATGTTCAGGTCCTCTGCAAAAGTTACAAAAGTTATGGCCCTTAACCGGTTGCTAAAAATTGCAGCAAATGCCTAAGGGGAGGCAAATAACTGCATTTTAAAACTAGAACCGTAAGCCAAAGGCTAACGAATTAAACCCCCACCCACACACGCACACACACCTGGCTACTTGTAAGAACAGCTAACATGAATTTGAATATATGTACATACAGAAACACGGACAGATTTGACAAGACGTTTAAAATCTGAAAAAAAGAATGTTTAATATTATTTTTCTCATATTCTAAGTAAAAAGGGGAGATAACTCCTGAATTAGTGGTCTGACATTAATGGAAATATGTAGTGCACATATATATATATAGGTCATAAAGTTGTATATAAAATTTCAACAAAATTGAAGCAAAACTGTAGAAGAAGGTCGGACAGAATTGTGTCCACAGACAAATGGACGGACGGACAGAGAGACAGACGGACATGATGAGTGCACCCAAATTTAACCTTCACATTGATTTTATAACTTTGTGCCATAACTCTTTCATGAGTTATTATCCACAGCACATTTTTTCTCATATTCTAAGTAAAAAAGGGAAGATAACTCTTGGATTTATGGTCTGATCAAAGTTGAAATATGCGTTGCATAGGTTTATATGGTCATAAAGCTGAATATAAACTTTCAACAAAATTGAAGCAAAACTGTAGAAGAAGGCTGGACAAGCATATTTTTCTCATATTCTAAGTAAACAAGCAAAATATACGGAAACCGCATTAAAACCAGAATTTTTTTGTGTTGACCTTGACCCAATTTTATGTATCCTTGTATCAACTGAAGGCCTTCACCCAAGTTATCTGAATACCAAATATAAATTGTCTAGCCCATGTAGTTCAGAAGTTACAACAACATATTAAAGATAGCCAATGTTTCAAATTAGTGACCTTGGCCTGATTTTAGGTATCTTTATGTCACCTGTAAGGCCCTTACCAATGTTATCTTAATACCAAAGGTGAATTGCCTAGCACTTGTGGATCAGAAGCTATAGCAAAATGTTACAAGTTTGTTAAAAACAGCCAAGTTTTCGAAATAGTGACCTTGATCCAATTTCACGTATCCTTGTATCAAATGAAAGGCCTTCACCAAAGTCATCTCCATATCATATATGATTTGTCTAGCATACTGTTCAGCAGTTAAGAAAAAATGTTGAAGTTTTTCAATGATGGCCAACTTGTGTAAATAGTGACCTTGAACTAATTTCAAAAATCTTTATATCAACTGAAAGGCCTTTACCAAAGCCATTTGTATACAAAAGATTAATTGCCTAGCATTTGTAGTTCAGAAGTTAAGCAATGTTAACGTTTGTTAAAAACGCAAAGTTTTCGAAATCGTGGCCTTGACCTTGACCTGATTTCATATATCGTTGTATCAAATGAAAGGCCTTCACCAAAGTTATCTCCATATCATATATGATTTGTCTAGAATACTTTTCAGCAGTTAAGAAAAAATGACCTTGACCTGATTTCACTTATCCTTGTATCAAGTGAAAGGCCTTCACCCAAGCTATCTGCATACCCAATATGAATGTTCTAGCTTAAGGTATTCAAAAGTTATAAGCAATGTTAAAGTTTTGTTCAGAAGTTATAGCAATGTTAAAGCTATCTGCATACCAAAAATAAGCAATGTTTAAGTTTTGTTAAAAATGGCAAAGTTTTGGGAATAGTGACCTTGACCTAGACCTGGTTTCATGTATCCTTGAATCAAGGAAAAGTCTTCACCCAAATTATCTGTATACCAAAGAAGAATTGCCTAGCATTTGTAGTTAAGAAGTTATATCAATGTTAAATTTTGTTAAAAACGGCAAAGTTTTGGAAATAGTGACCTTGACCTGATTACATTTATCCTTGTATCAAGTGAAAGGCCTTCGCCCAATCTATCTGCATACCAAATATGAAAGGTCTAGCTTAAGTAATTTTAGAAGTTATAAGCAATGTTAAGTTTTGTTAACGACAGCACGTCGACCGACCATCCACCCGCCCGGTTTTCGCCAAACTATAAGCCGAGGTTTTTCTTGAAAAGTCCGGCTTAAAAGGGGAGATAACTCCTGAATTAGTGGTCTGACATTAATGGAAATATGCACAGGTTTATATGGTCATAAAGCTGTATATAAACTTTCAGCAAAATTGAAGCAAAACTGTACATGAAGAAGGCTGGACAAACAACCTGATTCCAGTATAACCCCCCCCCCAAACTTCGTTGAATGAAATAAGGCCCTTTAACCAATGAGTTAGTATATGACCCCTATTGACGTTGAGGTCAGTCTGTCAAGGTCACGGTGACCTTCAACTCAAAAATCTTGTCCACTAAATAACTAAAAGTAAAAAATAAAAAATAAAAATAAATAAAAGTATTTGATGTGCTGTCTTCATACTTTATAGGAAGGTTGGTCATGACTAGTAGATGATCCCTATTGATTTTGAGGTCAGTCGGTCAAAGTCACAGTGACCTACAACTAAACAATAGTGCCAGTGGGCACAATATACGCCCGTCGAGGTCTTGTTCAACATAAACTGGGGTTAAGTTATTTGCTAAACTCAAACAGAGTTATATACTTTTGCCTATAGGTGAAGATTGTGATGGTGAACAAGTGTTCAAAGTTTCAAAGCTTTATCTTAAAGGGTTATATAAATAAGTGGACTTTAACCAAAACCTTAACCAAAAATTCAAAGTTAAAAAGGGTCATAATTATGTCAAAAGGTTGGACAGAGTTATTTACTCTTGCCTACAAGTGAAACTTGTGACGGTGAACAAGTGTTCCAAGTTTAAAAGCTTTATCTGAAAGGGTTGTGTAAATAAATGGACTTTAACAAAAACCTTAACCAAAAATTAGTTAAAAAGGGGCATAATTCGGTCAAAATGCTTGACAGAGTTATGTACTTATGCATACAGGTGAAGGTTGTGACAGTAAACAAGTGTTCCAAGTTTCAAAGCTTTATCTTTAAGTGTTATGTAAATAAGTGGACTTACAAAAATGTGTTCCACATAAATTGAGGTTAACATTTTTGCTAAACGCAAATTCTTAGTCCAATTGTGCGACCTTGACCTTAGATAAACGAGCCGGGACTTGGCAGGCTACTGTAGCATGTCTAGATCAACATTGTGGTTAAATTTGGGAAGGATCCATTAAGGGAAACTTGAGTTAGAGATGTTACAGACGGACAGACAGCGCCATTCCATAATACGTCCCGTTTTTTCAAACGGGCGTATAAAAATCTTGTCCGCTCAATGACTTGATAATTATTAGGTGTGCTCTCTTCATAAATAAAAGGAAGTTGTTCATGACTAGTAGATGACCTCTATTGATTTTGAGGTCGGTCAAAGGTCAAGGTCACAGTGACCTTCAACTCCAATGATATTTTGCACGTTACGACGGCACATACTTTGGGCGTTTAATGCTCCAACACACGGGGCTCTTGTTCCTTCGATTGCCATGGCTATATGGCTCCAGATTCTTTCAACAATTTTGATAGAGCATATATTATTTCTGTAATGTTTAGTAACCTTCTGCCATATAGTTTCAGAGATGTCGTTTAAAGCAATTGTTGATAGATGGATTGATGGTGGACAATCACAAAAGCTCACCTGAGTATACTCAGGTGAATTTAAAAGCAGGGGCTTACTCTTGTTTGGAGAGCTGTAGCTGACTAAAAGTAAGGATTCAACCATGAACATATGAATGAAAGCTGCTCAGGAAAGATAGCCCAACAATACTGGCAATACTGAGCGAAACTGGATAAATAAATGTTTATGAAAATCCTGTAACGCATACGTACTCCTTATAGAAAATCGTGAGAATCTTTATTTTTGAAAAGTAAGAATTTTATACATAGTTGGAAAAGGCTCATCAAAATGATTTCACAAGTGAGTAAGAATACTGAAATTAATCGGTCAGAAAACTCAACATTTGTATATATTCAAATTATTGACCTCTATTTCTATGGAAACCAATGGACATATTTAGCCACGAAAATTAAATAGGTGCTCACAACAGTTGAAAGTGAAACAAGAGCACTGCAAGCAGGTGCCAACGCTCGTCTGTCGTCATTGTCGAAGATGAACATGCATACCAAAAATGAAGGTTGTAAATGAAAAATTGAAGAAGTTATGGTCAATATTAAGATTTCGGACGACGCAGACGCCGGAGTTACAACAATAGCTTGTGATTTCTTCGAAACAGATGAGCTAATAATTAATAAACCATTTGACAGAGGGTGACCACTATGACCAAGGGTGACCACTATGACCAAATGGGGTGACCACTATGACCAAATGAGAAAAGAATTGTAGTAATCTAAACTAAGACTACATATAGCAATAAATCTTTCTTGCAATGCTCTTTATCGTTAATTAAATTTCAAGTAAAAAATTCCGATTTTGTAGTCATGTTATAAAACAAAAGTGCCAAAAATATGAACATCACCTAACCTATGAACATCACCTAACCTATGAACATCACCTAACCTATGAACATCACCTAACCTTGTGCACTTTGAGCAATTGGTGTCTGCTTCAAATCTAAAAGTACATAATTGTACATTCTTTTCAAGAACAGTGTCTGAGTGACAAATAGTTTGGATCCTGATGAGACGCTGAGTAACCGGATCCAAACTGTTTGCAAATATTATCATAGAGTGACCAGTTATTATTATAGAGTGACCAGTTATTATTATAGAGTCAGCAGTTATTATCATGGAGTCCGCAGTTATTATCATAGTCACCAGTTATTATCATTATCATAGAGTGACCAGTTATTATCATAGAGTGACCAGTTAATATCAGTCACCAGTACGGTGCTCAAGGTTAACATAACTTCCACTCTTCAAAAGCAGGCGCATGAATAACGAAACAAGTATATATTTTTTTACATACAGTTTTTATTCCATATTAGCTATAAATTACCGGTAAACGAAAAAAAACTTGCTAGCCAACAGACTACACTAGACTAAAACTCCATTACAGAGCACCTAGCTGGAATTAAATATCACAACCTACATAATAGTAAAACATGACAAATTATAATACCCTTTGACCTCATGAACATTTGTACATGATCACTACATGACTATTTGTGATCTCTGTCTCATAATGACGCCTAGTAGAGTACAGAGGAACACGTCTTGAGCAGACATCAAACAAGCGGTCTAATTATGGGTCGTTAACCCCTTCCTCAATACGCTATTTTTAGACCCAACCTCTTTGAATAAATCTCAGTTCCTTTTTCATCTTGGGGAATAGGTAATAGAGGTTGCTAAATCAGGTGAATATGGTGGATGCTCAACCATTTGGAAACCACATTCCTGAATGGCAGCCATGGCAACAGTGGACCTGTGTGCTGGAGCATTGTCCTGATGGAAGAGCACACCTAATGACAGCTTGCCACGCCTTGTCTCCTTGATTTTTTCACGAAGCTGCCTCATGAGGTCAGCATAATACCTTCTGGTAATAGTGTGACCTCTTTCAAGATAATCCACTAGCAGCACACCTTTCACATCCCAGAAAACTGTGGCCATCACCTTCCCAACGGATGTTGTCGACTTGGTTTTATTCGGGGGTGGTGATCCTGGGTGTTTCCACTGTTTTGACCGTTGTTTTGTCTCAGGTTCGAAGTGGTGAACCCATGTTTCATCAACAGTTACAAACTGCTTGAGAAACTTCTCCTGATCCCGCTCAAACATGGGAAGATTTTCCCTGGACATGTTGCATCGAACTCATTTCTGGTCGAGACTCAGAAGTTTTGGTACCCATCTGGCAGAAACCGTTGTCATTTGCAAATCATTATGGATAATTGCATGGACTCGTTCCTGTGATATACCCAGCTGTGTAGCAATGTACCGCTGTGTAATTCGCCGATCTGCCATACTCATATCATGGAGTTTATTGATGGTGTCCTTTGAGGTGACAGTTGGTGGCCTGCCAGGACTGGGATCATCTTCAAGACTCTCTCTACCGCGTTTAAATTCAGCGGCCCATTTTTTCACCATGTTATAATATGGGACATGCTCCCCTAATGTAGCTACCATGTCCTCATGAATCTCCTTGAGGCCAAGGTATTGAATAATCACCTGATGGCCAACATTGTCCATTTGCCTAGAAGTACTCATAGTAAGTAGTTTTGAGAATCAAATTCTGGCAAACAACAGAGAGAAAAAATCCTTCTGTCTCTGCAGAGTGATTATAACACCTTTTCTACACGGACATTAAATGATATGTGTATAACTGGTCTGTTTCTACCCCAGGCCATGAACTTATCAATCACCCCTCGTATACTGAAAATTTAGTCAATGAATATTCATTCACTCTTTCCCGTATTTTCACACAGAGTAGACCCAGGTCAGACCGCTCAGAGAGGCGCTGTCTGATCAGGGTCTTCTCTATTTGATATTTCTGTTTCTTTACTTTCTAAAATGGCTACAATGTTCCACCTTCCATACTTCATTTTAACTATTTTGTCCATGATTATTCAGTAAGTATTAAAAATTGGACTAAATATAGTTCATGGAAAGTGTTAAGTGATAGATTCTTGAATAACTAATCATAAGGTAAAGGGTTAAGTTTTTATAGTGGTCCAATGAACAACGGTAGTTTTGACCTGGACAGAAACTGTAGAATCAGATGTTGGCAGAAACTGTAGAATCAGATGTTGGCAGAAACTGTAGAATCCGATGTTGGCAAAACTTCTCTATTAGGTATTCTTGATAGTTTAAACACCTTTGTAAACAAGAGTAGACCCACATTAAACAACTCCCCTCTGATTAGGGTCTGTCTGTCTGCTAACTCCTGTCTGATTAGGGTCTGTCTGTCTGTCTGCTAACTCCTGTCTGTTTGCTAACTCCTGTCTGATTAGGGTCTGTCTGTTTGCTAACTCCCGTCTGATTAGGGTCTGTCTGTTTGCTTATGAAATAATACAAATATGATTCTAGTTTCTGAAATGGCCAAAACATCCTTTTTTCATAAATCACTATAACATAATGGTCATTATAACCAAGAGCTGCGTGCGTCGCAAACGCTCGTCTGATTTGGTGCTTGTCCACTATATACACTTCTCTTCAAAGAGATCTGCCAACCTATTTTCATGTTGATACTTTTTGATTAATCGGCTACATTGAAGTTTCTGCACGCCAACACCTACAACTACGCCTTATAATGGTCGACCCTGTGATCACAATAGCAAGATTTTTTCTTTGAAAACAGACAAGCTAAAAATGTAACAAGAACCAGGTCATTACAACATTCAGCTTACGAATAATCATGAATTAATGTAAAAGTATTCATGAGGTACTGGGTTAAATGAATATGGTAAGAAACAAAGAGATTGTATTTATCACATACTACAGTAAAACACAGCAGAAACAGATCACACTTTCTCTGTACTGCATGAGCATTCATGCAAGAGCTAATGACATCATGAATATTAACCCTTTGCCTGTTCAATATTCATGTAAGAACTAATGACATCATGAATATTAACCCTTTGCCTGTTCAATATTCATGTAAGAACTAATGGCATCATGAGATGAATTTTCCTAATGTGAACCTTCCTAATGTGAACCTTTCAAAGACACTTTTTGCTTTGACAAAAACTGTAGAATCAGTTCTATATTGTATCTTCAGTTTCTACCAAAATGTCCTGTGCACATAATTATGCCATTATAAAAGTTCAGGGTCTGCTCTGTTTGCTTATGGAATAATACAGATAGGACTCTACAGTTTCTAGTGTGGCCAAAACTTCTCGTGCCCATGTACCAGTATAAACAAATATCTAATTAACATTCATGATCTCACTGTTTCTTACATGAATCTTGAAGTAAAGGGATCTGGGAGCAAAAAAGTATGAAAGTCAGGAAGACAGATGATGACGAAGTCATCAGATGTTGTCAAACATGGGAGGTAACTCTACAAAGACATTACCCTTGACATGGACATGTTCACTCCCTTTGCTCATAGACATGCCAGTGCCAACAGCAAACCCACATTACTGTAGTCTGGTCTATAAGCAAACTGAGCAGAACATTAGCAATGTATTCAACTGTTCCTATGCATTTAACCATTTACTCCATGAATGTAAGAAATAATAACATCATAAATATCAATTAGGATCTATTGTTATAAAAGCACATGGACACAGGAATGTTTGGCCATGGCAGAAACTGTATAATGATGTAGATCGACATCATATCATGAGCAAACAGAGCAGACCCAGATCAGACAGCTCCTATAGGAGCTGTCTGATCTGGGTCTACTCTGTTTGCGAAGACATAGAGAGTCACATTTATAGAGTAAGGCATAGTTATGGAGTAAGGGGTTGAACAAATCTCTAGAGATATACTGGTTAATCATAAGACCTCTTTTCCACGATAGAAACACCTTTTAGCACCATAGCATACAAAAGACCCTGATCAGGATCTGCTTAATTCTTCAAATACGTTTTCAAGCATCTGCAAACAGAGAAAACCCAGATCAGATTGCCCCTGTAGGATGTGGGTCTGCTCTGTTAGCTAATCAATTTGAAAGATCTGTTTCTTTACTTTCTAAAATTGCTACAATGTTCCACCTTCCATTATTCCATTCCACTATTTTGTCCCTGAATATTCAGTAGGTATTGAAAATTGGACTAAATGTAGAACATGGAAAGGATTAAAACAATTAAAATTCAGGTAATAAATATGCATGTGATTATTTTGTGACATGAATACTGACCAGGAGAAGGGTTAAAAGGGTTATGTCATGGATATTCATCAATTCAATTCTCGTAATGTTACAACTTTCAAGGATCTTGTGTTTGCTTTGACACAAACTCTAGGATCAGATCTGCATAATTCCATAAGCAAACTGCACAGGCCCTGATCAGACATCTCCTAAAAGTGTCATCTAATCTGAGTCTTCTGTTTGCAATGGTATGAGAAAGCATTTGTATGGTAGGAAGGGTTAACCCGACCCAGATCAGATAAGGGTTAACTAGACCCAGATCAGATAAGGGTTAACCCGACCCAGATCAGATAAGGGTTAACCAGACCCAGTTCAGATAAGGGTTAACCAGACCCAGATCAGATAAGGGTTAACTAGACCCAGATCAGATAAGGGTTAACCAGACCCAGATCAGATAAGGGTAACCCGACCCAGATCAGATAAGGGTTATCCCGACCCAGATCAGATAAGGGTTAACCCGACCCAGATCAGATAAGGGTTAACTAGACCCAGATCAGATAAGGGTTAACCAGACCCAGATCAGATAAGGGTAAACCCGACCCAGATCAGATAAGGGTTAACCCGACCCAGATCAGATGAGGGTTAACCCGACCCAGATCAGATAAGGGTAAACCCGACCCAGATCAGATAAGGGTTAACCCGACCCAGATCAGATGCTCCTACAGACTATGCTTTTTTTGCTTATTGAATTTATAAATCTGATTTTTAGAGTTTCCTGTTTCCCTTTTCCGTGTTCCATTTTATTGATTCTGTTCATGAATATTAATGAAGTGATAAAATATTGAATAAATGTTAAACAGTGAACCAGGGTTAGTCAACATGTATAAACAATGGAGAAAAATGGAAAAGCACACACTAATTATCACAGATTTTATCCCCAAAATTACATGAAAAAAGAATAATGAGAGTTGTGTAGATCCAGATCAGAAATCTTTAAACAATGGAAGAGTGTATGAAAATATTCAAGCAGTATAGATCAAGAATAAAGCCATGAATATTCATGTAAGAAACAATGACATCATGAATATTAATTAGATTAATTTTCATGCTGGCACATAGACATGGGAATGTTTGGCCATAGAAGAAACAGTAGGATCATATCTAAATTAGTTCATAAGCAAACAGAGAAGACCCTGATCAGACGGCTTCTATAGGAGCCATCTGATCTGGGTCTACTCTGTTTGCAAAGGTGTAGAAAGGCGTATTTATAGAGTAAAGGGTTAAACAGAGTAGACCCAGATCAGACATCTCCTACATGAGCCATTTGATCAAGGTCTGCTCCGTTTGCTTTGATATAATACATATCTGATTCTAAAGTGTCTGTCACGATACAAATGATTTTGTTCATAGTGCCATTATAAAACTTCAGTGAGTCTTAAAAATAATAATCATGATGTCATTATTTCTTATATGAATATTCATGGAGTAAAAGGTCTGAATAGTCATGGAGTAAAATGCTTAACCCCTTCCTTCAAGCATTTGCAAACAGAGCAGACCCAGATCAGACAGCTCCTATAGGAGCCATCTGTTCATCTGATATGTACACCTGATTCTGCCATTTTTGTCAAAAGCAAAAAATTCTCTTGAAAAGTTTACATAATAAAAAATGAGGTAATAATATGTTGCCATTATTTCTTACATGTATACTGAAAAGGGAAAGGGTTAATGGTATGTAAAGACAAGAAGATAGATCAATTAAAAAATGTTAAGAAAACATAACACAAGAGGGCCATGATGGCCCTTAATCGCTCACCTGGTTATAACAGATTTATGTATACAATGAATTCATGTAACCTGGGGCGTGGCCATTTTTTTGCCAGGGAGGACTATTCGATAATGCAACATACCAAATATCAAAGGTCTATGCCGTACAATTTCAGAGAAGACTTTTAAAGATTTTTAAGAGAAGAAGATTTTTTTAGACTTTCCTATGAAAAACTGATATGCCTCGGGCGGGGCCATTTTCAACCCAGGGGACATATTTTGAACAATATTGGTAGAAAACTATTAGATAACGCTACATACCAAATATTAAAGGTCTCGGCCTTACAGTTTTGGAGAAGAAGATTCTTAAAGATTTTCATATGAAAAACTGATAAGCCATTTTTGGTCCCAGGTGTGATAATTTGAACAATCTTGGTAGAAAACCATTAGATGATGCTACATACCAAATAGCAAAGGTCTATACCTTACAGTTTTGGAGAAGATTTTTAAAGATTTTCCTATGTAAAACTGATAGCCCCAGCTCTTGGCTTTGTGGTTCCAGAGAAGAAGATGTTTAAGTAAATTGTTGACGCCCGCACATACGCACGACGCACATACCCAAATACGCCGGACACAGGATCATCCCAAAAGCTCACCTTGGCACTTTGTGCCAGGTGAGCTAAAAATGGATAGAAATACTTGAATAGCTCTTATCTATAGAATATTTCAACCACTATGGGCCTTTATCAAAGATTATCATGTCAAAATACACATCACAGTTTTGGTACATGCATTCATACACATGTCTGTGTATTTCAAGTGATATTCAAGTATTTCTATATTATCTCAATTCCCTTTTTGGAATATTATCTTTATTATAAAAATCAGTTTATCATTCTTTGACATCAGCTATATCGGAGTAAAGGCTTAGCAATATTTTAGTCATATCTAACATCCTGCTAGTTACACATGAACCAACACCCCGAACATAACAAATACTAATGGAGTTATATTAGAAATTCTTGTATTTAACTCATGAGGGAGTTATATTAGAAATTCTTGTATTTAACTCATGAGGGAGTTATATTATAAATTCTTGTATTTAACTCATGAGGGAGTTATATTATAAATTCTTGTATTTAACTCATGAGGGAGTTATATTATAAATTCTTGTATTTAACTCACGAGGGAGTTATATTATAAATTCTTGTATTTAACTCACGAGGGAGTTATATTATAAATTCTTGTATTTAACTCATGAGGGCAAGGTTTAACCCTTTCCCTCATATAAACATGTTTTCACGTATTTGCAAACAGAGTAGACCTAGATCAGACAGCTCCTAGAGAAGTCGTCTGATCAGGTTCCATTCTGTATGCTAGTGGAATTTGAAAGATCTGTTTCTGTACTTTCTAAAATGGCTACAATGTACCACCTTGCATATTTCATTATATAACTATTTTGTCCATAACATTCAGTTTGTATTGAAGTTATTAATAAACATAGAACAGGGAGAGTGTTAAAGGTCAATATTTGTGAGAGGGTTTGGACTGACCAAACAGTGCACACCATGATCATCCAGAGCTCAAGCTCTCCACAAAGGAGAAGTTCAGTGGTTTTGAGGGAAAAGTTTTGGTACTCAATTTGTATCTCCCTATGTTTTATATATTGAAACTTTTCTCTCAGCTCAAAACTGGGAGAAGTCAGCAGGGTTAGGGAGACTTTTTCTTGCAAATCGCCCTATGATCAGAGGGCTCCTCTTTGAGCCCTCTAATCCAGGTCTCCACTGTTTGCAAATGCCAGTACACACGTTTCCTGCATCAAAAGGGTTAATCACAATTTTGAACAAACAAATATACATATAAAAATAAATTCAAGCTTCCTTCAAAAATCATCCTTATCACTGTCTTGGTGGATCGGAGAAGGGGATTCTGGGTAAAAATCAATATCGTCACCCAAGTGTACAACTTCGCCCTTTTCGCTAACATACGACTGATCAAAACTCTCCATTCCGTAACTGAAGTCACTTACACGCGATGTACGGCCTTTGTTCCTAGAATCATCCTCCATACGTTTCCGTCGATCGTCTTCATCCTGATCTCCATCATCCATCGGAGATAAACTCATGATTATCTCCCCTTCTGGTCCACGGATACTCTCATACTTATCTGATAGGAGTGATGTGTCTTTCGATCTTCCAGGATCTATTTGCTGATCAGGTCGTGGGATTTTCGATTTAAATTTATCATTCATATGTTTTTCTGTGTTTTCCATATTTCTCCGCTGTTCTTCTAAAATGTCATCATCAGCAGTTTCATCCCGATCTTGCGTCGTATCCACAGTTAGATCATGGTCTCCGATATTCCTGAAAGCATTGCTCGTTTCTTGGAGAATCCTCTCATATAACTCATCGCGCTTTCGCTGCGCCTCGTCATGTGAATCATCAATGTAACTATTCTTCATGGTTGGGTCTTCGTTACTTGTACCAAGATATGGCTTAGGACGAATATTACCGTTCAACCCCCTGAACGAATTTCCTGTTTGGCTGTTCGTTGAGATATCTCCGAAAAATCCATTGGACTTGGATTTGTGCTTCTGGAATTTAGGCAGATGGTCCCTGGTGCTGTGATTAAAGGGAGAGTCCTCTGAATCCAGACCAGCCATCGTAATCAGCTGTCCGAGTCTGAAATACAGCATAAACATGGAGTACAGAAATATCTTGATTATTTAAATTTTCTGTATAGAATAATTAAGATCCATTTAGGCAGCTGGCTGCTTAATGCAGAGGATATGAATTTTAGTGTTTTCGAACAATCAAGATTTTACAGTATTTGATATACTGTAAACGTCACTAATCTGAGCACAGAAATTTTTATGGGACTTAAACCAGTACTTCATAAATATTCATGTCAGAAATAATGATATCATGAATTATATCATGAATATTAACCCTTTCCTCCATAAATACGCATTTCTACACCGCTGTAAAAGTCACCTGTTGAAACCATTGTGATAAAAAGAGCATTTGCTCAGGAGCAATTGCTAGATATTTATCACAACGGTTTCGAATTACAAAATTCTAAAAATGTCCTTTGTTCCTTTTCGGTAGATTCATTCAAAGAGGTTGGGTCTAAAAATAGCCTATATGGAGGAATGGGTTAATTAGATTAATTTTTAAAATGGCATATTAGCACATGATATTTTTTGCCAAAGTAGAAACTATAGAATCTTATCTTTATTATTCCATTAGCAAACACAGCAGACCCTGATCATACGACTCCTATAGGACTCTGTTTGTTAAGGTGTAGAAAGGCGTATTTATGGAATAAAGGGTTAGGAAAGTTTTACTCTAAGAGAACAGAAATTGCATGCCAACATACACCAGTACAAACTTCTAATTAATGTCAATATTCATGTAAGAATGTAGCAAAGGCTTATCCTCAAAAGCTGTTGACATCATCATCTCTTCTTGGCGAGATGACACTAAAAAACAATATGAAGGCTATCTCGCCAAGTGGATGCACTTTTGTAGTATTAGGAAAATTTATGTATTTAATCCCAATATAAATTCTGGTCTACTGTTCCTGAATGATTTGTACCACAAGGGGTTGGGATACAATGGGCTGAATACTGCAAAGTCTGCAATTTCCAGTGTTGTGAATATTTTAAATAATGTGCAGATTGGAAATCATATCATGATAAAACAGTTTTTGAAAGATGTGTTAAACGAAAAGCCCGCTTTACCGCGCTATAATTGTACATTGGACGTGGGTACAGTTTTAAAATATATTTCTACAAACCTTTGTGTAGATGAAGATAATACTAGTCCTAAATGTTTAAGTTTTAAACTCATAATTTTGTTGGCTTTAACAACAGGACAGAGAATTCAAACTCTTCACTGTATTAACACTCATAATACTGAGCTGTGTGACGAATACGTGAAAATTAGAATTGGAGATTTATTAACAAGAGGGCCATGATGGCCCTACATCGCTCACCTGGCCTTACGGTTTCAGAGAAGAAGATTTTTAAAGATTTTCCTATGAAAAACTGATAAGCTCTGGGGCGGGCCATATTTGGTCCAGGGGTCATAATTTAAACAATCTTTGTAGAGGACCATTAGATAATGCTACATACCAAATATCAATGGTCTAGGCCATACAGTTTCAGAGAAGAAGATTTTTAAAGATTTTCCTATGAAAAGCTGATAAGCCCTGGGGCTGGGCCATTTTTGGTCTGGGGGTCATAATTTGAACAACCTTTGTAGAGGACCATTAGATAATGCTACATACCAAATATCAAAGGTCTAGGCCTTACGGTTTCAGAGGAGAAGATTTTTAAAGATTTTCCTAAGAAAAACTGATAAGCCCCGGGGCGGGGCCATTTTTGGCCCGGGGGTCATAATTTAAACAATCTTTGTAGAGGACCATAAGATGATGCTACATACTAAATACCAAAAGTCTAGACCTTACAGTTTCAGAGAAGAAGATTTTTAAAGATTTTCCTATGAGAAACTGATAAGCCCCGGGGCGGGGCCATTTTTGGCCAAGGGGTCATAATTTGAACAATCTTTGTAGAGGACCATTAGATGATGCTAAATACCAAATATCAAAGGTCTAGGCCTTACGGTTTCAGGAGAAGATTTTTAAAGATTTTCCTAAGAAAAACTGATAAGCCCCAGGGCGGGGCCATTTTTGGTCCGGGGGACATAATTTGAACAATCTTTGTAGAGGACCATTAGATAATGCTACATACCAAATATCAATGGTCTAGGCCTTACGGTTTCAGAGAAGAAGATTTTTAAAGATTTTCCTATGAGAAACTGATAAGCCCCGGGGCGGGCCATTTTTGGCCCGGGGGGCATAATTTGAACAATCTTTGTAGAGGACCATTAGATGATGCTACATACCAAATATCAAAGGTCTAGGCCTTACGGTTTTAGAGGAGAAGATTTTTAAAGATTTTCCTAAGAAAAACTGATAAGCCCCAGGGCGGGGCCATTTTTGGTCCAGGGGACATAATTTGAACAACCTTTGTAGAGGACCATTAGATGATTCTACATACCAAATATCAAAGCTCTAGGCTTTGTGGTTTCAGAGAAGAAGATGTTTAAGTAAATTGTTGACGACGCACGACGCACATACGCACGACGCTCGACGCCGGACGCCGGACACTGCCCCCTCACAATACCTCACCTGGCACTTTGTGCCAGGTGAGCTAAAAACTACCAAATATGGTCGACACCTCTCGGAATTATACATCCAACAGTATTTAGAGGCTAAATCATTATGCGTGGTTAACATTTTGACAAAATATTTGGACAGAACAAAAGACGTGAGAGGTGAGGAGGTGAAACTTTTCATTTGTTATCAGAAGCTCCACAAAAGTGTGACAAAGGGGACTTGGGATGCATTTGGATTAGTACTGGTAGCAAGTGGATAAAAAACTGTGCTTAAAAATTCAGGGATTGATACGTCCATCTTTACACTACATAGTACAAGAAGTGCATCCACTAGCGTGGCAAGTTCCAAGATACCTATAGATACTGTGTTACGCACAGCAGGATGGAGGAGTGACTGCACCGTCCGAAAGTTTTACAAACGTGCCGTCACGAACAATACTGACTTTGCCCGCAGTGTTTTAAATGAACATGTTATTAAGCTATGATTATTATACATGTAAGCTTAGGACATTTGTAAGAGGGTTAGACCTATGTATATAGGTATACAAGCTGTGTTTAATAATCTGATGCACTGATATATTGGATACATATACTACTAAATTAGATTAGTTCATGGTTGAAGCCATAGTTGCGTTCAGTATTTACACTGAAACTTAAATGAATTTAAAGAGTCTTGTGGCATGAACTTCATGAATCATGTGCTCTAAAAACTCATGGTGATTCTGATTGGTAGATAGGGCTAACAAAATTGACAAATTAAACGAAACTTACGTGTAAGTTGAAGTTTGATGTTAATTTTGTTAGTCCCTATCTACCAGAATCACCTGCCCAACCCGTCCCTATCTACCAGAATCACCTGCCCAACCCGTCCATATCTACCAGAATCACCTGCCCAACCCGTCCATATCTACCAGAATCACCTGCCCAACCCGTCCATATCTACCAGAATCACCTGCCCAACCCGTCCATATCTACCAGAATCACCTGCCCAACCCGTTCCTATCTACCAGAATCACCTGCCCAACACGTCCCTATCTACCATAATACGATTGCTCAACCTGTAATTTATCTACACCCTCCCTTAATTTGGTGTGATTTGGGGAAACATGTTTCATGTATTTCATGCAACTAAGGGGTTCTGGTCACGTGATCGCACTTCCTCACTGATGGCTTTATATACACAGGATTGTTTTAGTATTGGTAGAAATTGTTGAGTCAGATCTTTTACATAAGCAAACAGAGTATACCTGGATCAGATGACTCCCACTGGAACCATCTAATCTGGGTCTGCTCTGTTTGTAAAGGTGTGATAAAGCCTTTATATGAGGGAAAGGATTTAAAAGTTTCGTTCTAAGAGAGGAGAAAATGCATCTCAAAATGCAGTAAAACTTAACCAATGCAAATTTTGAACTGTTTTCAATATTCATGCAAAAAACCATCACTGATGCCAAAATCACTAGACATCAATATTCATGTGAGCAACAATCACCGACATCAGTATTCATGTAAAAAAATCACTAGACATCAATATGTGTTTGTGAAACACTATGCCACTGACATGACCTTTGACCTTGATGTATGACACTGACCTTAATAATTCACCCCTAAAAATGTTCACCTTCATAAGTTGCACATGCATGCCGAGTTTGAAGTATGTATGTTAAATGGCGACAAAGTCATTGCCAATCTAAATTTGACCCGTAACTTGACCTTAATAACTCATCCCTAAACATAATCACCTCAATAAGTTGCATAAGTATGCCAAGTTTGAAGTATGTGTGTTGAATGCAGACAAAATTATCGCCAACGTTAAAGTTGGGAACAAACCAACCAACCAATCAACAGGCAGACAGAGCAAAAACAATATGCCCAATCTGGATCTACTCTGCAAAGGTGTGGAAAACATTTCAATTAGGTAAAATGTTAAATTTCTTACCCAGCGTCCCTCAGTAGATCTAGAAACTCATGGAACTGTTTGAACGACGCCTCTATACTCTCCAGCACGCTGTCGTCATCTAGAATGCTGCCTTTGGAGCGCCGGAGTCTGACATTCTCCTCACGAAATTTCTTGTTGTCTAGGGTAAGCTTGAAAAACAAAACACAGCTTGCTCATTTCTATTTTTTTTCTTCCCAACTCTGCATGCAAGCTAAATGTCAGCAAAACCTGTCTTCTGTTTTTATTTTCAATTTAGTTTCTTCTACTTCTCTCTGAGTAACAAACAGTATGGATCCTGTTGAGATGCAGAGTTACTCAGGTTAATCTGGATCCAAACAAGATGCGTACATATTTCAGGTTCACTGCTAGCACGCAGAGTTAACCCATTCCCTCATATTGACACCTTTGTAAAAGTTGCTTTTGAAACCATTGTGATAAATAGAGCATTTGCTCTTAAAGGAGCAAAATTAATGCTTTATCATAATGGTTTAACAAGAGCACCGCAAGCGGGTGCCAACGCTCGTCTGTCGTCATTGTCAAGATGAACATGCATACCAAAAATGAAGCTCGCCTATTGTAGATCTTGTCTACAAAGATGAAGTCCAAAATAGTTTTCTATTTTAACTGAACTACATCAATGTTAAACCTACTGGCAAACTCTATTCCAAATACCAGCTACCTATGGCAAAGTATTTCATATTGTATTAGTGCATCTTAACACTTACCCCAAATTTTAACCTTCCTATTTCAGCCCAAAAAGCTAAGTCCAAAACAGGTGAAATTTTGACTAAAATTCAATTTTATTTTAATTTTTAACTACACTACATCAATGTTCAACACACAGGAAACCTCCATTCCAAATATCAGCTTTCTAGGGGAAATATTTCATGTAGTATTAGTGCATTTCAACACTTACCCCAAAACTTTAACCTTCCTATTTCAGCTCAAAAAGCTTTAACCTTCCTATTTCAGCCCAAAAAGCTAAGTCCAAAACAGGTGAAATTTTGACTAAAATTCAGTTTAATTTTAAATTTCAACTACACTATATCAATGTTCAACACACCAGGAACCTCCATTTCAAGTATCAGCTTCCTAGGGGAAATATTTCATGTAGTATTAGTGCATTTCAACATTTACCCCAAAACTTTAACCTTCCTATTTCAGCCCCAAAAGCTTTAACCTTCCTATTTCAGCCCAAATAGCTAAATCCAAAACAGGTGAAATTTTGACTAAAATTCAGTTTAATTTTAATTTTTAACTACACTACATCAATGTTCAACACACAGGAAACCTCCATTCCAAATATCAGCTTTCTAGGGGAAATATTTCATGTAGTATTAGTGCATTTCAACACTTACCCCAAAACTTTAACCTTCCTATTTCAGCTCAAAAAGCTTTAACCTTCCTATTTCAGCCCAAAAAGCTAAGTCCAAAACAGGTGAAATTTTGACTAAAATTCAGTTTAATTTTAAATTTCAACTACACTATATCAATGTTCAACACACCAGGAACCTCCATTTCAAGTATCAGCTTCCTAGGGGAAATATTTCATGTAGTATTAGTGCATTTCAACATTTACCCCAAAACTTTAACCTTCCTATTTCAGCCCCAAAAGCTTTAACCTTCCTATTTCAGCCCAAATAGCTAAATCCAAAACAGGTGAAATTTTGACTAAAATTCAGTTTAATTTTAATTTTTAACTACACTACATCAATGTTCAACACACAGGAAACCTCCATTCCAAATATCAGCTTTCTAGGGGAAATATTTCATGTAGTATTAGTGCATTTCAACACTTACCCCAAAACTTTAACCTTCCTATTTCAGCTCAAAAAGCTTTAACCTTCCTATTTCAGCCCAAAAAGCTAAGTCCAAAACAGGTGAAATTTTGACTAAAATTCAGTTTAATTTTAAATTTCAACTACACTATATCAATGTTCAACACACCAGGAACCTCCATTTCAAGTATCAGCTTCCTAGGGGAAATATTTCATGTAGTATTAGTGCATTTCAACATTTACCCCAAAACTTTAACCTTCCTATTTCAGCCCCAAAAGCTTTAACCTTCCTATTTCAGCCCAAATAGCTAAATCCAAAACAGGTGAAATTTTGACTAAAATTCAGTTTTACTTTTAATTTCAACTACACTACATCAATGTTCAACACACAGGAAACCTCCATTTCAAGTATCAGCTTCCTAGGGCAAATATTTCATGTAGTATTAGTGCATTTCAACATTTACCCCAAAACTTTAACCTTGAGATTTTAGCCCAAAAAGCTAAGTCCAAAACAGGTGAAATTTTAACTAAAATTCAGTTTTCTTTTAAATTTTAGCTACACTACATCAATGTTCAAATTAATCAATACACCGGGAACCTCCAATTCAAGTATCAGTTTCCTAAGGCAAATATTTCATGTAGTATTAGTGCATTTCAACACTTACCCCAAAAATTTAAGCAAAAGCCAACGCAGACGTGATTCCATAAGCCCCCCTATTCTTCGAATAGGCGAGCTAAAAATTGAAGAAGTTATGATCAATGTTAAGATTTTGGACGACAATGATGACGCCGGAGTTAAGACAATAGCTTATGATTTCTTCGAAACACACGAGCTAAAAACTACACAATAAATCTACCAAAAAGGAGCATTTACTAGAGAAAGATTTTTTTTAAACTGCAGTTTTGATACCATTGTGATAAATAGAGCATTTCGCTCTTATTGAGCAAAATATGCTGTATTTATCACAAGTGTTTCAAAAAGTGACTTTTACAAAGGTGTCAACATAAGTGAATGGGTTAAACCCATTCCCTCATACTGACACCTTTTGATGCCTCTGTAAAAATATCTTTCTGAAACCATTGTGAAAAATAGAGCATTTGCTCCATGAGCAAAAATTAATGCTCTTTTTATCACAATGGTTTCAATACTACACAATTCTAACATTTTCCTTTTCTCTAGTAAATGCTCCTTTTTGGTAGATGCATTCAAAGAGGTAGGATCTATAAATAGCTTATGAGGGGATGGGTTAAAAGCAATGTAAAATCTGAAACAAATTATCCATCTTGTTAATACTTAACAGAATTGTCTCTGAGAGGGGATACTAATGAATTCCAGGAAAAATACATAAATTATATTACCATGGTTTCTTAAATCCTCTCAGAGCCAAAGTGAAATATGAAAACTATCATTTCTCCATCAAACCCCATGTTGTGACTACTCTTTAGAATTGTCTTCTAAAGAGTGGTCAAAACATAGAAATTTGGTGGAGAAATGCAGAAGCTACATGTATTCTTAAAAACAGACTGAACACTTAGCTCCATATGCTTTTAGAAACCTTTGCAAAGAGAGAAGACCCAGATTAGATGGATCCTGCAGGAGCTATCTGATCATGGGTGCTCTGTTAAAATACTTAAGGAATGATATATACATCTGATTCTACAGTTTCTACAATAGCCAAATATTCTGTGATCATGTGCTATTACAAAAACAATCTACTCCTATGCTTATGATACACAAGAATGCCAAAATGTCACAATATACGTCCGTCAAATTCTGGAAGTTGAAAGGCCATTTCTCCATATCTGGTGGCAAAAAGTAAGGGGAGATAATTGTAGAGTGTCAAGGGCAACATTGCTATTTATCGAACTTGACTGAGACATTATGGTAATATACATGCCAGTGATTTTGATTGGCTAGCATGCAGCAGGATGTGTGTAATGAGCCAATGAAAACGTTCCTTTAAAATGGCAGCGCTGAAAGACCCCGGATAACCCAAGATGCTACTATCGAAAATAGCTTCTGACCAGAGTGGTTGGCGACTTACTCCTAGTTGACTTCTGCTAAGGCAACGGTTGGTCGACTTGATTTCATGTGTACTCTGAATGGTGGTATTGATCTACTTTCGTTTTTGACAATATTAGGCATCCATACTGTCTTAACCCTTTCCTTCATGTAAAGGGGCATAACTCAGAGAAAAATTGCAGAAGGAAAAATTCCCATTAATATGCACATCTACATATAGTGTCCTTGCTACATGCAAGGTTTTATGAAAATCTGTCGAATAGATTCAGGAGTTGCGCTTACAAGGATAGGGTCAAAGCGCTTACAAGGAAGGATAGGGTCAAAATATCTAGTGGTTTCTAAGTTCAAAGGGGCATAACTCCAAGAAAAATTGCAGATGTCTATGTGTCTATGCTACATACAAGGTTTTATGAAATTCTGTTGAACAGTTTAAGAGGAGTTGCGCTTACATACAAGGATAGGGTCATAGGACCTAGTGATTTCTAAGTCCAAAGGGGCATAACTCTGAGAACAAGAGGGCCAGAATGGCCCTGACATCGCTCACCAGACAAATCAGAGGAGAAGATTTTCAAAGTTTTCACTATATGTTTCTATAGAGAACTAGCCTGACCCCAGGGGAATAATTTAGAAAAACTTGTAGGGGACCTGAACATGATGCTATGAGCCAAATATGAAAGCTGAGATTAACCTTCCAGTTTCAGAGAAGATTTTCAAAGTTTTCTCAATATGTTTCTATTGAAAACTGTCTACTACCCCTGTGGCAGGGCCAATTTTGACCCCAGGGTCATAATTTATATAAATTTTGTAAAGGACCTGAACATGATGCTCTGTGCCAAATATGAAAGCTGAGAGCCTTCCAGTTTCAAAGAAGATTTTCAAAGATTTCACTATTTGTTTCTATTGAAAACTGCCTATCCCTGGGGCGGGGCCAATTTTGAACCCGGGGCCATACTTTATATAACTTTTGTAGAGGACCTGAACATGATGCTATGTGCCAAATATGAAAGCTGAGAACCTTCCAGTTTCAGAGGAAAAGATTTTCAAGTATTTCACTATTTGTTTCTATTGAAAACTGCCCACCCATGGGGCGGGGCCAATTTTGACCCAGGGGCCATAATTTATATAACTTTTGTAGAGGACCTGAACATGATGCTATGTGCCAAATATGAAAGCTGAGAACCTTCCAGTTTCAGAGGAGAAGATTTTCAAAGATTTCACTATTTGTTTCTATTGAAAACTGCCCACCCCTGGGGCGGGGCCAATTTTGACCCCGGGGCCATAAATAATATATCTTTTGTAGAGGACCTGAACATGATGCCATGTGCCAAATATGAAAGCTGAGAACCTTCCAGTTTCAGAGGAGAAGATTTTAAAAGATTTCACTATTTGTTTCTATTGAAAACTGCCCACCCCTTGGGCGGGGCCAAGTTTGACCCCGGGGCCATAATTTATATAACTATTGTAGAGGACCTGAACATGATGCTATGTGCCAAATGTAAAAGCTGAGAGCCTTCCAGTTTCAGAAAGGAAGATTTTCAAAGTTTACAATATATGATTTTATTGAAAACTGCCCACCCCTGGGGCGGGGCCAATTCTGACCCCAGGGCCATAAATAATATAACTTCTGTAGAGGACCTGAACATGATACTATGTGCCAATTATGAAAGTTGAAAAGCTTCTGGTTTTAGAGGAGAAGATTTTCAAAGTTTTACTTTATGTTTCTATTGAAAACAAGGCACCCCTGGGGCGGGGTCAATTTTCACCCCAGGGGCATAATTTATATAACTTTTGTAGAGGACCTGAAAATGATGCTATGTGCCAAAGATGAAAGTTGAGATCCCTGTAGATTCAGAGGAGAAGATTTTTAAAGGTTCAAATTGTTGACGACGAACGACGGATGCCGACGGACAACGGGCGATCACAAAAGCTCACCCTGAGCACTTTGTGCTCTGGTGAGCTAAAAATTGCAGAAGGATATCAAAAACATGCAAGTTATCGGATTTATGATCTTGAGATATACTAATTTTCAGCATATAAACATATGATTTATATAACTTTTAGGCACTGTCTCAAAACAGACAATTCTAAAGAGTGGTCACAACATGGTGGTGAAATGATGGTTTTAGTATTAAATATGCACCTTTATCTATGCATTCTATATACATGTTTATGTAAATATGCACATACAAATATGTATTTAAATATGCACCTCATCTATATATTTAAATATGCACCTTTACCAATGTATTTAAATATGCACTTTTACCAATGTATTTAAATATGCACTTTTATCTGTGTATTTAAATATGCACCTTCATATGTGTATTTAAATATGCACCTTTTATGTATTTGAAAAATCAATTTCTTTTTGAAGTATTTGAACCTTGGAATAGTCCACTTGAATATTCAGCATTTGAAGGGTTCAGCACCTGTATCTATGTATTTGATATGCACCTTTATCTATGTATTTGAATATTCATCTTTATGTATTTGAATATGCACATTATCTATGTATTTGAATATTCATCTTTATGTATTTGAATATGCACATTATCTATGTATTTGAATATTCATCTTTATGTATTTGAATATGCACATTATCTATGTATCTGAATATTCATCATTATGTATTTGAATATGCACCTCCATCTATGTATTCAAATCTGCACCTTTACCTATGGATTTGAATATGGACACTTATCTATGTATTTGAATATTCATCTTTATCTATGCATTTGACTTATCTATAGCTCTGTGAAAAGTACTGTTTCGCATCCCCAACAAACTAGGATAACTAAATATGTCTCTCTAACCCCAAGTCAAAACAGAATTCTTCTTGTTTTTCATGATTGGCAATCATAAAAACAAACCCTATGGCAGTCAATTAACCCTTTCAGTTCTGGACAAAGAGTCACTGTTGTCATTTGAAAACAGTGTAGATCTAGATGAGAGGATGCCTAGAGGAGCCCTCTCATCAGGGTCTGCACTGTTTGTCATACTACACCTTACTTTGAACAAATCTCTGAATATTCATGACAAGCTTGAAGTGTTTGAACCTTGGAATAGTCCACTTGAATATTCAGCATTTGAAGGGTTCAGGCTGGAATTGAGAATTACGAATTTCCCTAAATTAACCAGGTCTGCCAGACATTTGGGTGTTTTTTTACACAATGAGATGTGTGCATTTAACTCTATAAATATGCAATAAAGTATCTCATGACAATGATGATGAGGAAGATTACAATTATGATGATGATTATTTTGATGGTATTGATGATGATGACCATTGTAATTATGATATTGATGGTGATGATTACAATAATGAATAGTGATGATTACAATTATGATGATGATGCAAGCTTACCTCAACTATTCTTTGTTCACCCTTCATTCTTGCCACCCGCTCCTCCTGTATCTGTCTGCGAAGCTGCACCAATTCCAGCTGGAAAATAGAGATACAATGTACTAACTCTAGCACAGAGATACAATACACTAACTCCAGCACAGAGATACAATACACTAACATCAACACAGATGCAATATTATACCTACACAGAGATACAATACACTAACTCCAGCACAGAGATACAATACACTAACATCAACACAGAGATACAATATTATACCTACACAGAGATACAATATTATACCTACACAGAGTTACAATACACTAACTCCAGCACAGAGATACAATACACTAACTCCAGCACAGAGATACAATACACTAACTCCAGCACAGAGATACAATACACTAATTCTAGCACAGAGATTCAATACACTAACTCCAGCACAGAGATACAATATTATACCTACACAGAGATACAATATTAAACCTACACAGAGATACAATACACTAACTCCAGCACAGAGATACAATACACTAACATCAACACAGAGATACAATATTATACCTACACAGAGATACAATATTATACCTACACAGAGTTACAATACACTAACTCCAGCACAGAGATACAATACACTAACTCCAGCACAGAGATACAACACAATAACTCCAGCACAGAGATACAATACACTAATTCTAGCACAGAGATTCAATACACTAACTCCAGCACAGAGATACAATATTATACCTACACAGAGATACAATATTATACCTACACAGAGATACAATACACTAACTCCAGCACAGAGATACAATACACTAATTCTAGCACAGAGATTCAATACACTAACTCCAGCACAGAGATACAATATTATACCTACACAGAGATACAATATTATACCTACACAGAGATACAATACACTAACTCCAGCACAGAGATACACTACACTAACTCCAGCACAGAGATACAATACATTAACATCAACACAGAGATACAATATTATACCTACAGAGATACAATACACTTACAGAGATACAATACACTAACTCTAGCACAGATATACAATGCACTAACTCCAGCACTGATATACAATATTATACCTACACAGAGATACAATACACTAACTCCAGCACAGAGATACAATATTATACCTACAGAGATACAATATTATACCTACACAGAGATACAATACACTAACTCCAGCACAGAGATACAATACACTAACTCCAGCACAGAGATACAATACACTAACATCAACACAGATACAATATTATACCTACACAGAGATACAATACACTAACTCCAGCACAGAGATACAATACACTAACATCAACACAGAGATAATATTATACCTACACAGAGACACAATACACTTATTCTAGTACACAGACACAAAGCACTGACTCTACCACAGAGATACAACACACTAACTTCAGCTGGAAAAACAGAGATACAATGCACTAACACCAACACAGAGATGCACTTATTATAATACACAGAGATGCACTTATTCCAATACACAGAAACAATGCACTAACTCCAACACAGAGGTGCACTTATTCCAATACACAGAAACAATGCACTAACACCAACACAGAGATGCACTTATTCCAATACACAGAGATGCACTTATTCAAATACACAGAGATGCACTTATTCCAATACACATAAACAATGCACTAACTCCTGCACCGAGATATAATGTACTAATTCCTGCATATGAATACAATGCACTAATTCAAGGACAGAGGTACAGAGATACAATACACTAACTCTAGCAGAGAAACAATGCACTCCAGAAATATACAATTATCATCAGCATCATCATCATCATCGGTTCCTTTTTATTAACATGTAGGGTCAGGGGCAGTGTCCACACTAGTGGACCCCCCTCCAGACAGCTGGCTAGCTGCACACATGGCAGACTTTACCCCAGATCTCCATTGTTGTCGATCCTGAGGATCAGCAGTAGAGAGCTTCCATTCTCTGCGATCTCTCTCTGTCAACTCTTTCCAAGACATCTTTGGCCGGTCTGCGCTTCGCTTACCAGAAACTTTTAGGTTAAGTGCACATTTGATTGCACTGCTGGATCTGTGTACATGGCCGTACCAGCGGAGTCTTCTCTCCCTCAGAATAGGGTCGAGGTCTACAAGACCAAGTAACCCCAGCAACTCATTTGTCCTCACAGTGGAAGTATCTTCTGGCTTGATGTTGCATATCTGTCTTATCATGGCCCTGTCATTGCGCTGAAGGCGATGGAGGTTTGGCTTGGTCAGTGCCCAGGTCTCACTAGCATCGAGCATAGCGCTCCGCACACAAGTGTTATACACTCGACCATGGGTCCTGTATGACAGGTGACACAATGTGAGAACTGGTAGCAGCTCCTTGAACTTCTTCCAAGCAGTCTTCACATGTGTTGTGGTTACAAGGTCACATCCACCACCTGCTGAAAGCATGTCTCCAAGGTAACAAAGGGAACCTTCTACTTCCAACTTGTCCTGATCAACTTGGACATCACTCTGCGGTCTGCCGTCAAGTGGGCGAGCTGTTTCCTGGCATCTAGAGCACCTATAGTCAGGGTCCTGGATCAAGCGCTTGAGCCCACTGCACTTCTTGTGCACCCAGTGCTTGCAGCCATTGCAGAAGATACTGTTGCTGCCTACACCTGTGCGACAGACAGCACATGGGAAGTTGCCTGAATCCTAAGTTGGTCTAGGCCGGAACAGCAGATCATGATCTTAGTCTTGGTTGCATATTCACTCTCAGCCCTTTCCCCTTCCACAGCTTCTTTCCAGATCAGGAGCCTCTTGACACACTCATCCAGTGAGTCAGAGATGATAACCAGGTCATCTGCATAGAGATCTTCCCACGTGATACCGGCGCGAAACTCGCGTGACAGAGCTTCAAGCACGATAATGAAGAGCAGGGGGCAGAGTACTGATCCTTGATGGAATCTAACCTTCACAGCAAACTCATCACTGTGACTCTTACCAACAGGGACACAGCTACATCCCCTGCACCAGGGGCACAATCCATTCTTCCACACCAAGTTTCCGTAGTGCCCACCGGATAACCTTCCGAGGAACACGATCAAATGCCTTCTCAAGGTCCACAAATACCATATAGAGACGTTTGTTTACTGCCAGGAATTTATCTTGTAACTGCCGAACAATGAATATTGCATCAGTCGTACCTCTGCCAGGACGAAGCTAAATTGGGAGTCATCGATTGCAACAAACTGCCTGATAAGACTGTCAACGATCCTCTCCATGACTTTCATGACTTGCTCCATCAACTTGAGTCCTCGGTAATTGCCCCTGTCAAGACCATCCCCACTTACCTTTGTAGAGGCAGACAATGAAACTCTGCTCCCAGTCTGTGGGAACCCTGGCATCACGGACAACTGAGGTTGCAAGGTCATAGAGCACGGATGCATCTGTGTCACCAGCAGCCCTGATCATCTCCACTACTATTCCTGATGGCCCGGCTGCTTTCCCCGACTTCATCTTGGAGATGGCCTTCTTCCCAATATCAATCGTGATCAGAATTGGTGGCCCTTCCAGTGGTGGTTCGCTTAGTTGATCAGGATTCCAGTTGAATTCCACATTAAGGAGTCTTTCATAATGCTACAGCCAGGCTTTCTCCAGTGCTTCTTGGTTCAATGACAACTCTCCTGCATCATTCCTTACTGGCTTGTGGCCCACAACATCCTTATTCTCCCTTCGCATCTGGTTTGCAAGGCGGTACACTTCAGCAGAGTTGGGTCTACATTTTCGTAGATCTGCTTGTCTGCCTCTTGGCGCACATGATGGACTGCCCGTCTTGATGCACGCTGTGTCATACTCTGCTCTTGTGCTTTTTCCAGACTTCCAAGCCTTAAAAGCTAAACATTTAGCTTTGACAGTCTCTTCCACCAGATCTGTCCACCACCAAGTTTCTCAACACCATCGGTGGGATCGTGTGAGGCCAATGTAATCACTAACCCCTGCAGAGATACTATGTACTAACTCAACAACAGAGATACAATGTACTAACTCAACCACAGAGATATAATGCATTAACTCAACCACAGAGATATAATGCATTAGCACCAGCAGAGATACTACGTACTAACTCCAGCATAAAGATACAATGCACTAATAACAACAGAGATAGTATGTACTAACTCCAGCACAGAGATACAATGCACTAAACCACAGAAAACAATGCATTAACACCTGCACAGAGATACAATGTAATAACACCAGCTCAGAGATACAATGCACTAACTCCTGCAGAGAGATACAATGTACTAACTCCTGCAGAGAGATACAATGTACTAACTCAACCACAGAGATACAAAGCACTAACTCCTGCAGAGATATACAATGTACTAACTCCAGCACAGAGATACAATGCACTAACTCCTGCAGAGAGATACAATGTACTAACTCCAGCACAGAGATACAATGCACTAACTCCTGCAGAGAGATACAATGCACTAACTCCTGCAGAGAGATACAATGTACTAACATGTACTAACTCCAGTACATAGAATTAGATACAATGCACTAACTC
This sequence comes from Azorinus chamasolen, assembly GCA_963576725.1. Taxonomy (NCBI): domain Eukaryota; kingdom Metazoa; phylum Mollusca; class Bivalvia; order Cardiida; family Solecurtidae; genus Azorinus; species Azorinus chamasolen. The sequence continues at coordinate 15,393,968 of OY755250.1, read as the reverse complement.
CTGCAGAGAGATACAATGCACTAACTCCTGCAGAGAGATACAATGCACTAACTCCAGTACATAGAATTAGATACAATGCACTAACTCCTGCAGAGAGATACAATGCACTAACTCCTGCAGAGAGATACAATGCACTAACTCCAGCACAGAGATACAATACACTAACTCCAGCACAGAGATACAATGCACTAACTCCAGCACAGAGATACAATGTACTAACATGTACTAACTCCAGTACATAGAATTAGATACAATTCACTAACTCCTGCAGAGAGATACAATGCAGTAACTCCAGTACATAGAATTAGATACAATGCACTAACTCCAGTACAGAGATACATTCCAGCACAGAGACACAATGCACTAAGACACAATGCACTAAGACACAATGCACTAAGTTCAGTACAGAGATACAAGGTACTAACTCCAACAGAGAGATAAAATTCACTGAAAAACAATGTATTAACTCCTGCACAGAGATACAATGCATTAGCTCCTGCACAGAGATATCATACAAAGCACTAACTCCAGCACAGATACAATACATTAACTCCAACACAGATATACAATACATTAACTTCAACACAGAGATACGATCTCCAGCATTAAAACTTTCTCTCATATGTACATGCTTTTTTACTCCTTTGCAAACAGAGTACACTAAGATCAGACGGTTACCACAGAGCTGTTTGATCAGGGTCTGTTCTGCTTGCTTAACCCTTTCCTCCATAGGCTATTTTTAGATCCAACCACTTTGAATAAATATACCTAAAAGGAGAATTAACTAGAGAAAAGGATTTTTTTTTATAATTTTGTAGTTAGAAACTACTGTGATAAATAGAGCATTTGCTCCTATAGGAGCAAATCCTCTATTTATCACAATGGTTTCAGAAAGTGACTTTTACAGGTGTAGAAAGGCGTATTTATGGAGGAAAGGGTTAATGAAATGATAAAAGATCCGACTACAAAAAATCCTGTGTGCATATGCCATGATAAAAATTCAGCTAATAAACATGCAACACGTCTATTTTTTACATGAATATTCAACAGGGAAAAAGTTAACCCATTTACTCATAGTCTATTTTTAGATCCAACCTCTTTGAATGAATCTACAGAAAAGGAAATGTACTAGAGAAAAGAACAATTTTAGAATTGTGTAGTTCTGAAACCATTGTGATAAATAAAGCATTTACTTAACACAATGGTTTCAAAAAGTGACTTTTACAGGGGTGTAAAAAGGTGTATTTATGGAGGAAAGGGTTAAACTTTTCCTTTTCTCTAGGTAGATTTATTCAGCCTATGTAGGAATGGGTTAAACAAATATTCATGAAGTGACTAATTCACAAATAAATGTTCCTTAGGGAAGGGTTAGTTCATCCCTTCCCTGCTCAATATTCATTTAAGAAAGTATCACTTTATATGCAAACAGAGGAGACCATGATAAAACAGCTCTGTAAAATCTGCTAGGAATTTTGTTTGCTTTGATAAATACTAGAATCAGATCTATATTATGCCAAAAGCAAACAGAGCAGACCCTGATCAGACGCTCCTATAGGAGAAAGTAGAAAGGGTACGGCCTGATCAGACGCTCCTATAGGAGAAAGTAGAAAGGGTACGGTAATTATACAGAGTTAATTCAAAACTTTCTGCCTTGTCTAAAATGTCCTGTGTTGACCTGTAACCTGCTGACCAAATTATTTTTACAGAGTTCTTCACCTACTACATTTTCAAATTTCAAACTGTAATGAATTTGTCTACAAAAATGCAATCAGGGTATCAAACAGTTTGGATCCTGATGAGATGCCGAGTTACTCGGCGTCTCATCTGGATCCAAACTGTTTGCATTGGTATTCACTCATCCACCCATAGCAGGCTAAAGGTTAATGTTCATGATGTTAGTTCTTACATAAATATTCATGAGGCAAACGAAAAAAAACAACATTAGATTGATTCATTATACTTTTTCGACTAACTGCACTAAAAAATGGATTGCAAACATTCTAGTTTAATCCATTCCCTCATATTGATGCCTTTAGACGCCTCTGTAAAAGTCAATTCTTGAAACCATTGTGTTAAATAGAGCATGTGCTCCTATGGAGCAAATGCTCTATTTAACACAATGGTTTCAAAACAACACAATTCTAAATGTTTTCTCTTCTCTGGTAAATGCTCCTTTTCGGTAGAGATATTCAAAGAGGTTTAATCTGAAAATACCCTATGAGATAATGGGTTAAATCCTTCAACTTAACTGATATCATAGAAATAATTTACCTGAGCCCCTCTGCCTTTGACAGCTGTAGACAAGGCGCTATCATCAAGCTTCATGCGTTCAAACTCTTCCTGCATTGAATCTTCTGCCTCATCCTCCTCTTCGCTAGCGTCTCCACCCCGAGTGACGATCACTGACGAGTGAAGCGAATCCTGAACTCTGAAGTCCTCACTCTTCTCTAACAGGCTGCTCTGTCCTGGAATATGTTCTGGCGGGTAGCCCCTGTAATAAGAAAATAAAGGGAGATAATGAAGAGCAAGGGGGAGTAATGATAGGAAAAAATCTATTTCGCTCCAGCCTAAAATATTCATCTCTGTCACATACTATATATATGCTTTCATCATGATGTGACATCTTGTTTATTTCCAGTTACTTAGTTCTCTCAGGACTTGTACATGCTGCTTTACCCCTGTACAAGAGCTTTTAAGATCTATTTATAGTCTGTATATACACTTTCACTCACAGAGACACATTCTGACACCTTTGTAAACAGAGTAAACCAAGATCTGACCTGTAAGAGCCATCTGATCAGGGTCTGCTAAGTTTGCTTATGAAAAAATATAGATCTGATTCTAGTTTTTGCAATGGCCAAATTATCCTTCTTTCATATACCATAGGAAAACTTCAACTAATGAATATTCAAGATGTAATTTATTTCTACTAATGAATATTCAAGATGTAATTATTTCTTACATGAATATTAATGAGTTAAAAGGTTATTACAAAAGGTCAATACCTGTATCTGTTGGCTCGGGCTGCTGTTCGCCATGGTAACCCAGGTCCTGCCTTTACACCCTCTGAGCTGATGGGCTTCATCTTACGGGACACACCAATAGACTCCGCGGATCGAGTTCTTCTACGTGCTGCTGCCCCAGAACTGATCTGCAAGTCAAAACAAATGCCACAGTTTTTACCGCTGTCAGAGTAATTGTGATTTGCATATTTTTGCATGTTTCATTTTAACTTTTTTCAATTTCATTTCAAACTGCTTACAGAGGAATCCAATGATAATTTCAACTTGGATAATTCAAACTTGGATATAACTTCGGTTAAAATTTCGATCCCTTCCAAAACTTGTACTATAGAAATTCTATAAAATTCACCACTGCATATATCTATAAAGACATACGACATCTTGATGTAAGTCCCAAGTAATTCGTCCTGCTTTAAGCTGACAGATCAACAATGTTTCTAAGTTATAAATTGGCTGACTCAAACACTTTGCCACTCAAAGAGATTTGTATGATCCCTTAAACCTTTCCTTCATATAAACGCCTTTTCATGCATTTGCAAACTGAGTAGACCCAGATCAGAGACTCATATAGGAGCTGCCTGATCAGGGTCAGCTCTGTTTACTAATTGATTGATCTGTTTCTATATTGTCTGAAATGACTACTATGTTCCACCTTCAATATTTCATTATAACTATTTTGTCCATGAATATTCAGAAGGTATTGAAATTTGAAAACAAAGAACAGGGAAAGGTTTGAAAACAGAGAACAGGGAAAGATTTGAAAACATAGAACTGGAAAGTTTTGAAAACATAGAACAGGGAAACATTTGAAAACATAGAACAGGGAAACATTTGAAAACATAGAACAGGGAAACATTTGAAAACATAGAACAGGGAAACATTTGAAATAATAGAACAGGGAAAGGTTTAAAGTTGGAGATATCGGGGTTCCACTGTATCTAGATAAACATGAAAGATTTGAAATCCATGCATACATTCATGATTATACAGTAGAACCTGTCATAAAGAGGTCTAGTTATGGGCCTGTAAGACCATTTACTCCATGAATATTTATTAAGAAGTAATGGTATCATGGATATTAATTAGATTAATTGTTATAGTAGCTCCAGACACAGGAATATTTAGCCAATTTAGACACTGTAGAGCCTGTAGATCCATATTCATTATACCAGAGGTCCAGATAACATGCGTACATTAAATCATTTTCAAGAATAACTTGAATAACTATTTCTCCGCTAAACCCAATATTTTGATGACTCTTTCGAATAGTCTCATCCAGGCGATTCTAAAGAATGGTCACAGTATAGGGTTTGGTGGAGAAATGACGGAATTAGTATTTGGGTAGGCACCTTTATCTGTAACTCTGTTGTATCATAGGCAAACAGAACAGACCTTAATCAGATGGCTTTCACAGGAGCTGTCTGATCTGGATCTACTCTGCCAAGGTGTAGAAAGGTGTTATTTATGGAGTGCAGGGTTAATGCAGATCTAAAATAACGCAGAAACCTCCAACAGGAGCTACACTTTTGCCCTGCATTAACAACCACCTGTTTTTTAAAACTCCTATGTTCAATAAATGTTTGCTCAAGACAGGTTCTACTCGGATACAATTTTGAAGATTATTTTCAAACACCTTTGGTTCCCAGCTGCAAACAGAATGATAGAAGTAGAGAAACACATATATGCAGGAGCTGTGAACAAAGACAAATGTATAATGATAGTCTCAAGTTTAAACCCTTTCCCTGTTTATTATTCATCTAAGAAATAATGAGAAATCATTCATTAGGTGAAATTAATGAATTAATGATGATATGTGACTAGGATTAGGTATTGATAGAAACTGTAGTTAGATCTATTATAATTCATAAGCAAACGCAGCAGAACCTCATCACATGGCTTAGGAGCCATCTGATCTGGGTCTACTCTAAATAGCCATTTGATCTAGGTCTACTCTAAATAGCCATTTGATCTGGGTCTACTCTAAATAGCCATTTGATCTAGGTCTACTCTAAATAGCCATTTGATCTAGGTCTACTCTAAATAGCCATTTGATCTGGGTCTACTCTAAATAGCCATTTGATCTGGGTCTACTCTAAATAGCCATCTGATCTGGGTCTACTCTAAAATCTGGGTCTACTCTAAAAATCCATTTGATCTGGGTCTACTCTAAATAGCCATCTGATCTGGGTCTACTCTAAATAGCCATCTGATCTGGGTCTACTCTAATTAGCCATCTGATCTGGGTCTACTCTAAATAGCCATCTGATCTGGGTCTACTCTAATTAGCCATCTGATCTGGGTCTACTCTAATTAGCCATCTGATCTGGGTCTACTCTAAATAGCCATTTGATCTGGGTCTACTCTAAATAGCCATCTGATCTGGGTCTACTCTAAATAGCCATTTGATCTGGGTCTACTCTAAATAGCCATCTGATCTGGGTCTACTCTAAATAGCCATCTGATCTGGGTCTACTCTAAATAGCCATCTGATCTGGGTCTACTCTAAATAGCCATCTGATCTGGGTCTACTCTAAATAGCCATTTGATCTGGGTCTACTCTAAATAGCCATCTGATCTGGGTCTACTCTAAATAGCCATTTGATCTGGGTCTACTCTAAATAGCCATCTGATCTGGGTCTACTCTAAATAGCCATTTGATCTGGGTCTACTCTAAATAGCCATCTGATCTGGGTCTACTCTAAATAGCCATTTGATCTGGGTCTACTCTAAATAGCCATTTGATCTGGGTCTACTCTAAATAGCCATTTGATCTGGGTCTACTCTAAATAGCCATCTGATCTGGGTCTACTCTAAATAGCCATCTGATCTGGGTCTACTCTAAATAGCCATTTGAAAATAGCCATTTGATCTGGGTCTACTCTAAATAGCCATTTGATCTGGGTCTACTCTAAATAGCCATTTGATCTGGGTCTACTCTAAATAGCCATTTGATCTGGGTCTACTCTAAATAGCCATTTGATCTGGGTCTACTCTAATTGCAAATGCATGAAAAAGGAAAGGGATAGACACTGCTAGTCCATAGATTGGCAATTAGCAACAAAAGAGTAAAAGTGTTATAAATTCATTCAAATTCCCAATTAACCCATTCCCTCATAGACAATTTATAGACTCAACCTTTTTGAATATTTCTACTGAAAAGGAGCATTTACTAGAGAAAAGGAAACTGATGAAATTATGTAGTATTGAATCCATTGTGATAAATAGAGCATTAATTTTGCTCCTATGGAGCAAATGCTCTATTTATCACAATGGTTTCAAGAAGTGACTATTACAGAGGCATAGAACAGGCTAATCTTAATCCAGCCTGCATTGATTGGTAAACAGCTTAGATCCAGATGAGACTCAACGTCACATCAAGATGCAAGCTGTTTGACACCTGTCAACACTTACTCAAAAGCTTGACCGAATCTAATTTGAGCAGACTTTTTTTTTTTTACAGTCGGGTAAGGGTTTAACATATCGAGTGGATTCTCAGTCGGGTAAGGGTGTAACATATTGAGTGGATTCTCAGTCGAGTAAGGGTGTAACATATTGAGTGGATTCTTCCATTTCATTATCACAAGATTATTGGCTCCATGAATGAAATCTCATCAATGTAAATTCTATTCTAATTTTCGGGGAAACTTTAATTTAATCTTCACGGAAGACTTCTGACTGCTAACTAATGCAAACAAATTTCCCCTGCTTCAGTTTGGCATCCATTTTATTTCAAGTTTGGCATCCATTTTATTTCAAGTTCGATGACAGTCGGTGCTTTCTTTTATGACCAATTAGAGGCTGAATGTTGGCCCCATTCCCCTACTTGCCTAGTCAAAATGTACATATGTATTTTCGCCTGTTTATGATTTATATCTTCCACATAAAATTGAATCTTACAGACAAACAATGCAGACTTAGATGAGACAATTCCTTCAGGAGCTGTCTCATCTGGGTCTTCACTGTTTGCAAAATGAGGTAAATTTTAACTCATGACGTGAATGGTAAAAGAGTGTGAAGAAAAGCTTTAACCATTTCCCTGTTAACCCTTTTCCTATTAACAATCTTCGTCAAACCTTTCCCTGTTCCCTGTTAACCCTTTTAACCATTTCCGTGTTAACAATCTTAGTTAAACCTTTCCATGTTAACACCTTTTAACCATAACCCCTTTTAACCATTTCCCTGTTAACAATCTTTGTTAAACCTTTCCATGTTAACCCCTTTTAACCATTTCCCTGTTAACAATCTTCGTTAAACCTTTCCATGTTAACCCTTTTTAACCATTTCCCTGTTAACAATCTTCGTTAAACTTTTCCCTGTTAATCCTGTCCGTTGTCCTGTTCAGTTCAACCTTTTACTCTATGAATATTCATGTAAGAACTAATTGCATCATGAATATTAATTTTGATTAATTTTTTTGGCCACAATGGAAACTGTAGAATCATATCTATATCATTTCATCAGCAAACAGAGTTGACCCTTATCAGACGGCTCTTACAGGAGCCATCTGATCTGGGTCTACTATGTTTGAAAAGGTGTATCAATGTTTATTTATGGAACAAGAGCACTGCAAGCAGGTGCAAACGCTTGTCTGTTATCATTTCGGTATGGGTGGATAGGTCTTGTCAAGATGAACATGCATACCAAAAATGAAGGTTGTAAATGAAAAATTAAAGAAGTTGTGATCAATGTTAAGACTTCGGACGACAAAGACGACGTGGACGCCGGAGTTACGACAATAGTCCGTGATTTCTTCGAAACAGACGAGCTAATAAAGGTTTGAGAAATATTGACATCATGAATATTTATTAGCTGAATTTTAATAATGTAAATATTTCAAGGTATTTTCTTTTTTTTGCCTTTGCAAAAATCCTAGAATCAGATCTATACCATGTTATATAGGAGATCAGACAGCTCCTGTGAAAGCAAACAGAGCAGATCCTGATCAGACGGCTCCAACAGACGCCTTCTGATCTGGGTCTACTTTGTTTGCCAATGTGTGAAACAGCGTTTATATGAGGGAAAGGGCTAAGCAGGTGGCTGCTTAATTATTAAAAGGTGGAACATTGTAGCCATTTTCGAAACTAAAGAAACAACTATCAAATTCCATTAGCAAACAGAGCAGACTCTGATTAGACAGCTCCTACAGGACCCATTTGATCTGGGTCTACTCTGTTTGCAAATGTGTGAAACAGGGTTTATATGAGGGAAAGAGTTAAGCAGGTGGCTGCTTAATTAATGCAGGGTGACAGTCAAGCAGATATCCCATACAGGAGCTTTCTGCATGACTTTCACCCTGCATTAAGCTGCAACCTGTCTTAAAGATTGATAACGATATGTATTTGAGTGTTTGGAAAATCTAGGTTTTACTCTAAGTAAATTCCAATAGTTCGAACATTAAATCAAGTATCATTATCAGTCTTTAATTAACCCTTTCCCTCATATAAACGCCTTTTCACGCATTTGCAAACAGAGTAGACCTAGATCAGACGGTTCCTATAGGAGCCGTCTAATCAGGGTCTGCTCTGTTTGCTTTTGACATGATATAGATCTGATTCTGCAGTTTTTGTTAAGCAAAAAGTTATCTTAAAAAGTTTACATTACATAAAGCATTGTAATAAATACCCACGATGCCATTATTTCTTACATGAACACAGAATAGGCTAAGGGTTAAGCTCCTACAGTGTTTGCCCAAACCAATACTTCCCTTTTTATATTTACCTTATAAAAATCAAGTTATTCATGAAGTAATTAATTTATGCATCAGTGTTTAACCCGTTACTCCATAAATACGTCTTTCAACACATTTGCAAACAGAGTGGGCCGTCTGCTCCACAGATGCCAGGCGCGTGACAGATTTCTTTTCTGCAGTATCTAATAATATGTAAAGGTGTGTAACTAAATGGCAGAAAATTGCACTAACTATACATTCTATGTCTTGTTACGACGTCAATTTCCGCTCAGTTTTAATCAATTAAGATTCATTACATGCAGAAATGTCCAGGCTTTGAAATAAACACCATCGATGTCTAAAATTGGCCGAAAAATTACTGCACTGAGATGATAAACTCCAACGCAGCTTTAGTCGACCGAGTCACTACGGACACATGTATGTATGTACATGTGATGACAGCCGCGAGTCGCTGCTGAAAATTTCCAGGGTCATAGAAACAGAAGTAACTTTGTGGTTGACATCGACAGTAAGTTTAATTTTTATGTTAGATTTATTGAAGGAGAGTGTAACATGGACCATATTATGAGATTCCGTGAGACTTTCGATGTCATCAATCATGAAAATGTACATGTATGTGTTGGTAGCGACTCGGTCGACTAAAGCTAAGTTGGAGTTTATCGTCTCAGTACAGTATTTTTTCGGCTAATGACCGGGATTAATGGCTTGTATTTTAAAGTCTGGACATTTCTGCATGTAATGAATCATACAGTCAAAATACAGAGCGACCACGTGTATTAAGCAACCACTTGTCCTAAGCGACCACTTTCAGGTCCTCCCGTGAAGTTTTGCTCTATATTTAACTTGTACTAAGCGACCTTTGTCTAACGCGACCAGCGACCGTCAAATACCTGTCCCTACGATAATTGCTGTTTTGTTAAGCGGCCAATTATATATTGTCGTTGTTGCATCATGACAAGCAATCGCATTCACACCTTTATACAGCTGACTGTTCGAGAAACTTACCTGTCACGCCTAAATTTGACATGTTCTCAACACAAAACATGTACGTGTTCCACTCGGTAAACTCCGTTAGTCTCCGTGCTGTTAACATTTCTTAGCGAGTAAGGTCGAACAATGTCCGAAGTTAAAGGTTCATTTAGCAAATTATTTCAAACAACCAAGTATATATTTCATAAAACAAGCCTGTTGACAGGATGTAATTGCCTCTGGGCCTGTCAAACCCTTAATCCGATTAAACCTGCTGTGTAAAACGATAAATATGGCTGTTTTCAGAAAATGAAAGGTCACATGTGATGTCGCGTGTGATTTATTGGGGTTTTAAATTTCATTTGATTGGTCAAAGAGTGCACACCCTTTTCTGCATTAGCATATAACCTCCAACCCCGCACTGAGTTAGGGGTTTAGATTTCTAATGATGTTTGTTTTTCATAATTAAAGTGCAAACTTTGGTGGCTTTGACAGTGAAAAAATTCAGTACATGCGCATCTCAATTATACACACAATTAATTTGTAACGAAAGTTATGCAGTTAAGATTTTACTGGTTCCCTTGCTATAAGGGCTATCATTGGCATGATACAAACTGGTAATCAGCTGTGTGTATTACATTCATGGCGGCATACATACAAGTTGATAGTTGTCAGTTTTTCACACGTAAGATTTGCATTGTATAAGGGAAAAGGCCATTGGTTAGAGAGTATAATGAGCTTGGAAAGCATGTTTACAAGTAGTAGGGCAGAGTTTGAAAACAAACAAACCAAAATCAGTGATTCTTTAAGTAATTTGTTTGAAAGAAGTGACTGATTTTTAGTTAATTTGTTTTAATTTCACTCAGAAATAAGAGGGAAAGTGTTAACCCTTAAATTTTAAGGCCTTTATTTGGTTCCCAGCTGGAAGGAGCTGGGAGTCAAATTCAGACATTTAAATTGCTAATTTGGTTAAAGGTGGGGAGACATATGCTGTACATATTTTTGATGAATAAACCAAATCAAACAATAAAATGGTATCTCTTTAATCTCAGAAATAACAAACATGAAATCTTTTTATGCTTTATTACATAGTATTACATCTGCAGGCACATATACATGCATATAAATTAACATTGCAAACTGAAAAGAAAACATTTGCATGTTTAAGTACACATGTACATGTATTCTTTACTACACTTGATGGGGTTTTGTATTAAGAGATCGTTTTATTAAGAGACCACTTTTCGACCGTCCCTTGGGTGGTCTCTTAATACAAGTTTGACTGTATTTTATTAAAATCGAGCCGAAAATGACACAGTAACAAGACGCTGAATGTAGTCATTTTGGACCATTTAGTTACACACCTTTACATAGTATTATACTATAAGAAACTGTCATGCTCCTTACACCTGTGGTCTGATCAGGGTTCGCTCTGTTAGCTTACGAAATAATACAGATCTGATTTTCCAGATTCTGCCATGACCAAACATTGGAATGTGTCTAAGTGCTATTATAACAAATTAATTTGATTAATATTGATGTCTTCATTATTTCTTACATGAAGGAAAGAGTTCACTCGGAAAGGGTTAACATGATCAAAATCCTGCCTAATTGACTGATAAGCTTTACAAACTGATAGAGAGGGAACACTGAAAGAGAAAACCAGTAAAAGTTGGTTGGTCCATCGAACGATCGGTCGACCACCAGCCAGTCAGTCAGGCAGGCAGACAACTGACACACAGACAGACCAATCAGACAAAACTGTGTTACATTAATTTTTGTGACACCAATTCTGTCAATGGGGCTGACAAACTATTACACTGACATCATTCAGTTTTACCTACCCTGATTGTTGTCTTGCGTCCAAAACTGCTGTTGAGGGTTTTGGTCCGTTTTTTACCCTTACCCTTCCCAGCATCCCCTGGGTCTTCTGCCTTAATCCACTTGTACTGAAACAAAAATTAGAAATCAGAATTGTGCAAAACTCTACATTTATGTAATCCTTTAAATCTTATAGGAGTCGTCTGATCTGGGTCTACTCTGTGAATGCGTGAAAATGAGTTTATATAAAGGAAATGGTTAACCCTTTACTTCATAAATACGCCTTTCTACACCTTTACAAACAGAGTAGACCCAAATCAAACAGATCCTATAGGAGCTGTTTGATCCGAGTCTGCTCTGTTTGCAAATGATGTAATATGGAATAATTCTACAGTTTCTGCCATGGCCAACACTTCCTGTGACTATGTGCTATGTCATGGCCAACACTTCCTGTGACCATGTGCTATGTCATGGCCAACACTCCCTGTGACCATGTGCTATGTCATGGCCAACACTTCCTGTGACCGTGTGCTATGCCATGGCCAACACTTCCTGTGACTGTGTGCTATGCCATGGCCAACACTTCCTGTGACCGTGTGCTATGCCATGGCCAACACTTCCTGTGACTGTGTGCTATGTCATGGCCAACACTTCCTGTGACTGTGTGCTATGCCATGGCCAACACTTCCTGTGACTGTGTGCTATGTCATGGCCAACACTTCCTGTGACTGTGTGCTATGTCATGGCCAACACTTCCTGTGACCGTGTGCTATGCCATGGCCAACACTTCCTGTGACCGTGTGCTATGCCATGGCCAACACTTCCTGTGACCGTGTGCTATGCCATGGCCAACACTTCCTGTGACTGTGTGCTATGCCATGGCCAACACTTCCTGTGACTGTGTGCTATGCCATGGCCAACACTTCCTGTGACCGTGTGCTATGCCATGGCCAACACTCCCTGTGACCGTGTGCTATGCCATGGCCAACACTTCCTGTGACTGTGTGCTATGCCATGGCCAACACTTCCTGTGACTGTGTGCTATGCCATGGCCAACACTCCCTGTGACCGTGTGCTATGTCATGGCCAACACTCCCTGTGACCGTGTGCTATGTCATGGCCAACACTTCCTGTGACTGTGTGCTATGTCATGGCCAACACTTCCTGTGACTGTGTGCTATGCCATGGCCAACACTTCCTGTGACTGTGTGCTATGCCATGGCCAACACTTCCTGTGACCGTGTGCTATGCCATGGCCAACACTCCCTGTGACCGTGTGCTATGTCATGGCCAACACTTCCTGTGACCGTGTGCTATTATAACAATTAATTCAATTAATATTCATGGTGTCATAACTTCTTACATGAACAAGGGCATGTTGTATTGCTATGCAAGACATGAGTCCCCCACCAGACTGAAAAAAACCTCCACTCTCCCCACCCCACCCACCCATGGTGTGGTTGACCATGGTATATATACATGACCACCTGAAAAATATTAGTACCTACTTTCATACATTGAATCAGTAAATAAATTGCCCTTGTGCATGACACTACATCTCATCATGCTTGTTCCATATGTGAAGTTTCAAATCAATTGAACCAGTACATAAAGAGTTATTAACTGGACAAGAAAATTTGAAAAGGGGAATAACTCCAACAATATAGATGCTAGAGTTATGGCCCTTGTGCATGACACTACCCCTCATCATGTGTGTTCCATATGTGAAGTTTCAAATCAATTGAACCAGTAGATAAAGAGTTATTGTCCGGACAAAAAAATGTGAAAAAGGGGAATAACTCCAAAAATATTGATGCTAGAATTATGGCCCTTGTGCATGACACTACTCCTGATCATCAGGCCTCATAGTGGCATGTCACAACAAGAGCACCGCAAGACGGGGCAATATACGCCCGAAGGCTGTTCTATAAAATTATGTTGAAAAATAAAGGAGGAGTTAGTTGCACAAGAAATTGCTATCCGAAACTATCAAAGGGCAATAACTCCAGAATGAAAAATGATATGAGAGTTATCTCACTGATATGCACAACTACACATCAGTATCTATCATTCCTGAAAGTTTGAAGAAATTATGTTGAAAAATAAAGGAGGAGTTAGTTGCACAAGAAATTGCTACCCGAAACTATCAAAGGGCAATAACTCCAGAATGAAAAATGATATGAGAGTTATCTCACTGATATGCACAACTACACATCAGTATCTATCATTCCTGAAAGTTTGAAGAAATTATGTTGAAAAATAAAGGAGGAGTTAGTTGCACAAGAAATTGCTACCCGAAACTATCAAAGGGCAATAACTCCAGAATGAAAAATGATATGAGAGTTATCTCACTGATATGCACAACTACACATCAATATCTATCATTCCTGAAAGTTTGAAGAAATTATGTTGAAAAATAAAGGAGGAGTTAGTTGCACAAGAAATTGCTACCCAAAACTATCAAAGGGCAATAACTCCAGAATGAAAAATGATATGAGAGTTATCTCACTGATATGCACAACTACACATCAGTATCTATCATTCCTGAAAGTTTGAAGAAATTATGTTGAAAAATAAAGGTGGAGTTAGTTGCACAAGAAATTGCTACCCGAAACTATCAAAGGGCAATAACTCCAGAATGAAAAATGATATGAGAGTTATCTCACTGATATGCACAACTACACATCAGTATCTATCATTCCTGAAAGTTTGAAGAAATTATGTTGAAAAATAAAGGAGGAGTTAGTTGCACAAGAAATTGCTACCCAATACTATCAAAGGGCAATAACTCCAGAATGAAAAATGATATGAGAGTTATCTCACTGATATGCACAACTACACATCAATATCTATCATTCCTGAAAGTTTGAAGAAATTATGTTGAAAAATAAAGGAGGAGTTAGTTGCACAAGAAATTGCTACCCAAAACTATCAAAGGGCAATAACTCCAGAATGAAAAATGATATGAGAGTTATCTCACTGATATGCACAACTACACATCAGTATCTATCATTCCTGAAAGTTTGAAGAAATTATGTTGAAAAATAAAGGAGGAGTTAGTTGCACAAGAAATTGCTACCCGAAACTATCAAAGGGCAATAACTCCAGAATGAAAAATGATATGGGAGTTATCTCACTGATATGCACAACTACACATCAGTATCTATCATTCCTGAAAGTTTGAAGAAATTATGTTGAAAAATAAAGGAGGAGTTAGTTGCACAAGAAATTGCTAACGGACGGACGGACGGACGGACATACTAACAAATGGGTAGTTGTGTGACTTTTTCCTTTGATCTTTTCTTGTGTGACTAGTCCCACAAGAAAAACTATTTTTGGCTCTAACTTTGGAAAAGAATGATCTGGAAGCTAACCCTAACCCTAACCCTATGTCCCACAACTGGCCAGGTTAATGTCACAAGAAATGGCCAGGTTAATGTCACAAGAGATGGCCAGGTTAATGGTTTTACTTGTGGGACTAGTTAGAAAAAGTCACACAACTACCCTTTGGTGAGTGCGGACGGACGGACGGACGGACAGACGGACGGACGGACGACATGCGCCATACCATAATACGTCCCTTCGGGCGTATAAAAAAGTAGGAGAAAAGTAGGAACTCAAACCATAAAAAAGTAGGAGAAAAGTAGGAATTGAAACAATAAAGTAGGAACTTCTAAACACAAAGCTATACCTTATATCATATGATAGGTTTCAGTTTACCTCACTCTTAGACCACTGGGTGCTGAATTGGAAGGCTCTTTGCTTCTGCAGTACTTTGAGGGGCACACACAAGTCACATACCAACCTTATGAAGAAGCAGGGGGAAGACTGTTCTTAGTAACCATCACAGCACTGTACAATCAAAGAGCCTTTCAACTCAGCATCCAGCTCCCCCACCCCTCTCCCTTCTGCAAAATATACAATTTCATATACCATGATCAGATGTTATTGACCAGAGTCTACCCTAAGATTTTAGGATGGGGTGACATTTTGAGTCATAAGGGGTGGGTGCGGGAGGGGTTTCCCCTCCTGCCAAGCGCTGCGGCGAAAATTTTGAAAAAAATGAGATTATCATGGTGAATATGTTGCATTTTAATTCAAAGGAGGCATTTCAGAAACGGTTGTCTTCAATCCTGCCCTTGAATGTTCTTGCCTATGAAGGAGATAGACTCTACAGTGTCTCTAAAATTCCTAAGTAAAGAAACAAGAGGGCCATGATGGCCCTGTATCGTTCACCTGGTTTGCTTTGTTTTCTATCAAAGCTCTGACCATATTAGTTTCAGAGAAGATGTGTGAACTGAAGATATCACTATATAACTCTATGTAAACTGACAACCCAAAGTGCAGGGTCACTTTTACCCTGGGACAAAAATTAAATAATATCTACTAGATAATGCTACAAAACAAATATCACAGAACTAATCCTTTGGGTTTCAGACAAGTGGCTTTTTAAGTTTTTACTATATAATCCTTTGTAAAACTTGTGACCCCCAGGGTAGAGCCAGTTTGACCCAAGAGGCAAACTTTGAACAATCTTTGTAGATGTCCATCAGATGACGCTTCATACCAAATGTGGTTAAGCTCTAGGCCTTACGGAATTTGACAATAAGATTTTTAAAGTTTTCAGTAAAATTTGTGACCCCCGGGGCAGAACCAATTTTGACCATAGGGGCCTAATTTGAACAATCTTGATAAAGGTTTACTAGATGGTGCTACATACCAAACATCACAGCTCTAAGCCTTTCAGTTTCGGACAAGAAGAATTTTAAAGTTTTTACTATATAATCTTATGTGAAACTTGTGACCCCATGGTGATTCTGCATACCAAATATGGTAGCCCTATGCTTAACAGCTTTTTTTACAAGAAGATTTTTTAAGTTTTTAGTTCTTTTTGGACATGGCAACCAGTGTTCTGCATGGAATCAAATTCTTTGAACAACTTTGGAAGAGGTTGACTCAAGGAACATTCCTGCAAAGATTGGTAAAAACCAAGAAAGCAGTTTAGGAGGAGATGTCATTTTAAGAAAAAAATTCATAATGAACGACAACGGACACAACAGACAATAGCTCACATTGGCACTTCATACTAGGTGAGCTAAAAAATAATAATATTCCTCTGAGTACTCTCATTTACTCTAACCCTAGAGTATAGGGTTTGTTGACCAGATGATTCATAATATTTAATGCATAATCAGTAAATCTTAACATTACCTATTATTGAATCACAATCATAAATGACAGCAATTGGCAAACTAATTTAAGGTTTTGTTGTTGTTTTTTTCTCTTGGTTTTTTTTGCTCCAGTTCAAGTGAAAAAGTAGGAATAGTAGGAGCTTTTTTTTGGAAAAGTAGGAAAAAGTAGGAGCACTTTAAACAAGAGGGCCATGAGGCCCTGAAGCGCTCACCTGAGATAACCCCATGGGTGGGGCCATTTTGACCACAAGAAATTATGTGGACAAACTTGGTAGAGAACCACAAGGCAAAGTAGTATGCCATTAATTAAAGGTCTAAGCTTTATGGTTTCAGAGAAAAATAATATTTCATATTTTTCCCATGAAAAACTGATAAGCCCGGAGGCAGGGCGGAGTTTGGCCTAGTGGTCAGGGTCGTAAGTTAAATATTCTTGGCAGAGGACCACAAGCCACAGCTACATATATATAGAGGACCATATGATCATGCTACATACCAAATATCAATGGTCTAGGCCTTATAGTTTCAGTAGATTTTTAAAGATTTACCTATGAAAAACTGATAAGCCCTTGGGCGGGGCCATTTTTGGCCCGGGGGTCATAATTTGAACAATATTTCTAGAGGACCATATGATCATGCTACATACCAAATATTAAAGGTCTAGGCCTTACAGTTTCAGAGAAGAAGATTTTTAAAGATTTTCCTACGAAAAACTGATAAGCCCTTGGGCGGGGCCATTTTTGGCCCGGGGGTCATAATTTGAACAATACTTGTAGAGGACCATAAGATCATGCTACATATTAAATATCAAAGGTCTAGGCCTTACAGCTTCAGAGAAGAGGATTTTTAAAGATTTTCCTATGAAAAACTGATAAGCCCTTGGGCGGGGCCATTTTTGGCCCGGGGGTCATAATTTGAACAATACTTGTAGAGGACCATAAGATCATGCTACATATTAAATATCAAAGGTCTAGGCCTTACAGCTTCAGAGAAGAGGATTTTTAAAGATTTTCCTATGAAAAACTGATAAGCCCTTGGGCGGGTCCATTTTTAGCCCGGGGGTCATAATTTGAACAATATTTGTAGAGGACCATAAGATCATGCTACATACCAAATATCAAAGGTCTAGGCCTTAAAGTTTCAGAGAAGAAGATTTTTAAAGATTTTCCTATGAAAAACTGATAAGCCCATGGGCGGGGCCATTTTTAGCCTGGGGGTCATAATTTGAACAATCTTTGTAGAGGACCATAAGCTCATGCTACTTACCAAATATCAAAGGTCTAGGCCTTACAGTTTCAGAGAAGAAGATTTTTAAAGATTTTCCTTTGAAAAACTGATAAGCCCTTGGGCGGGGCCGTTTTTGGCCTGGGGGCCATAATTTGAACAATCTTTGTAGAGGACCGTAAGATCATGCTACATACCAAATATCAAAGGTCTAGGCTTTACAGTTTCAGAGAAGAAGACTTTTAAAGATTTTCCTATGAAAATTCCATATTACCATATATGGGAACAAGAGGGCCATTGGCCCTATATCGCTCACCTGAGTTACAGTAATACATGTATATTGACATGTTAATTTTTCAGTGGACAACATTTCTAGCAGATGAAATAAGCTTAGTGCACTGCTTTCACCCTTTAACTGCTGAATAAACTTGAACTGAATTCAGAACTAATACCAAGTGACTGGTTGACCAAGACCTAAACTGTTTACAACTTGTGCCATTTTTGCCTTAGCTCAAAATGCCTAAAACTGGTCTTTGAGAAATTCAAATGACTTCAATAAAGCTATGCAATTATACCTTGACCCAGGTATATAGGCAAATAGAGTGCTAGGCAGTACATAATGCCAGTTTTTGTGTGAAATGACCAATAAGAATATCTTTAAAAATCGTTTAACCCTTTCCCTCATATAAAGCTGTTTTTATGCATTAGCAAACAGAGTAGACTCAGATCAGACGACTCCTACGGAAGCTGTCTGATCTGGGTCTTCTCTGTTTCTTTTGACACAATATAGATCGGATTCTACAGTTTTTGTCAAAGCAAAAACTTCTCTTCAGAGAAATAATGTGTTTTACACATTAAAAATAAGAGTAGACTAGATCAGACGGCTGCTATAGAAGCTGTCTGATCAGGGTCTGCTCTTTTTACATTTGACAAGATATAGATTTGATTTTACAGTTTTTTTCAAAGCTAAAACTTCTATTTATGGCAATAAATTTTTTTTAAGCATTAGCAAACAAGAGTGGTCCCAGATCAATTTTTGTCAAAGCAAACAGGTTAAGGGTTAATAGGTGTTTAGAAATAATTCTAGCTCTAGGTGTGAATATCTGAAGATAATTCAATTAAACGGGTCATTAGTATTTTTAACAATTGAAATTGAGAAGAGTTACCTCTACTGTTATAATGAAGTTATATTTACTTAGTTATTTCATTAATATCATACAAGATTCAGACATTTTAGAACTTTTTAATGTGTTGTCATCAAATTTTATGAAAAAGTAATATTTAAGATGCTTTTTGGGGCAGCAGACTTAATCCACAGTAGTAAGTTTAACCTATCATTGTTAAGGGGGGGGGGGGGGGGGGGGGGGCAAATGCATTATCATGTTTTCTTAAGAATTACCATGACTTATATCAGTTGGGCCATTTCATAATCATGTTTTCACAGTTTTCTTAAACATTACCATGACTTACATCAGTTGGGTTTGGACCCAGATCAAAAGTCTAGATGGTGATCATTTTCCTTGATTGCCTGAATTGTTACTTTCCTATATCTCTCACATCTAATTTGAGAGACATTGGAAGACACCATTTAACATCACTCACACTACACACTGGGGTTAATGGGTCAAAATGCCTTTAATGTTTCGTCTGCAACAAAAAGTTATTGTCATCTGCTTCAATTCTTAAAATAAACTTACTTTCATTTTTTTGCAAAAATATGGTTAAGATGACAAACAGTTTGGATCCTGATGAGACGCCGCAGTATGCGGCCTCTCATCTGGATCCAAACTGTTTGCATAGGTAATCACAGTTTCACCACTAGCATGCAAAGAGTTAAGAGTCAGCATTGACCTGGAGAGATTTTACTGCCAAGCAGCTGTAACTTTGACCTGCTGCTGGTCTGCAGATCTGGAGTTGTTTATTTAACCCTTAATTTCTCTCATGTAAACTTGTTTTCATGCATCTGCAAACAGAGTAGACCCAGATAAGGTGGCTCCTATAGGATCAAGGTCTGTTATTTGCTAATGGAATTTGATAGATGTTTCTATGCCTTCTAAAACAGCTACACTGATTCACCTTCAACATTTTATTATAAATAGTTATAAATAGAATGATACTAGCAATCCAATGCAGTTATCTCCCTTTGTCCCTTATGGCTATGCTGATGGGACAAGGGAAATAACTGTGAGGAAATTACCTTTTAAGTGTTACAGATTCTGATGTTAAGTAGCATAAAACCCCAGGGTGAGACCATTTATGGCCCAGGGGTCATTATTTGAACACACCTTGTAGTGGTATATTAGGTGATGCTTCATACCAAATATCTTAGCTCTAGATTATGTGGTTTCAGACAAAAAGATTTTTAAAGGTTTCCCTATATAAGTCTATGTAAAAACTACAAGCCCCAGGGCAGGGCCATTTTTGGCCCGGGGGTCATCATTTTAACAAACTTGGTAAAGGACCATTAGATGATGCTATATACCAAATATCAAAGCTCTAGAAATTGTGGTTTCAGAGAAGAAGATTTTTAAAGATTTAAAAAAAAAACCTGTAAAAGTAGTGGGGCGGGGCCATTTTTTGCCCGGGGGTCATGATTTTAACAAAACTGATAGAGGACATCCTAAGGTACATTTCTGTGAAATTTGGTTGAAATCCTCCCAGTGGTTTAGGAGAAGAAGTCATTTGAAATAAAAGTGAACGGACAGACGGACGGACAGACGGACAGACGGACAGACGGACGACAGGCGGTCACAATAGCTCACCTTGAGCCTTTGGCTCAGGTGAGCTAAAAATGACCACGCCCTCTGGCGGCCATGTTTTTTGCAGGATCAAAATTCTTTTAACAACTTTTGAAGTCTATCAACTGAGAAACATTTTGGTGAAAACTATATTCAAATTGGACAAGTCATTCTGGAGAAGAAGATTTTTCTAGATATTGTGTACGGTTGCCATGGCAACAAGACCGATGGCCCCACCCACTATCTTTTAACAACTTTTGAAGCACCCACCCACAGTATGTATCTGACCAAGTTTGGTTACAATTAGGCAGTCGGTTTCAGAGAAGAAGTCGTTTGAAATTGTTGACGGACAGACGGACGCCGGACACAGGGGTATCACAATAGCTCACCTTGAGCACTTTGTGCTCTGGTGAGCTAAAAAGTAGGAAATAGTAGGAAAAAGTAGGAAAAGTAGGAGTCGCTATGATCCCTGGATCATGCTTCTTCAATGTGTGAAGCTATAATGAATTTGGCCTAACTTTGTAGGAGATATTGCCCGGACACGAAGTGTGACAGACGGACTGACAAGAAAATATGAAAAAGGGGAAGAACTCCAAAAATATTGATGCTAGAGTTATGGCCCTTGTGTATGACACTACCCCTCATCATGATTGTTCCATATGTGAAGTTTCAAATCAATTGAACCAGTAGATAAAGAGTTATTGTCCGGACAAAAAAATATGTAAAAGGGGAATAACTCCAAAAATATTGATGCTAGAGTTATGACCCTTGTGCATGACACTAGCCCTCATCATGCTTCTTCAATGTGTGAAGTTATAATGCATTTGGCATAACTTTGTAGGAGATATGGCCCGGACACGAAGCGTGACAGACGAACAGACAGACGGACGGACAGACGGAATCAAGCAAACCTATAGTCCTCAACCGGTAACCGGTGGGGGACTAATAATACCATAATATGACCGAAGCTACCTTCAGGCATATAAACAAGAGGGCCAGAATGGCCCTGACATCGCTCACCAGGCAATCATCAGAGAAGATTTTCAAAGTTTTCACTATATGTTTCTATAGAAAACTAGAACTGTAAGCCAAAGGCTAACGAATACCTCCCACCTGTCTGCTTGTCAGAACACCTATCATCAATCTGAACATATGTACATACAGAAACGTGAAGAGATTTAAAAACAATACATGCCCCAACCCAATTTATGTAATAAAAATGAAGAATAATTCAGAGAAATAAGACCCTTTCATGAGGTTTTTGTCAAATCCAAAGTTCTAAAGCTAGGTACCTTTTCAGAAAAACATTAAGTTCAAGGACCATAACTCTGACAAAAATTATTCAACCAGACCGATATTTGAACTTAAGCTGTACCTCATCTAGATTTATTTTTATGTCAAATATGAAGTTAACGCTTTCCCTCATATAAACGTGTTTTCACGCATTTGCAAACAGAGTAGACCCAGATCAGACGGCTCCTAGAGGAGCCGTCTGATCAGGGTCTGCTCTGTTTGCTAATAGAATTTGAAAGATCTGTTTCTTAGCTTTCTAAAATGTCTACAATGCTCCACCTATCATATTTATTTATAACTTTTTTGTTAATGAATATTCAGTAGGTATTGACATTTGGGCTAAACATAGAACAGGAAAAGGGTTAATATCTGCAACCACTTCCAAAGAAAGACCGGAAAACTGAAAATTTGACAAAAAAATAAATTCAAGGGCCATAACCCTGGTAAAAATTATTCAACCAGACTGAGATTGGGAATTAAGCTGTAAATCATGTAGAGTTAGCTTTATGCCAAATATAAAGTTAATATCTGCAACCACTTCCAAGAAAAGTCTGGAAAATCCCAAATTTGAAGAAAAAAATTAAAGTACAAGGGCAATAACTCTGGAAATAATTATTCAACCGGACTGAGATTGTAACATAAGCTGTAACTTATACAGATTTAGCTTTGTACTAAATATAGAGTTGAGATCTCGAGTCACTTCCATAAAAAGTCCAGAAAACCGGAAAACATTGGTATGGGACTAAAAAGGGGAAATAACTCCTGAAGTAGTGGTCCGATCATAACGGAAATATGCGGTGCACAGGTTTATATGGTCATATGGCTATATATGAACTTTCAACAAAATTGAAGCAAAACTGTAGAAGAAGAAGGCCGGACAAAATTGTGTCTACGGACGGACAGACGGACATGCTAACAAATGGGTAGTTGTGTGACTTTTTCCTTTGATCTTTTCTTGTGGGACTAGTCCCACAAGAAAAACTATTTTTGGCTCTAACTTTGGAAAAGAATGATCTGGAAGCTAACCCTAACCCTATGTCCCACAACTGGCCAGGTTAATGTCACAAGAAATGGCCAGGTTAATGTCACAAGAGATGGCCAGGTTAATGATTTTACTTGTGCGACTAGTTAGAAAAAGTCACACAACTACCCTTTGGTGAGTGCGGACGGACGGACATACGGACAACCTGATTCCAGTATACCACCCCCCCACTTCGTTGTGGGGGGTATAACTAGCCAACCCTGGGGCGGGCCAATTTTGATCCAAGGGGCATAATTTATACAACTTTTGTAGAGGACCTGAACATGATGCTATGTGCCAAATATGAAAGCTGACAACCTTCTAGTTTCAGAGGAGAAGATTTTCAAAATTTTCACTATATGTTTCTATTGAAAACTGGCCACCCCTGGGGCGGGGCCAATTTTGACCCCAGGGGCATAATTTATGTAACTTTTGTAGAGGACCTGAACATGAATCTATGTGCCAAATATGAAAGCTAAGAACCCTGTAGATTCAGGGAAGAAGATTTTCAAAATTTTCACTATATGTTTCTATTGAAAACTGGCCACCCCTGGGGCGGGGCCAATTTTGACCGCAGGGGCATAATTTATATAACTTTTGTAGAGGACCTGAACATGATGCTATGTGCCAAATATGAAAGCTGAGAACCTTTCAGTTTCAGGGAAGAATATATTCAAAGTTTTACTATATATTTCTATAGAAAACAAGGCAACCCTGGGACGGGGCCATTTTTGACCGCAGGGGCATAATTTATATAACTTTTGTAGAGGATCTGAACATGATGCTATGTACTAATTATGAAAGCTGAGAACCTTCTAGTTTCAGAGGAGAAGATTTTCAAAGTTTTAACTATATGTTTCTATTGAAAACTGGCTACCCCTGGGGCGGGGCCAATTTTGACCCCAGGGGCATAATTTATATAACTTTTGAAGAGGACCTGAACATGATGCTATGTGCCAAATATGAAAGCTGAGAACCTTCCAGTTTCAGATAAGAAGATTTTCAAAGTTTCACTATATGTTTCTATTGAAAACTGACCACCCCTGGGGCGAGGCCAATTTTGACCCCAGGGGCATAATTTATATAACTTTTGTAGAGGATCTGAACAAATATGAAAGCTGAGAACCCTGTAGATTCAGGGGAGAAGATTTTCAAAGTTGTCACTATATGTTTCTATTGAAATCTGGCTACCCCTGGGGCAGGGCCATTTTTGACCGCAGGGGCATAATTTATATAACTTTTGTAGAGGATCTGAACATGATGCTATGTGCCAAATATGAATGCTGAGAACCTTCCAGTTTCTGAGGAGAACATTTTTAAAGTTTCACTATGTTTCTATTGAAAACTGACCACCCCTGGGGCGGGCCAATTTATATAACTTTTGTAGAGGACCTGAACATGATGCTATGTGCCAAAATGAAAGCTGAGAACCCTGTAGATTCAGAGGAGAAGATTTTCAGTTTTACTATATATTTCAATAGAAAACAAGGCACCCCTGGGGCGGGGCCAATTTTGACCCCAGGGGCATAATTTATATAACGTTTTTAGAGGACCTACAGATGATGCTATGTACCAAAGATGAAAGCTGAGAACCCTGTAGATTCAGAGGAGAAGATTTTTAAAGGTTCAAATTGTTGACGCCCGACGACGGACAATGACGGACATCAAGCGATCACAAAAGCTCAACCTGAGCACAAAAGTGTTCTGGTGAGCTAAAAAGGAGAAAAGGGTTAAATGTTGAAGACCAAGATCAGAGGCTCCTGATAGAGTCAGAGTATCAGAGTATGCACTATTTGATATACATGTACTTAACAATTTATTGAAAATTACCCCTCAAGAATCGGCATGAAACAGTCCCATGTAAAATCAGGAAGAGTCCATTTGAAAACACAGAATTGTAAGGGTTCAGACCAAGCATTAGACAATATGTGAGGTCAGTCTAGAAAGAATGTGCTAATGTATATAGAGGATCTTACATGAGTGTTCTTGATTATTGGATTTATTAAATGAGTCTTCTTAAAACGATAAAAAACGAGCTTTAGCGAGTTTTTTTTATCGTTTTAAAAAGACGAATTAAATAAATCCAATAATCATGAACACGAATGCAAGATCCTATTTATAACATAACACACACAAATGTTATTTGCAGCCAATATTTCAGAAGTAACGTGGATTGTTATAAATTCTCCTTACATATAGAAATGATGAATGAAAGGTGTTATTAGGTTCGCTAGGTAACTGGGACAAAGTAGGTCCAAATTTTCCAACTTTTTTTTTACTTACTGTCATATCAACCAGGATCTAATTCAGACCTCTCTAGTATTCAATTTAACTGTGATAGTTTATGATACAAAAACATACAGAAACACGTCAAAATAAATGTTGAGTTACAGTTTTGACATACATAGTTACAAACACGTTACATTATGACGTCATTGTACACAACATGTGTCTATGTAAAGCGCGCCATCATTACATGAAGACCTACATACAGTTGCCAACACGTCCGACACTCACTGTCAATGGGATTCGAAATGCGCCATCGTTTTGGTATATTAAGCCCTTCATTAGTGTTGTATGTATACACATGGACATGGACATTTCCACCGAGAAAAAAATCTCGATTCAAGTTCAGTGAAAATGTTTGAAATGGACAAAAGATTCAGTACGAACTGCTGCATAAAATGTGTTGGAACAGGAGGAAGATTTTCACGATCAGCTGAGTTAGTGAGTATAGCATATTTGAAATATGTTTGTGCTGTGCTGGATTCAGATGACTATAGTTGTTGATTGATGAGATATTTGTACGAGTAGAAATCTACATAAACAAAAGGACATGCGGTGAAGAAAATGCAAAGTTGAGGAGGCATTTTAAATGTAGAATGGATTGTATGGGTCAGAGTAGCTGGTAGGTCTTTTTTGGCATACATTTTGTATATGATTCCTGACAGCGATTACAATTTGTATTATTTTATCGAAATTAAGGCGCAAGTGCCAACAATCCTTTGCCATCTATCGTGACTCAATCGTGGACAGGTAGGTCGACCACCGTCCGCCAGTTTGTTTGTTTTCACAGCGCGTATGAATCGTTCGAATGTTATTCACTAGTGAATATATGCCCATGATTATCAAAAAATAAATGATAGTGTTACGTCACGCTGAAGCCACGAGTTATGTTATAAAGTATAGTAATACACCTCAGCATGATCAGGTCAGAACTGTAGAAAAACTATCATTGTTGTGTTGATTAACATTTGATTCTGCCAATTATAGGCTAATTGGATGCCCCAAGGAGAGGGGAGCGAATACCGAGAAACCCAGGTGAGATTCCCTACTCTTATAACCAAGAGTTTCTCTGGTTGTAAAGCATCAATACACCGGACCTCGGTTTATAAAGTCTCATTCGAAGGACTTGGTCTAACCACTCGACCACATAGAAAAAGAGTACTGGTCTATCCAATGCTCTTATTTCTCAGCCAAATCCTGCCTGGTTGGTTCTCATTAGGAGGGCATAAGTACAAACAAGATTGGGGGGGGGTTCAGTACAGAAATATAAGAAAATATACTACATCACAATATCGAAAATACTGTATTATCGATGGGTGTTACATTTTATACAAAGAGCTTCTCTCTCTTATCTAGAGCTCTTATTATCTTACCTCAGTGTCTTGTCCGTTACAATTAATCATCAGCTGTTCCATAATGGCATGGACTAAATCACGATCTAGAAATAAAAATAAGCAATGGCATGGACTAAATCACGATCTAGAAATAAAAATAAGCAATGGCATGGACTAAATCACGATCTAGAAATAAAAATAAACAATGGCATGGACTAAATCATGATGTGGAAAAAAATACCAAAACAATGGTACTGGTACTTCAATTGTAAGTTGGATTTCACAAAACAGAATAATGAATATAACACACTAAGAGTGAAAAGAAATGATTTAAAAGAAGTAAAAATAGTGACATATGTAGGAAGAAATTAATTACAACAAGGGCACTGCACGCAGATGCAATGCTGTCTGTTACTGCAAAATCGATATTTCAAAGGGCCATAACTCTTTGCGTTATACAAACGCTTTTTCATGCCTTTGCAAACACAGAACCAGCTCCTATACAAGCTGTCTGATCAGGGTCTCCTGTGTTTGCTTACCAGTTATATAGATCTGATTCTACAGTTTTTTCCCTTGAATATTCTTACATTATAAATATTAGGTTAACCCTTTACACCACAAATATGCCTTTCAATGCCTATGCAAACACTCTTTATAAAGATTTCAGTTCACCCTTTTCTTCATATAAACCTGTTTTCATGCACTTGCAAACAGAGGAGAGGGACCCTTATCAGACGGCTCCTATAGGAATCATCTGATCAGGGTCTGCTCTATTTGCTAATGGAATTTGATCCATCCATATTTCATTATAGCTATTTTGTCCATGAATATTCAGTAGGTACTGAAATTTGTAATAAACATAGAACAGGAAAAGGGTAAATAATTTAATGAATATGACAGCCCTGCATGAGATTGCGATACATCCCCACAGGTGGGGGTATGAATCCTTTACTCCAAAGAATGCCTTCATCTACAGGATCTACCCTGTTTGCTAAAGACGGTCCCTGTTTAATATTCATGCAAGAAATAATGCCATCATGAATATTTATTAGCTGAATCTTTATAAGGACATATGAAGGCATGAATGTTTGGTATGACCAGATGGATCCTACAGGAGCTGTCAGATCCCTATAGGAGCTGTCAGATCCTGACCAGATGGATCCTACAGGAGCTGTCAAATCCCTATAGGAGCTGTCAGATCCTGACCAGATGGATCCTACAGGAGCTGTCAAATCCCTATAGGAGCTGTCAGATCCTGACCAGACGGATCCTACAGGAGCTGTCAGGTCCTGACCAGATGGATCCTACAGGAGCTGTCAAATCCCTATAGGAGCTGTCAGATCCTGACCAGATGGATCCTACAGGAGCAGTCAGATCCTGACCAGATGGATCCTACAGGAGCTGTCAGGTCCTGACCAGATGGATCCTACAGGAGCTGTCACTTCTGGGTCTGCTTTGTTTGCAAATAAATCAAGAGTTGTGGGATTACCACTATATGATTCTACGGTTTGTCATAAAGAAAATTTCTGTTGTTCACAGAGCCATTATAAAACTTCCGGTAATTAATACTCATTATGCCATTACTAACATGTATATTCATGGAGTAAAGCATTAATATAACAAGCTGCTACAATGGAAACCCCATCGAGCATACACCCACAAACTGGACAATGAAAGCAATCTGTTGAGAGATCAGCCAAGCTACAGATAAAAGTGTGTACTCAAATACTACAACTGTCATTTCTCTAGCAAACCCTATACTGTGACCACTCTTCAGAAACATCCCTTCAAGACGATTCCAAAGAGTGGTCACAGCATAGGGTTTGGTGAAGAAATAAAGGAACTATTCTTGAATTTCTTTAAATTTACAGATCTTATCTAGACCTCTGAATCAGTACAGTTTCTGTCTCGTTTTCTAGCATGATACAGACATAAATGGAAAGTTTTCATGCTGACAGTCATTACTGGTTGTAAGTAATTGTCGTTTGCAAAAAAAATTGTCTAATGCTGAAAATATTGTCGTCTGCTGCAAATTTTTCTCCACTGTTCTTCAAAAACCTTGATCAGAATGTAGAACAATTTGGAACTTAATAAGAGATGTGGACCTTTAACCCTTTTATCTCATGAATATTTATGTAAGAAATGACATAATGAATATTAACTAGAGCTTGTTTTTAAGAAAAACATATGTCTCCCACCTGCTCCTGTCTCAAACAAGAGTACCGCACACGGTACATAATACGCCCACTTTCAAACTTTCTCTGATTTAACATGCCTAATAAGACTTAGTGTTGACATTTTCTAATCTGTGCTTCAGATCTTGATTTCCATATTAAGGTGATAATATTTTTAAACAAGAGGGCCATGAGGTCCTGAAGCGCTCACCAGACATAACCCCAGGGGCGGGCCATATTTGACCACAAGAAATCATGTGTACACCCTTGGTAGAGAACCACAAGGCAAAGCAATATGCCATTAATTAAAGGTCTAAGCCTTATGGTTTCAGAGAAAGATAATATTTATATTTTTCCCATGAAAAACTGATAAGCCCTGAGGCAGGGCCAAGTTTCGCCCAGTGGTCAGGGTGGTAAGTTAAACATTCTTGGCAGAGGACCACAAGCCACAGCTACATATTTGTAGAGGATCATTAGATCATGTTACATACCAAATATCAAAGGTCTAGGCCTTACAGTTTCAGTAGATTTTTAAAGATTTTCCTATGAAAAACTGATAAGCCCTTGGGCGGGGCCATTTTTGGCTTGGGGTCATAATTTGAACAATATTTGTAGAGGACCATAAGATCATGCTACATACTAAATATCAAAGGTCTAGGCCTTACAGTTTCAGAGAAGAAGATTTTTAAAGATTTTCCTATGAAAAACTGATAAGCCCTTGGGCGGGGCCATTTTTAGCCCGAGGATCATAATTTGAACAACTTTTGTAGAGGACCATGAGATCATGCTACATACCAAATAACAAAAGTCTAGGCCTTACAGTTTCCGAGAAGAAGATTTTTAAAGCTTTTCCTATGAAAAACTGATAAGCCCTTGGGCGGGGCCAATTTTTGGCCCGGGGGTCATAATTTGAACAATATTTGTAGAGGATCATAAGATCATGCTACATACAAAATATCAAAGGTCTATGCCTTACAGTTTCAGAAAAGAAGATTTTTAAAGATTTTCCTATGAAAAACTGATAAGCCCTTGGGCGGGGCCATTTTTGGCCCCGGGGTCATAATTTGAACAACTTTAGTAGAGGACCATAAGATCATGCTACATACAAAATATCAAAGGTCTAGGCCTTACAGTTTCAGAGAAGAAGATTTTTAAAGATTTTCCTATGAAAAACTGATAAGCCCTTGGGCGGGGCCATTTTTGGCCCAGGGGTCATTATTTGAACATTCTTTGTAGAGGACCATAAGATCATGCTACATACCAAATATCAAAGTACTAGGCCTTACAGTTTCAGAGAAGAAGATTTTTAAAGATTTTCCTATGAAAAACTGATAAGCCCTTGGGCGGGGCCAATTTTGGCCCGGGGGTCATAATTTGAACAATCTTTGTAGAGGACCATAAGATCATGCTACATACCAAATATCAATGGTCTAGGACAGAATGGTTTCAGAGAAGAAGATTTTTAAAGATTTTCATATATTACCATATATGGAAAAAATGACCACGCCCTCTGGCGGCCATGTTTTTTGCCGGATCAAAATTCTTTTAACAACTTTTAAAGTCTATCAACTGAGAAACATTTTGGTGAAAACTATATTCAAATCGGACAAGTCATTCTGGAGAAGAAGATTTTTCTAGATATTGCGTACAGTTGCCATGGCAACAAGACCGATGGCCCCGCCCACTATCTTTTAACAACTTTTGAAGCACCCACCCACAGTATGTATCTGACCAAGTTTGGTTACAATTGGGCAGTCGGTTTCAGAGAAGAAGTCGTTTGAAATTGTTGACGGACAGACAGACGGACGGACTGACAGACGGACGCCGGACACAGGGGTATCACAATAGCTCACCTTGAGCACTTTGTGCTCTGGTGAGCTAAAAATTGAAGTGAATATCTTATTAAACAAGGGCATGTTGTATTGCTATGCAAGACATGAGTCCCCCACCGGACTGAAAAAAACCTCCACTCTCCCAACCCCACCCACCCATGGTGTGGTTGACCATGGTATATACATGACCACCTGAATGGTATTAATACCTACTTTTATACATTGAATCAGTAAATAAAAAGTTATTGTCCCGACAAGAAAATATGAAAAAGGGGAGTAACTCCAAAAATATTGATGCTAGAGTTATTGCCCTTGTGCATGACACTACTTCTCATCACGCTTGTTCCATATGAGAAGTTTCAAATCAATTGAACCAGTACATAAAGAGTTATTAACTGGACAAGAAAATATGAAAAGGGGAATAACTCCAACAATATAGATGCTAGAGTTATGGCCCTTGTGCATGACACTACCCCTCATCATGATTGTTCCATATGTGAAGTTTCAAATCAATTGAACCAGTAGATAAAGAGTTATTGTCCGGACAAAAAAATATGTAAAAGGGGAATAACTCCAAAAATATTGGTGCTAGAATTATGGCCCTTGTGCATGACACTACTCCTGATCATGCTTCCTCAATGTGTGAATTTATAATGAATTTGGCCTAACTTTGTAGGAGAAATTGCCCGGACACGAAGTGTGACAGACGGACTGACAAGAAAATATGAAAAAGGGGAATAACTCCAAAAATATTGATGCTAGAGTTATGGCCCTTGTGTATGACACTACCCCTCATCATGATTGTTCCATATGTGAAGTTTCAAATCAATTGAACCAGTAGATAAAGAGTTATTGTCCGGACAAAAAAATATGTAAAAGGGGAATAACTCCAAAAATATTGGTGCTAGAGTTATGACCCTTGTGAATGACACTAGCCCTCATCATGCTTCTTCAATGTGTGAAGTTATAATGAATTTGGCATAACATTGTAGGAGATATGGCCCGGACAAAAAGCGTGACAGACGGACAGACGGACAGACGGACGGACAGACGGACGGACAGACGGACGGACAGACGGACAGACGGACAGACAGACGGAATCGAGCAAACCTATAGTCCCCCAACCGGTAACCGGTGGGGGACTAATAAAAAAGTTACAGCTAATCCTCATATTTGCAGATTTTGTAAAGTGCAATGACCAGACCTCTGTAAATACAAACTGAATGAACCTCAAAATAAACTCAGCTGCAGATTTTGTTGCTTAAAACACTTGTGTTAAGTTTCATTTATATCATTTTAATAGTTTTCCCAGAAAACAACAAACTAAAAGTTGACAGACAAACAAAGCAACAAACACACAAAGTTCAAGGATCATAACTTTAGAATAAAATGACATATCAAAAACCCCGCAATATATGTGAAAATTCATATTAAGGTTTAACCATATAAAAAAATTGAAGTATATATCATTTCAAATGAAAAAGTTATGGCCATCCTCATATTTGCATAGATTTGCATTAATTTTTTTTAAGTGCAAGGGCTATAACTCCGAAATGACAAATCAAATGAACCTCAGAATTGACTCAGCTTCAGGTCTTGATGCATTAAACATGTGTGTGAAGTTTCATTAATATCTGTCAAACAGTTTTCCCAGAAAACAGCGGACAAACTATATGCATATATTTGCATTATTTTTTAAGTAAAAGGGCCATAACTCCGAAACGACAAATCAAATGAACTTCCGTATCGACTCAGCTTCAGATCTTTATGCCTTAAACATTTGCGTAAAGTTTCATTAATATCTCTCAAATAGTTTCCCCAGAAAACAGCAGACAAACTATTTGCATGTATTTGCATTATTTATTAAGGACAAGGGCCATAACTCTGAAACGAAAAATCAAATGAACCTCAGAATTAACTCAGCATCAGATCTTGATGCATTAAACATTTGTGTGAAGGGGGGATCTTATCAATTTAAAACATGAGGGCTAAGTAAGCCCTGGATCGCTCAACCAGGTTTTACTTGCCATGTTGATACATACTTATACCTTAAATAGATATTTTGACCAACTTTATGAATATTGGGTCAAATTACTGCTTTCTACAACAATCTTTAATAATTGTGTACAAGTTTTGATACTGAATGAGCCACTGCAAGGGGAAATGTGCCTTATTGTATTACAAAAAGTATAGACCTACACTGGCTGCGGCATCTCCTCCAGTCTTACTACTTCTTGCATTAGTTGTAGTTTGTATATATACTATACAGTTTATTCTGATATAGTGAATCATTACATATCAGATTGGATGTTGCATTGGTGACGTGGTTGCTGATCTATTTCTGAACTGTTTGAATCATAAGGCCTATTTTATCTTGACACTGCTTGAATATGAAAGCTGTATAAATCATATTCAAGTACTTAATACAAAACAGTATTGAATGCAATACAGTATCCCTCTACTTTCAGCAGGGGATAAGGGCATTAAATATATGATTATTGTGCATCAAAGGGGAACAACTCCTAAAAGCCACATGCCATCTGAAAAAGTAATACATTGTACATGGGAACAATGCCATGGCAATAACAAATATTCATGTTGAGTTTCATTGAATTCTGTCAATCCCTTACAGAGATATAAAATTGGACAGAAAAAATATATGATTTTTGAGTATCAAAAGGCAGTAATACATGGGAATGACGCCAGTGATAACAAATATTTATGCTGAGTTTCATTGAATTCTGTCAATCTGTTACAGAGATATGGCATCAGATGGAAAACAAGAGCACCGCCAGCGGGTGCGAACACTCGTCTGTCATCAATGTTAAGATTTCGGACGACAACAATGATGATAACGACTCGGACGCTGGAGTTACGTCAAAGCTTGTGATTTCTTTGAAACAGACAAGCTAAAAATGTCATTTTTGCATATATAAAGGGGCAATATTATAACTCCTAAATGCCACAAGCGATCTGGAAAAGTATTACATGGGAATAATGCCCCAGTTATAACAAGTATTCATGTAAAGTTTCATTGAATTCTGTCAATCCATTAGAGATATGGCATCGAACGGAAAAAAATGTCATTTCAGTGTATAAAAGGGCAATAACTCCAAAATGCCACAAGCGATCTGAAAAAGTAATACATGGGAACGATGTCCAAGTGATAACAAATATTCATGTTGAGTTTCATTGAATTCTGTCAATCCGTTAGAGAGATATGGCATCGGACAGAAACCGGCCTGACGGACGGCTCGCCGGATGGACAAACCCAAAACAGTATCCCTCTGCCTGGACAAGGCTAAAAAGCCAAATTTGTATTATTCAAAGGCCATAACTCTAAAGTGCCTAGTTCAATCTTGCTGGTTATTGAACCTGGCCTAGATATTATAGCAATAAACATTTTTACAAGGTTTGGTAAAGATTGGATTAGACGTTTATGACTTAGAGAACAGACAAGGCTAATTTGGATAAATCAAGGGCCATAGCTCTGAAGTTCCTGGATATTGAACTTGGCCTAGATATTATAGCCATAAATATTTTTACAAGGTTTGGTGAAGTTTCAATGAGGCATTTTTTACTTAGGGAGTGAACAAGGCTAAAAATGCCAAATTTGGATAAATCAAGGGCCATAACTCTAAGTTCCGGATACAATCTAGCTGGATATTGAACTTGGCCTAGATATTATAGCCATAAACATTTTTTATAAGGTTTGGTGAAGATTAGATGAGACGTTTTTGACTTATAAGGTTTGTTGAAGATCGGATGAGTCGTTTTTGCCTTAGAGAGCGGACAAGGCTAAAAAGGCCAAATTTGGATAAATCAAGGGCCATAACTCTGATGTTCCTGAAACAATTTTGCTGGATATTTAACTTGGCATAGATATTATAGCTTTAAACATTTTTAGAAGGTTTGCTGAAGATTGGATGAGCAGACAAGGTTTTGTGACAGACAGACAGACAGAAAGACAAACAGACGGATGGACGGACTGACTAACAATCACCACTTGTGGGTTTATTCACTTGTGAGCTTATTTTCTGTCCAAACCTTAAGAGTAAACTAAACCCATAATCTCCTGGGCCAAAATTTAAGCCCACAAGTGGCAAATTTCAGAGTCGTCTGTCCGCCGTGTCCATTTATTATGGAATTATTTTAAACAAAGCTCACAATAAAATTAAACCCATAAGCATGTCCTGGACCAAAGATTAACCCCACAAGTGGAAATTTTCAGAGCAGACAGACAGACAGGCAGAAAGGAGTGAATCAATATGTCTCCCTGGTTGGAGACATAATTAACGAAGTTTTTACGATGGCAATAATTTTTATAATGGTATTTTGAACAAAGACTTTTTTTTACCGTAGCAAAATCTGTAGATCTACATTTTTTCTTAACCCTTTACTGCATAAATACACCTTTCTACGCCTTTGCAAATAGAGTAGATCAAGATCACATTTAACCCTTTCCTCCATGAATACGCCTTTCTACGCCTTCATAAAAATCACCAGTTGAAACCAATGTGATAAATAGAGCATTTGGTTTCAAACTACAAAATTCTAAAATTTTCATTTTTTCTAGTTAATGCTTCTTTTGGGTAGATTCATTCTAAGAGGTTGTGTCTAAAAATAGCCTATGAGGGAATGGGTTAAAAACATGGCAGACACAGATCACACAATTCCTGTATGAGCTGTCTGATCAGGGTCTGCTCTGTTTGCTTATGATACTCCATAAAATTTTATGCTTTATAAAAAGTTCAGTTAATTAAAATCTAAGATGTCTATAGTTTAGCCATGGGGTAAAGAGTCCAGGGATTATATAGATCAGATTCTTGCCTAATCATTCATGAAGAAAAGGGTTAACCATTTACTCCATAAACCTGCATTTCTAAGTCTTTGCAAACAGAGCAGGAGCTGTCTGATCAGGGTCGAATCTGTTTGTTTATGAAATAATAGATAGAGTTCTAGTTTCTGCCATGGCCAAAAATTCCTGTGTCCATGTGCTATTATAACAATTAATGTAATAAATATGTCATTATTTCTAACATATAAACACCCTTTCACATATTTACAAACAGAATAGAGCCAGATCAGATGGTTTCTGTATGAGCTGTCTGATGAGGGTCTGCTATTTGCTTATGAAATTACACTATACCTGACTACAGTCTCTGCACACACACCAACACAATCCTGTGAACATTTACATAGTAGAAACAATCAGCTAATAAATATTCATGATGCCATTATTTCTTAAATCAATATTCATGGAGTAAAGGGTTAAACAGAATGGACATTGTAGATAGGATTTATTGTATGTGGTAACAATTGTACAAAACACAGAGGAGACAGGATTACCTCAATCCAATCAACACTAACGATCTAACCAGTTAGAGAAATAGCCTCATAGGATGACGATGAGAAAATTACTGTAGTTACCCTTATATTAGGCCAGATAAAATGAGGTAAACTGTGTAGACCAAGATCATACCCTCATGGACGACAAGCAAATTATCATAGTTACCCTAATAATAGGCCAGATAAATTCAGACAAACAGTATAGACCAAGATCTTGGTCCACTCTGTTTGCATGGACGTAGAAATATGTATGTATGAAGTAAAGCGTAAAAAACACACTAGAGCTAGAAACATGCCAGTATTATAAACAAAAGACACATTTTTCAATCTTATTCAGTTAATGATGACAAATGTGACATTTTTTTTTGTATTTTACAGACACAAACAACAACTAAATTAGAATTACAAGAGCTGTTGACAATATGCACACTGTGTTCCATTTCTTTCACCCGTTCCCTGTTCAATTTTATACCAAATTTCAATACCTACTGAATATTCATTGACAAAATAGTTATAATGAGTTATGGAAGGTGGAACATCGTAGCCATTTTAGAAAGTAAAGAAACAGACCTATCAAATTCCATTGGCAAACATAGCAGACTTTGATCTGGGTCTACTTTGTTTGCAAATGCCTGAAAATGCGTTTACATGAGGGAAAGGGTTAACCCATTCCCTCATAGTGACACCTTTTAATGTATCTGTAAAAGTCATTTTCTGAAACCATTGTGATAAGTAGAGCATTAATTTGTTCCATAGGAGCAAATGCTCTCTAGTAAATGCTCCTTTTTTGTAGATTTATTCAAAGAGGTTGTATCTAAAAATAGCCTATGAGGTAATGAGTCTAAAAATAGCCTATGAGGTAATGAGTTTAAAAATAGCCTATGAGGGAATGGGCTAACAGAGCGCAGACAAGATGCATAATGATCTATGGAAATCTCTTATTTTCAGCTAAAGACTATTGATGATATTCATGAAAATTGCCTCAGAGAAACGATTCTAATAATTACTAACAAGATAATTTTTTATTTCAATCAGATTTGCTTAAAATTAACCTTTCCTCCATAAATATGCCTTTTTATGCCTTTGCAAACAGAGTAGACCTAGATCAAATGGCTGCTGTAGGAGTCGTCTGATCAGGTTCTGGTCTATTTGCCTATGATATAATATAGGTATGATTCTACAGTTTCTGCCAAGACCTAAATACCTGTGTCCAGTTGCTATTATATCAATTAATCCATTTCATATTCATGATTTCATTGTTTCGTTATATGAATATTCATGGAATAAAGTGTTAATATGCCTCTTTTCTCAATGTTGTGTTCCACAGCCTCAAACAATATCTTAATATTACAATGATCAGGTATAGACACTATGAGTATAGTCCACACAAATTCACCTGACATTAGTGACCTGTTTTTAGCATAATTTCACACTCCATTGCATTTCTAAATACAGCTTCAGGACACTTCGATGTGGCATGGGTTGGCACATGGTAAAAAAATAGTGAGAAGATTGTGTCTACCGTGCATTTTATTTTGTCACCCATCATGGCTGGCGATTATTGATTTATACTGCGCCATCTCACTTTAATTTATTCATGCATAAAGGTCAATGTCAGGTGAATTTGTCTGGACTATACTAATATATCAGCCACAAACATCTCAATTACAATGATCACGTACAGACAAACATCTCAATTACAATGATCACGTATAGACAAACATCTCAATTACAATGATCACGTACAGACAAACATCTCAATTACAATGATCACGTACAGACAAACATTTCAATTACAATGATCACGTACAGACAACCATCTCAATTACAATGATCACGTACAGACAACCATCTCAAAAACAATGATCACGTACAGACAACCATCTCAATTACAATGATCACGTACAGACCAACATCTCAATTACAATGATCAAGTACAGACAAACATCTCAATTACAATGATCACGTATAGACAAACATCTCAATTACAATGATCACGTATAGACAAACATCTCAATTACAATGATCACGTATAGACAAACATCTCAATTACAATGATCACATATAGACAATGTATGAGTACTAATCTATCAATGATCACATATAGACAATGTATGAGTACTAATCTATCAATGATCACATTCAGACAATGTATGAGTACTAATCTATCAATGATCACGTATAGACAATGTATGAGTACTAATCTATCAATGATCACGTATAGACAATGAATGAGTACTAATCTATCAATGATCACGTATAGACAATGTATGAGTACTAATCTATCAATGATCGCGTATAGACAATGTATGAGTACTAATCTATCAATGATCACGTATAGACAATGAATGAGTACTAATCACGTATAGACAATGTATGAGTACTAATCATGTATAGACAATGTATGAGTACTAATCACGTATAGACAATGTATGAGTACTAATCTATCAAAATCTTGCTGCTACTCATCAGGATATCAGTGAGGTGAATCTAATGAGTAGCCTCAATATACATGTTGACGGAGAGACTTCTTAACCCCTTCTATGTACAAAGCCTGATTATGCTAGTATGATCACAAAATACATGTTGACGGAGAGACTTCTTAACCCCTCCTATGTACATAGCCTGATTATGCTAGTATGATCACAAAATACATGTTCACGGAGAGACTTCTTAACCCCTCCTATGTACAAAGCCTGATTATGCTAGTATGATCACAAAATACACATTCTGCACTAAGACTTTAGTCTAGCAGTCAGTATTGAATCACATGTGAACAGTCCCTCAGAGGTCCAGATAACTAGCAGTCAGTATTGAATCACATGTGAACAGTCCCTCAGAGGTCCAGATAAGATGCATAAAATTCCGAGTACCTCAGTGTCACATCAGACGAGACCGTGAGGTAGCCGAGTACCTCAGTAGCCGAGTACCTCAGTAGCCGAGTACCTCAGTGTCACATCAGACGAGACCGTGAGGTAGCCGAGTACCTCAGTAGCCGAGTACCTCAGTGTCATATCAGACGAGACCGTGAGGTAGCCGAGTACCTTAGTAGCCAAGTACCTCAGTGTCACATCAGACGAGACCGTGAGGTAGCCGAGTACCTCAGTGTCACATCAGACGAGACCGTGAGGTAGCCGAGTACCTCAGTAGCCGAGTACCTCAGTGTCACATCAGACGAGACCGTGAGGTAGCCGAGTACCTCAGTAGCCGAGTACCTTAGTGTCACATCAGACGAGGCCGTGAAGTAGTCGAGTACCTCAGTATCACATCAGGATCCACACTCGGACGATAATTTTGAAGAGAATTAAAAAAAAAATAAAACAATTTTTCCAGAATATGCAACTGATTGTTTAACAGAATTCAACAGATTACTTAGCATGCAAAGAGTTAATACTTTCCCTCATACAAATGCCTTTTCATGTCTTTCATAAACATAGTAGACCCATATCAGATGGCTCCAATACGAGCCATCTGATCAGGGTCTGCTCTGTTTGCTTATGAAATTATAATAGATTTGACTTTACAGTTTCTACATATGCCAAACAAATCCTGTGAAAATATGCTATTATAAAACTTTAGCTAATAAATATTCATGATGTCATTCTTTCTCAAATGAATATTTCAGAGGGGAACAGTTATAAAAAACAAAAAAAAACGAGCAACAATCACACAGATCTACAACTAGCAAACACAGATCAATATTATACATGCATCGTCAAACCAACAATGAAATCCGGCGCAGCTGCTACATGCAAGATAGTTGTTTTAAGAACTGTTCTATTTTACCCATTGCCTGATAGACAGGCATGCAGTTGAGACAGGCATACAGTTGCACTTCCATATCTCGAACAAGGGGCCAAACAAACTATTTCGAGATAATTGAAGTTACAGTCGTCCGATTTCTAATCTGGAAAATTTCTCAGGTTCACAGCTTATTGCAGGTCTAAAGTAATACAGGAGTTTTCAGCATTACTTTACATCTCCATTAAGCCGTAACATTTGTTTATAGATATTCACAGTGATACATTTTGGAACAATTCTATATTATAAATTTTAGAAGGGCCAAATTTTACTTCGAGTTATCCTGAAGTTTGAGTTATCCGAGTTATTGAAGTTCAACTTCATTTTGATATTGTTGCAGACAGATGTCCCCTGCATGACAAACGTTAACCTTTGACCTCACAGAGATGATTTTTCACACCTTTACAAACAGAGCAGACCCAGATCAGACGACTCCTGTAGCAGCCGTCTGATCAGGGTCTGCTGTGGTCAACTATCATGCATAATTATACATATAACATAAAAACAGTTTTTCACAGGCCCGAGTCATGAGCCACAACTTACTTATCACATCTAAAATGTCAGGGAGAAAAAAGACAAAATTATATGATATAGATGCAAGAATATCAGAAGATAAAAACAACGTAGTCGGAGCAACAGACAAAGGTGCATACTCAAACACTAAAATCGTTATTTCTCAACCAAACCCAATGTTGTGACCACTTTTCAGAATCGCCTGGAAGAGACTTTTTGAAGACAAGAGGGCCAGAATGGCCCTGAAGCGCTCACCAGACAATCAGAGGAGAAGATTTTCAAAGTTTTCACTATATGCTTTTATAGAAAACTAGCCGGCCCTGGGGCGGGCCAATTTTGACCCCAGGGACATAATTTATATAACTTTTGTAGAGGACTTGAACATGATGCTATGAGCCAAATATGCAAGCTGAGAGCCTTCCAGTTTCAGAGGAGAAGATTTTCAAAGATTTCACTATTTGTTTCCATTGAAAACAGCCCACCCCTGGGGCGGGGCCAATTTTGACCCCAGGGCTATAATTTATATAACTCTTGTAGAGGACCTGAACATGATGCTCTGTGCAAAATATGAAAGATGAGAGCCTATCAGTTTCAGAGGAGAAGATTTTAAAGATTTCACTATTTGTTTCTATTCCGAAAACTACCCACCCCTGGGGCGGGGCCAATTTTGACCCCAGGGTCAAAATTAATATAACTTTTGTAGAGGACCTGATCATGATGCTATGTGCCAAATATGAAAGCTGAGCGCCTTCTTGTTTCAGAGGAGAAGATTTTCAAAGATTTCACTATATATTTCTATTGAAAAATGCCCACCCCTGGGGCGGGGCCAATTTTGACCCCAGGGCCATAATTTATATAACTTTTGTAGAGGACCTGAACATGATGATCTGTGCCAAATATGCAAGCTGAGAGCCTTCCAGTTTCAGAGGAGAAGATTTTCAAAGATTTCACTATTTGTTTCCATTGAAAACTGCCCACCCCTGGGGCGGGGCCAATTTTGACCCCAGGGCCATAATTTATATAACTTTTGTAGAGGACCTGAACATGATGATCTGTGCCAAATATGCAAGCTGAGAGCCTTCCAGTCTCAGAGGAGAAGATTTTCAAAGATTTCACTATTTGTTTCCATTGAAAACTGCCCACCCCTGGGGCGGGGCCAATTTTGACCCCAGGGCCATAATTTATATAACTTTTGTAGAGGACCTGAACATGATGCTCTGTGCCAAATATGAAAGATGAGAGCCTTCCAGTTTCAGAGGAGAAGATTTTCAAAGATTTCACTATTTGTTTCTATTGAAAACTTCCCACCCCTGGGGCGGGGCCAATTTTGACCCCAGAGTCATAATTTATATAACTTTTGTAGAGGACCTGAACATGATGCTATGTGCCAAATATGAAAGCTGAGAACCTTCTGGTTTCAGAGGAGAAGATTTTCAAAGGTTTACTATATGTTTCTATTGAAAACTTTCAACCCCTGGGGCGGGGCCAATTTTGACCCCAGGGGCATTATTTATATAACTTTTGTAGAGGACCTATAGGTGATGCTATGTACCAAAGATGAAAGCTGAGAACCCTGTAGATTCAGAGGAGAAGATTTTTAAAGGTTCAAATTGTTGACGCGGGACGACGGACGACGCACGACGCACGACGACGGACGACGGACATCAGGCGATCACAAAAGCTCACCCTGAGCACTTTGTGCTCTGGTGAGCTAAAAAGTGGCCCCAACATAGGGTTTGGTGGAGAAATAAAGAATTTATTCTTAAAAATGTTTTAATTTACGCATCTTATCTGGAGCTCTGATACAGTGCCGGATACAGGTAGGAGATAAGGACACATATCTGAGTAAAATATCCACCTCTTTTGGGGTCAAATAATTTTCCACCATTATGTTGTCTGCTTTAACGCGTTCCCTCATATTGACGCCTCGGTGAAAGTAACTTTATCAAACCATTGTGATAAATACAGCATTTGCTCCACAGGAGCAAATGCCCTATTTGTCACAATTGTTTCAAACCAGCACAGTTCTGAAATATCCTTTTCTCTAGTAAATGCTTCTTTTCAGTAGATTTATTCTCCGAGGTTGGATCTAAAAACAGCTTATGAGGCAATAGGTCTTAAAATAGCCTATGAGGGAATGGGTTAACCCTTTACATATTATAAACATAGCAAATTTCTGCAAACAGAGTAGACCCAGACTAGATGGCTCCTGTAGGAGCAGTCTGATCAGCATCTGCTCTGTTTGCTTATGAAATTATAATAGATCCTACCAATATTGAAAAATCCTGCATGCAGGTTATAACAAGAGCTGTCCGCAGACAGCGCGCTCCACTTTCTTTAGTGCTGGATAGTGTAGTGGAAGTCAGTCAGAAAGGGGAGATAACAACAGCAAAATTAATTTTAGGGTTACCTGCCCTTGTGAAATGGGTCCCCCTTGTACTAGTTAATATGTATACCAAAGATGAACCAAATATCTTAGACAGTTTCTGAGACATGGACCTGAACATAAAACTTAACCAACAATGAAAAGTCTAAGTCGAAAAAGGGCCATAACTATGGCAAAATTAATTTTAGGGTTACCTACCCTTGTGAAATGGGTTCCCCTTGTGATAGTAAACATACATACCAAATATGAACCAAATATCTTTGATGGTTTCTGAAAAAGGACCTTAACAAAAAGGTTAACCAACGCTGACGCCGACGAGAGGGTCATGACAATAGCTCCACTTTTTGAAAAAGTGGAGCTAAAAATTCATCTAGTAAATACTCCTGACAAGACGCCGAGTTACTTAGCATCATCTCATCTGCTTCCAAATGAAGGTTGACTATTGGGGCCAGAAAAA
Source organism: Azorinus chamasolen (assembly GCA_963576725.1). NCBI lineage: Eukaryota > Metazoa > Mollusca > Bivalvia > Cardiida > Solecurtidae > Azorinus > Azorinus chamasolen. Next base: position 15,350,869 of record OY755250.1, on the reverse strand, counting down.
ACTATAGTGATAGTATCGACAGTGCAAATAATACTATTGCAACACTTTGACTATAGCAGGCTTTATATTGAAATGCATAGCAATACTATTGAAATGTTTCCAGTTGTCATATATTTTAAATTTAACCAACTATCCCATTACCTCATTGGTTATTTATAGACCAAACCTCTACCGAAAAGGAGCATTTACTAGAGAAAAGGAAATTTGTAGAATTGTTTAGTTTTAAAACCATTGTGACAAATAGAGCATTTGCTCCTATGGAGTAAATGCTCTATTTATCACAATGGTTTTAGAAAGGGACTTTTACAGAGGCATCCAAAGGTGTCAATATGAGGGAATGGGTTATAGGAATAAAACATACCAAATCAATGAATAATAAACAGTATGTTGTTCATTTATTGCCAGTAAAAGCAACTTAATAATTTATTTACCATGATCATATCAATGTCAAGGTACAATTGCCCATGCATTTTATATAACCCCAGTGCGCATGACACCAACTGGCAACAGTGGGGAAGCCCCATGAATGCTATATTTAGCTCATATCAACAAACGTATATCGTAGCATGATCAAACAAGACAGTTAAGTGCATTAACTATTGATAGTTGGGCACACTATCGCTAAAGTATGCGAGTAGAGTAATTATGCAACCTTCGCAAGCAGTACAGATCCAGATCAAAAGACTTCTGTGGGAGTCCTTTGATCGGGGTCTGCACTGTTTGTCAGAAAAAATTATTTTCTCCAGTGATTTATCATAATGTTTTTGTTGAACCCTTTTCCCTCATATGAACACCTTTTCATGCATTTACAAACAGAGAAGACCCAGACCAGATGACCCCTATAGGCACTGTCTGATAGGGGTCTGCTCTGTTTGCTTATGAAATTCTATAGAAGATCTGACGCTCTGGTTCCTACCATTACCAACAACTCCTGTATACATAATTATACCATAATAAAAGTTAGCCAATAAATAGTCATGACATCATTATTTCTTACATGAATATTGATGAGGGAAAGGGTTAATACATATTCAGAAAGGGAGGAGCCAGTTTTAATTATTCAGGGATAAAGCTCCCTATGATAAGACAATGTTAAGCAAACACTGTACAATTTACTCATTCCTCATAGGCTATTTTTAGATCCGCCTCTTTGAATAAATCTACCGAAAAGGAGCATTTATTAGAGAAAAGAAAACCTTTGGAATTGTGCAGATTTCAAACCATTGTGATAAATAGAGCATTTACTCCTATGGAGCATATGCTCTATTAATCCTAATAGTTTAAAGGCATAATATTTTTTGCACTTTTCTTATACGTGTATCGTGTAATAAGAGACTTAAAAAGGTGCTGCATGCTAACATAAAGGCGAGAGGAAACACTGGTTGCAAGAAATCAAATGCGAAAGATTGCTATAAACCCACGGTTTGTTATTGTTTGATAAATTGACGATCCTAGTCGAAATACATTCGGTTGCAATCGGGACTGATCGGCTATGAGTCATTAGCATAATATGTGCACAGACGCTGATGACGTCACATTTTTGTGGTAAAAAACATACATGCAGTACTTCAATTGAACAACACACACGCATACGGAATGTCGTCGTCTTCATCAAGTTCTGATCGACCTGTAAGAAGGGGTAGGGGGAGAGGTAGGGCGGCTAGAGGTGGGCGAGTCCGAGGAGGTGTAAGAACCAGAGGAACACGCTATGCTACAGCTGTGTCAGACCAAGCAACGACTGCCCTGGGCATTGTGCAGACAAGGAAAGAACGGATGAAGGTTTGACTTATCTTTATAAATTGTATTCATGGACTCGGAAATGCAGTACTTTATTGATATTTGAAGTTTAACATCTTGAAATCTCTCACCCAAATCTATTTAGCCATACAGTGTCGTACTGTAGAGACCCCCTGGTAATATAGCGAAGGCAGACATTAGCCCACTCCGACAGTAGACCCCTCGAGATCTACCCCCTTAGTAATAATTCTGCTTTTCTTACTGGTTCCGTGCGTCTTTGTGATACAGAAAACAAGTCTTTTCGGACCAAGGATGTTTGGCCCCTAATTATCTTAGTTACAATGTTTGTTCATATGTTTCATAGCACTTTGGGCAAATATCGAGGGGTCTACTGTCCGAATGGGCTATTGTCCGCTCTCGATATATTACCAGGGGGCTAATGTCCGCCCACCACAAAAAAACACCAATGGGCTATTGTCCGCCCTTAGAGAAATCAGGAGGGAAAGTGCGGGTGGGCTAATGTCCTAGAACCGTAGTACACACCCACACACACTATCATCATCATGACTATTTACCAAAACATTCAGTTTATAAATATGCATGCATGATGGTATTATCATTAATTTCTGTATCCGTATCTATACGTCGTAGAATCCTATACAGGCTTTTACACGAAGGGAATGTTGAACAGTAAAAGGATAAAGGATTAATGAGTATTTATGAACCAAATTAATGTTCTACATTATTGTAACCGGGTAGAGAGTGTGGTGAAAGGGTTAATAGACTACAGACTGTGTGACTTGATAGCTCAGTTGGTATAGTGCTATATAGAACTTGATGAGTGCTCTAGCCACTGAGCTATCGAACCACTTACTGTCTTCACCCAGTACCCGACCTGTCACACTAGCATGGTAAGCCAAAGGCCCTTGGTTCGAGCCCCAGTCCAGTCACAACTTTTTCACCATGTTCCATTTGGCGTAAATAACATGCAGGGCGATTTACATGAAGGAAAAATTGTAAATGATAAGAAACTCACCGGGTGTTCTTTGTGTAAGAATTCGGGACAACTTGTTTGTGTAGCTGGGTTGAGATTGTGGTGAAATAGTTGCTAGGCTTTAAGACTGTGCGGCTTGATAGCTCAGTCGATAGAGTGTTGGCATCTGCTGTATGGCAAGCCAAAGGCACTGGGTTCAATCCCCAGTCCAGCCACAACTTTTTTCACCATGTTACTGATATCTATTATAACTATGAAAATTTATAGTACTTTCTGTTTCATTCATTTCAGACTCATATAGCCGAAATGTCTGAATCCAGAATGAGAGATGTTCTACTGGAACTTGTTGAAGTTCAACCTTCGTTAATTTTTTCTGTGATGGAACCAGTGCCAAGACAGCCTGGGGGCTATCATCCTCCATCGGATGTATCTTCACCTGACTGGTGTGTTTGCCAAAAGTGCAGGGACATGCCAACAGAATGGGAGAAGGTGTGCTGCGAGCAAAACAACTGCATCACTCTTGTACCAGTAAGTTATGTGATACCCTAGGGTTTCATAATCGGCCGATTTTCATAATCGATCATCGGATATAATCGGACAGAACACTTCGATTAATCATCGATTATCCCTTTCCCTGTTCTATGTTTATTCCAAATTTCAATACCTACTGAAGATTCATGGACAAAATAGTGAAATATGGAAGGGGAAACATTGTAGACATTTTAGAAAGCAAAGAAACAGATCTATCAATTTCTATTAGCAAACACAGCAGGCTCCTCTAGGAGCCGTCTGATCTGGGTCTACTCTGTTTGCAAATGCATAAAAACATGTTTATATGAGAGAAAGGGTTAAACAATCGAAATGAGAAATTTAAATTTTTAGTATAAGTTTAGTAACGAAAATCTTAAAATTGACAATATATTTTAATTGCACATCTGAAGATAAATACATTATTAACCCTTCGCTTGCTGAATTTTAAAATACATGTCTCCTTCTTTACCCATGCCCTGTTGTATAATTACATATATCTTCACTGTGTATTTCCCTGTGCAATCACTGCTGTGGAATGCACTGGTTGCACAATCAACTTGTAAACAGTGCAGACCCTGATGAGACAGCCCCTGCAGGAGCTGTCTCATCTGGGTCTTCACTATTTACAGGTAGGTATATTGACGTGAGTAGCAAGTGAAGGGTTAATGTAGTAAAATGTTTTCATACATTTTATATGAGAAACAATATACATGTAGCTTTTTTATATAGAATATAATAAGAAAATTATTTCGATTATTTGATTTTATAATCGATTATCTATCGAATGAGCACATTCGATCAATCATCGGATATAATCAATCATCGTTGAAACACTATAATACCCTCTTTGTAAAAATGTATCAGCTGCTCGGACAATAGGTTAAGTTGCATATAAAAAATTACATTATGGCTTTGCAAATATTATGCTTTGTTATACAGCCCGCAACAAAGTTTGAGTGGGGGTATATAAGAGTCAGTTTGTCAGTCACTTGGTCTGTCTGTGGCACTTTTGATTTGCGATCAAGGCAGCTGAGCGGGGGTATTCCATCATCTAACTGATAGTTCTGGTTTTAGTAAATATAAATCTCATATCTCTTATCTCTACCCGGCTACAAATGTAAAAAGATTTATAAAAAGAAACAAACAAGAGTGTGTTTGTGCCAAGACCTTAGACCCTGAATGATGACTTTGACCCATGGACCAGGGAGTTGAACGCGACACATCGTCTTTGTGTGGTGAACATTAATTTGTGCCAGGTTATTTTGAAATCCATTCACAGATAAAAAAAAGTTATAGAAGGGACACAAAATTACGGACAGACAGAAGGACGGATAATGCAATTACTATACCCCAGTATGCCCGTTGCTGGGTCATAAAAAAGAAATAAACATTTTACATAAAAGGACACAAACAACAAAAGGAAGATGGTAGAGATTTTCTTGAAAGGCACATATTTTCAGCTACTGTAATCATGTAAAATGGTCTTCTAAATGAAAATAATTACTCTTTCACATTGCTCTATTTATGACAATGGTTTCAAAATACACAATTCTAAAAACAATTCCTTTTTTTCTAATAAATGCTCCTTTTCAGTATATTTTTTCAAAGAAGTTAGATCTAAAAATAGCCTATGAGGTAATCAGTTAAAGGGGTCTTCTAGGAACCCTCTGGTCTCAGTCTACACCGTTTGCAAATGCTAATTCCAGTACATTCTTTGTGTTTATTTTGTTTTTATACACATGTATGGCATATATTTACCTATCAGCGGATTTTTGCGTACATCAAGGACGACCAGGGTCGTGTTGTACTTGAGGACATCCAGAAGAGCCTTCGCCCCGGCTGACGAGATGCCGTTTCCTTGCATATCGAGGGCTGCAACAGAAAGGGGAAGATTTCTAACGTTTGGAGATCATGTAGGCGATTATGTGATAACCTTTACAAACAGTGTACTGTAGATTCAGATGAGTCTACTCTGATTATACAGTTCCTGCCATGGCTGACACATTGGGAGTGCAAGACTGTTCAACTACATTTGCAAAATTTATAACCATTTGAGAAAGTTTATTAACATTTAACTCTTTCCCCAATTACAGATGCTTTGTCATCCCTAAGGAGCTGTCTGATCAGGGTCTGCTCTGTTTGCCAATGGAATTACATATAATCCGATACTACAGTTAAATATAATCCGATACTAGTTACATATAATCCGATACCACAGTTACATATAATCCGATACTACAGTTACATATAATCCGATACTACAGTTCTTATGTAAGCCAACTATACCCTGTAATCCTTTCCCTCATATAAACACTCATTGCAAACAGAGTATACCCTGATCAGCACTTTTTTGATATTGGTAGAAACTATAGAGTCATGTCTATTCTGATTTTATAAGCAAACAGAGCAGACCCTGATCAGACAGTTCCTATAGGGGCCATCTGATCTGGGTCCATTCTATTGCAAAGGTGTGAAAAAGTGTTTATATAAGGGCACATAACTCACCTTTAAGCCATAAATCATCCTTCAAAGCTTCTGCAAGGAGTGCTGCCCCTTGATCCCCCATCATTGGGTTACTGTTGATCGTGATTCTGCGAATTCCAGGCATCCTGTCCAGGTCTGGACGCCGATATCGCAAACTGTCCCGCCATGCCTCATTATGTCGCCTTGTGCCTTGATGCTGAAAAAATGCAAGCAATGCATTCAATGGTACTGACAGTATTTAACCCTTTACTCCATAAAAACGCCTTTCTATACCTTTGTAAACACAGTAGAGCCAGACCAGACAGCTCCTGAAGGATCACGGCCTGCCCTGTTTTCTAATGAAGTCATTTAAATATGATTCTAGTTTCTGCAATGGCCAGTAATTCATGTGTTCATTAGCTATCAGCGTCCAGCTAATTACTGGTGGAGGAACACCTCTATAGAAGCCGTCTGATAAGGGTCTGCTCTGTTTGCCTGTGAAATATATAGGTGTGATTTTGCCTTTTCTACTATGGCCAAAATTTCCTGTGAAAATGTGCCATTATAAAAATTAATGTAATTTATATTCATAATGCCATTATTTCTTGCATGAATATTCATGGAGTAAAGGGATACCAATATTGCAGTAAGCCCCCCCCCCCCCCCCCCCCCCCCCGATTTCTTTTCTCATTATCATCAAGCAAACAGTCGTAGAATTATCAGGAAATTAAGTCAGTAAAATTTCCAATTCATTAGACCAAAAACGTTTGAGACACACCATTTGCATATTTTTGTTATGAAAAGGCAATGAAAGACACGCAATAGCGATGTTTCCATTAAAATGTCATTTGTATTTAACGGAAATTGCGTTTTGCTGTTTGCGTGTTTCAATCATGAAGTTTGGCTATCATTACACTAAGTCCTATACTCTGTTGCATACAAACAAGAAATATACGTAACTCTTTGCACGCTACCGGCAAAATCCTGATTACCTGTGCAAACAGTTTGAATCAAGATGAGACACTGTATAGCTTGGCCTCTCGGATCAGGATCCAAACTGTTTGACACTTTGACCATATTTTGACCAAGAAAATGAAATGAGAGTAAATTTATTTTAACCTCCTGCACACATGAGCAACTGTCGTCTGCAATATTGTCGTCTGCTTCAATTTATCTTCTCAAACACAGGGTGACAAACAGTTTGAATCCTGATGAGAAACTTAGTTATCTGGATCCAAACTATTTGCAAAAGATTATCACAAAGTTGCTAGTAGAGTACTGAAGGTTAAAAATTGAAGCAGATGACAATTGCTGCAGATGAAAAATTACTTAGCGAGCAAAGAGTTAACGCTTTCCTTAATATAAATGCATTTTCATGCATTTGCAAACAGAGTAGACCAAAATCAGATGGCTCCTATAGGAGCTGTCTGATCAGGGTCTGCTCTCTTTCCTAATGGAATTTGATAGATTTGATTGTTTACTTTCTAAAATGGCTACAATATTCCACTTTCCATATTTTCATTTTAACTATTTTGTCCATGATTATTCAGTAGATATTGAAATTTGGAAAAAAAAAATAAAGAACAGGAAAAGGCTTAAATATTTAGTCACTGAGTGAACTTTGAATTATTATTGTTATTTAGAAGCATTAAACTAAACTCTTTTTTTTCCCCCAGAAGTTCCTTTATTTCTCCAATATACCCTATGTTGTGAATACTCTTTAGAATTGTGTGTTTCCAGACTAAAGACATAGTGTTAGAGAAAAGATGATCTGGGTAGTTCAGATACATCCCTCAATTATTGGTTATTAATTTAACTCTTTACTCCATAAATACACCTTTCTATGCCTTTGCAAACACAGTAGACCCAGATAAGATGGCTCCTATAGGCGCTGTCTGATCAGTGTTTGCTCTGTTCGCTTATGAAATAATGTAGATATGATTCTACAGTTTCTGCCACAGCGAAAAATTCCTGTGTTCATAAATTATGCCATTATAAAAGTTCATAATACACCTTCTAATATTTTCTATCATATTCCGTTTATACACCATCTATACATAGAGGATCTTACATGAGTGTTCTTGATTATTGGATTTATTAAAAAGTCAAATTTAATAAATCCAATAATCATGAACACGAATGCAAGATCCTATTTATAACATAACAAACACAAAAGTTTTTTGCTGCCAATATTTCAGCAGTAACGTGGATTGTTATAAATTCTCCTTACATATAGAAATGATGAATGAAATGTCTTATTAGGTTCGCTAAATAACTGGGACAAAGCAGGTCCAAAATTTCCAACTGTTTTTTTGACTAACTGTCATATCAACCAGGATCTAATTCAGACCTCTCTGATATTCAATTTAACTGATAGTTTATGATAACAAAAACTTACAGAAACACGTCAAAATAATTTTTGAGTCACATTATGACGTCACTGTACACAACATGTGTCTATGTAAAGTGTGCCATTTGCTAATAGTTTAAATAAAGACTACACACAGTTCACCTACACATCTGACACTCACTGTCAATGGGATTAAAAACGCGCCTTCGTTTTGGTATATTAAGCCCTTCATCAGTGTTGTATACACATGGACATGGACATTTCCACAGTGAAAAAGTTTATTGAAATGGATAAAAGATTCAGTTATTGAGTACGAACTGTTGCATAAAATGTGTTGGAACAGGAGGAAGATTTTCGCGATCAGCTGATTTGGAGTATAACATATTTGAAATATGTTTGTGCTGTGTTGGATTCAGATGACTATAGTTGTTGATTGACGAGATATTTTTATGAGTAGAAATATGCATAAACAAAAGGACATGCCGTGAAGAATTAGTAGAATGGATGGTTTGGGTCAGAGTAACTGGTAGGTCTTTTTTGGCATACATTTTGTAGATATTTACTGACAGCGATTACAATTTGTATTATTTTATCGCAAGTGCCAACAGTTCTTTGCCATCTATCGTGACTCAATCGTCTAGGTCACCATCCGCCAGTTTGGTTGTTTTGACAGCGCATATGAATACAGTTCGGTCATTCGAATGTTATTCACTAGTTATGTTATAAACCTTTTTATATACCATCTATACATATTTATACATCTCTTATACATCTTTTAGCCATGTTGAATGTTTGTGCAAGAAATAATGACATCACTAATAATTTGTTTTAAACCTGCAATGCAATAGGAACTAAAGCCTGCTCAAAGAGCGGTCACAACCTAGGGTAACATCTAAAGAGCAGTCACAACCTAGGGTTTGTTGGAGAAATAATGAATGTTATTCTTGAAAATATTTTAATTTACGCATCTTATCTGGAGATCTGTTTCTTACATGAATACTGACCATGGAAAGGGTTATAAGCCATTTATAAACTTTATATCCCTCATATAAATGACTTTTCAAACATTTGCAAACAGGGTAGATGCAGATTGGCTGGCTCCTACAGTAGGAGCCATTTGATCAGGGTCTGGTCTGTTTGCTTATGACATGATATAGATCTGTTTCTATAGTTTTTTTTCAAGGCAAAAACCTTTGCTTGAAAAGTTTACATAATAAATTCCAGCTTATAAATATTCATGATATTGTTATTTCTTACATAAATATTGAACATGGAAAGGGTTAACCCTTTACTCCATAAATATGCCTTTCTATGCCTTTGAAAACAGAGTAGACCCAGATCAGACTGCTGCTACAGGGTCTGCTCTGTTTGCTCATGATATCATATAGATTTTGCCATGAACTAACATTCCCGGGCACATGTGCTATTGTAACAAATTAATCTAATACATTCATGGTGTCTTTATTTCTATTATGAACATTCATGGAGCAATGGGTTAAGCAAATGACAGACCACTTCATTTCAGTGGAAATTCAGTATTGAAAGGGTTAAAGAATTGCTTAGAACTGCTAGTGTGAGAGGCTGTCAAAGAAACCCACACCAGCAGATCTAATTAGACGACCTATCTTCCCCAATCCCTGACAAATTCTCCTAATTAACCCTTTGAGTGCTGAATGTTCAAAACTTGAATGGTTCACCAGCTTTTTAACGATACATCATGGAAAGGTATAATTTACAACAGAATTTCAAAAACTGACTGGTTCACCATCTTTTAACACTTTTCCAGTTTTATATTTATTCCAAATTTCAATACTTACTAAATATTCATGGACAAAATAGTTAAAATGAAATACTGGAGGTGGAAGACTAGTCATTTTATAAACTAAAGTAACATCTTTCAAATTCCATTATCAAACAGAGCAGACCCTGATCTGGGTCTACTCTGTTTTCAAATGCGTGAAATTTTTAGCTTTTATATGAAGGAAAGGGCTAACGATACATCATGGAAAGGTATAATTTACTACAGAATTTCAAAAATGGAATGGTTCACCATCTTTTTACGACAGAGTCCATACATCATGAAAGGGTATAATTTATGAGAGGATTTTAACGCTTTACTCCATAAATACACCTTTCTATGCCTTTGCAAACAGAGTTGACCCAGATCAGGGTCTACTCTGTTTGCTTGTGGTATAATAGATATATATGATTCTACTGTTTCAGCCATGGCCAAACATTCCTGGCCATAAATATCCACGATATCATGATACCACACAGGATGTTTTGGCTCAGACAGAAACCGTAGAATCAGATCTTTATTATACCATAAGCAAAGAGGGCAGACCCTCATTAGATTCCTCCTATAGGAGCAGTCTGATCTGGGTCGTCTCTCTTTGCAAATGAGTGAAAAGGCATTTATATAAAGGAAAGGGTAAACTCAGTCAGTCTGTCAGACTAGTGCTTAGTCACTGCCCTTGTGCATATTCATGAATATTTATTAGTTGGATTTTTATTATGGTATGATTATATGTAAATAGGATGCTTTGGTATTGGTAGACACTATAGAGTGGGATCTGTAAGAATTTCATAAGCAAGCAGAGCAGATTCTGATCTGACTGTTCCTATAGGAGCGCTCTGATCTGGCTCTTCTCTGTTTGCAAAGGCTATCTAGATCAAGAGGAGATACCTAGTAGCTTGCAATAGCAAACTGAATATAAAACAGACCTGAACTTGAGAAACAGACAAATTCTCCCCAACTGCAAAAGATTGACAAGTCCAGGTGACTGTCAATTTCCATGTTAATTCTTCAATTGTGTTGCTTTGTCATGCTTCAAGAAAAGTTCTTTAACCCCTTTCGGTGCTGGAAACAAGTTACTGATGTCCTTTGCAAACAGTGCAGACCCAGATGAGAGGACTTCTAGAGGAGCCCTCTCATCAGGGTCTGCACAGTTTGTCGTGTTACACTTTTCTTTAAAAAAATCAAAACAAACTCCGATTATTCATTGTAAGCTTGAGGTGTTTGGATTTTTAGAAAAATCCATTTGAAAATTTAATGTTGAAAGGGTTCACTCCTTGTCAGGCTGGTGACAATATCCTTGTCAGGCTGGTGACAAAATCCTTGTCAGGCTGGTGACAAACTCCTTGTCAGGATTCCCATAAAGTATAGAAAGTAAAACTCCCTGATTTTTCCCTAACCCATTTCCACTTTCCCTGACCAAAAACACAGAAAAAAACAAGAAACAGCTCAGAAGGCAAGGGATGAAGACAAGGACAATAACTCCTGAATGATTGAATGAATGTGAATCAAAGTGCCAGCTGCTGAAAATTGGATAAAATACAGTTGACTTAGAGAGCGAAAGTGGAAATGGCTGAACTAGTCAATTTTGCTAATTCAAGGGCCATCATGAATGTAAAAGTGTCCTGGGGCAATTTGGGGTGTTATCATGTGTCAATGGAATCTTGTATTGACCCTGGGTCAATGGACCATCCTTAACCCTGTGTCAATGGACCATTCTGAGCCCTGTGTCAATGAACCATGCTGAGCTTTGTGTCAATGAAATGTTCTGAACCATGTGGCAATGGCCCATTCTGAGTGAGTGTACATCCGACCAACCGTATTTCAGTTATTTGCAGGCTGTACCTGCATGAGACAAGTTATAGTGCTGCCTCACTGGAACGCCCCTGCCATGGGCACATGGCAAGGGCACCCCACCCAGTCACATTATCCTGACACCGGGCCGACCAGTCCTAGAACTACCCCTTTAATGTTGAGCGTAAACAGGGGAGCTACTAGTACCAATTCTTAACGACTTTTGGTCAGTCACGGCCGGGGATCGAACCCACGACCTTCCGTACCGTAGGCGGACGTTCTACCACTGAGCCACGCGGCCCATTCTGAGGCCATGTGTCAATGGTCCATTATGAGCCCCATGTCAATTGACCATTCTGAGCCCTGTGTCAATGTAACATTCTGAGCCTTGTGTCAATGGCTCATTTCGTGAGTCTAGTGTCAATGGCCCATTTCTGAGTCTTGTGTCAATGGCCCATTCTCAGAGCCCTGAGTCAATAGAATGGTCTGACCTTGAACATTCTGACCTCTTGCTCTATGCCCCATTATTGTCACTTCGACCCCTAACATCTATATAATTTAATCGTTTGCCTGCTTTGCCAACTTTACTAGTACAGTAAAACCCTGCTAATGCGACCACCTAAAAGAGGTATAATTCTGGGTGCTAGATGCAGGTGGTTACTAAGCTTAATGCAGGACAAAAGTAATGCAGAAAGCTCCTAGAGCACCTGCTTATAAAGACAACCATGTGTATTCATTAAGTTGTCCCATAAGAGGGGTTCTACTGTAATTGCAAACAGTTTGGATCCAGATGAGAATCAAGTAACTCAGCATCTCATCAGGATCCAAACTCAGTCAATATTTTCTCAAAAGCTTGAACGAACTGGATGTGAACAATGTAATAGATCAGAGTTTTAGGAGACATCATTTGACTATAGCTGACTAAGGGTTAATTGAACTGTACTCAAGTGGAATGAGGCATTTTCAATATCAAAGCTTAGCCGGTTCCTCAGGATTTGTTTCTTGGTGCCCAGCTTTTTCGTGACATGGCTCAATTGCTTGTCACTGGGCAAATCAATTCCCATGGCAATGAAAATATTATCAGATTACGCCTCGTAAATCAAACAAGGGAAAAAAACACATCAATATCTCTCCCCTTGTCATTGCCACTTACAGTCCAACCGTTACAGTGCTGTTTTCAAATAGACCCTTATATAGTACAGAGAGATGAGATAAGATAAGTAAACAAAAGCATTTTTCAAGAATAACTTCTTTATTTCTCCATCAAACCCTATGTTGTGACAAATAACTTCTTTATTTCTCCACCAAACCCTATGTTGTGACAACTCTTCAGAAGCATCTCTTCGAGATGATTTTATAGAATGGTCACAATATAGGGTTTGGTGAAAATGAGGATTTTAGTATTTGAGTATACACCATTATCAGTTGCTCTGTCTTATATATTTGATATTGAACTAGTTGCTCTGTCTTATATATATTTGATATTGAACTAGTTGCTCTGTCTTATATATTTGATACTGGACTATCTCATGTTAATTTTGGAGGGGTAATTTTTCCATAAACTGTAAAACATAGTAAAACGTGCTGACAATATTCAGAGGGCAACAGATAAACGTGCATACTTAAATACTAAAATCGTCTTTTTTCCGCCAAACCGTATGTTGTAACCTGGTGACTCTTTAGAATTGTCTCAAAGAGACAATTCTAAGAGTGGTCACAATATGGGGCTTGGTGGAGAAATAAATTTATTCTTAAAAATGATTTAATTTACGCTTCTTATCTGGACCTGTGTATATAGGGAGCATCTGAACTAGATCTACTCTGTTTGTAAAGGCGTTAACCCTGGTTCCCTGTTCTATGTTTCCCTGTTCTATGTTTATTCCAAATTTCAATACCTACTGAATATTCAGGCAAAATAGTAATAATGAAATATGGAAAGTGGAACATTGTAGCCATTTTATAAAGTAAAATTTAGAAAAAGACCTTTTAAACTAGAGGTTTGTTTTTGTCACAAAAACAGATGTCTCCCCCTCCCATCCTCTTTCCAATACACAAGTGTAATGTCTGTAACTCCAAACTTATCAGGGTCTAATATTTTAGTCATCAGGGGCAATAACTCCAACATTGTCAGGGAGAGACAATTCAAAAGCCCCAGGTACACAAAAACACATGCTTGTCAACATTCTTGTGAAGTTTGGTGACTCTAGTACTAGTGGTTTCATAGATACATGTGACACAAAGTAAAGTTTCTTTTATTCTAAGTCATAAGGGACAGTAACTCCAAAGTTATCAGGGGGAGACAATTAAAAAACCCAGATGCACAGTAACTCATGCTGGTGAACATTTCTGTGAAGTTTGGTGACTCTAGCCCTACTGGTTTCAGAGATATGTGCAGCACAAAGTTTCTCTAATTTTAAGTTATCATATCAGGGGCAGTAACTCAAGAATTATCAGGGGGAGACAATTAAAAAACCAAGGTGCACAACAACTCATGCTGGTCAACATTCCTGTGAAGTTTGGTGACTCTAGTTCTAGTGGTTATAAAGATATGCATGACACAAAGTTTCTCTCAATTTTAGATAATCATATCAGGGGCAATAACTCCAAAATTATCATGGGGAGACAATTCAAAAATCCCAGGTGCACAACAACTCATGCTGGTCAACATTCCTGTGAAGTTTGGTGACTCTAGCCCTAGTGGTTTCAGAGATATGCACGACACTAGGTAAAGTTTGTCTAATTTTAAGTCATCAGGGGCAGTAACTCCAATGTTAACAGGGGAAGACAATTCAAAACCCAAAGAGCAAAACAACTCATGTTAGTGAACAATCCTGTGAAGTTTGGTGACTCTAGCCCTACTGGTTTCAGAGATACACGCGACACAAAGTTTGTATAAATTTAAGTATTCATATCAGGGGCAATAACTCAAGAATTATCAGGGGGAGACAATTCAAAAACCATAGGTGCACAACAACTCATGTTGGTGAACATTCCTGTGAAGTTTGGTGACTCTAGTACTAGCGATTTCAGAGATACGCGCGACACAAAGTTTTTCTAATTTTAAGTCATCAGGGGCAATAACTCCAAAGTTATCAGGGGGAGACAATTCAAAAAACCCAGGTGCACAACAACTCATGCTGGTCAACATTCCTGTGAAGTTTGGTGACTCTAGCCCAACTGGTTTAAGAGATACGCGCGACACAAGTTTGTGACGGACAGACGGACGGACGGACGGACAGACAGACAACTCTGGCAAAAACAATATATCTCCCCATAAATGGGGGAGACATAATTCCACTAGCAAACAGAGCAGACCCTGATCAGATGGCTCCTATAGGAGTCATCAAATCTGGGTCTACTTTGTTTGGAAATGCGTGAAAACTACATTTATAATTATGGAGTAGCCTAGGATTAACAATTTCAGTGCAGAAAATGAATCATTGATGTCCATTTCAAACAGTGTAGATCCAGATGAGAGGGTTCCTAGAGTTAGAGGAGCCATACCTTCAGGGCCTGCACCGTTTGTTTACACTTTGCTTTACTTAAAAGACCCTAAAGATTGACTCGTTTGAATTTTGAATACTAATAGTCAGTTTGAAAATTCAGCTTTGAAAGCGTTAACCCTTTTCTTTTGATAAGAAATAGTGACACCATGAATATTTATTAGATTAACTGTAATAACAACACATGGACAGAGGAATTATAAGCAAACAGAGCAGATCCTCATCTGACAGCTCCTTTAGGAGCCGTCTGGTCTGGGTCTACTCTGTTTGAAAAGGAATAGAAAAGCGTATTTACGGATTAAAGGGTCAAAAAGTAAAGTCCATGAAATATGAAAGGGTCTTTAAACTATGCTGAACACATAATACTCTAGGAGCCTGTAGATCTGGATCTACTCAGTTTGCAAATCCCTCCAATTTATTCCAAACATTCATGGCGTTAACGTAACCCCACAAAATAATCCGACACTGAAATCTACTTTACTGGCTTCATTGTTAGTTTGGTCAGGCTTGTGTTGGCTTTATATTCTGAGGAGAAAATTCTTACTTCGTACTCAATAGGTGTGTGTGGAGGGTGTGAGTAACTAACTTGATGGAAAAATAAAGGCTGAATTTAGTTTCTTCCAACACCTAATCAACCTGTGTGCATATGCCATTATATAAAAGCAGCTAATGAATATGTATGAATATCCAATAGGGAAAGGTTCAAGCATTTACTTCATAAATACGCTTTTCTATGCCATTATAAACAGAGTAGACACAGATCAGACGGCTCCTATAGGAGCCGTCTAATCAGGGTCTGCTCTGTTTGCTTATAATATAATACAGATATGAGTCTATATTTTTGCCATGACTAAATATTGCTATGCCTATGTGCTATTGTAACAATCTAATTAATATTCATGGTGCTATTTCATAAATATTCACGGAGTAAAGGTTTAAGCAGTACAGTCTGACAGACAAATCAACGCATTTCACAAACATGTATATATATAACATGTGTTTGTGAAACATTATGCCCCCAATATGACCTTTGACTTTGATTTATGACCTTGACAGTAATAAGTCATCCCTAAAAATGTTCACCTCCATAAGCTGCACATGCATGCCAAGTTTGAAGTATGTATGTTGAATGGCGACAAAATTATTCCCAATCTAAATTTGACCCATAATTTTGCCTTTGACCTTGATGCATGACCTTGACCTTAATAAGTCACTCCTAAAAATGTTCGCCTCCATAAGTTGCACATGAATGCCAAATTTGAGGTATGTGCAATGGCTACAAAATTATCCCCAATATTAAAGTTTGGAAGAAACAGTATAGGAGCCATCTGATCTGGGTGTGCACTGTTTGTTATTCAAAATTCTGTAGTAAATTCACCCTTTCCTACATAAATATGCCTTTCTACACTTCTGTAAAAGTCACTTTTTGAAACCATTGTGATAAATAGAGCATTAAATTTTGCTCCTTATAGGAGCAAAAAAAATGCTCTATTTATGACAAAATGAATGTTCTATTTATCAAATGGTTTCAAAACTAAAAAATTCTGAATTTTTTCTTTTCTCTAGTTAATGCTCCTTTTCGGTAGATTTATTCGAAGAGGACGACTCTAAAAATAGCCTGAGAGGGAATGGGTTAAAGCACTGATTGATTATCCATCTCTGAAACTTCAGCGTCAAAAGGTGCTAGCCGTTGAATGTGGAGAACAAGACTTCGTGTAGTGGTGTTTGCATATAATATAGACTCAGGTCACCAGTTTGTTACTCAAAATCCTCTGGCAAAGTATTCCCCTTCATAACACATGAAGTCTTCCAATGTAGGTGATAATAAAACAGTAACCTTTCCCAGTTAACAAGTCAAACAAGAGAGTCGTCACGGGTGACAAATGCCCCCAAAGTGTTTGACACCGAAATGCATTTTGGCGGAAAAACAATACAATGTAATGCAGGTGTAACATGAAATTTTGATGCCGTTAAAAATGACACAGGAGTCAGTTCTTAACATTAGAAACAGAACCTTTGATGATTATGATAGCTAAGAAAAGAGCCAAGGGTCAAAACTTAGTTAAAAAGGACCCTAAGTCATTCTCAACGTTAAAAAGGACCCTGGGTTTATTGTCAATGTTTAAGGTATAGGAGATATGCTATGGACAAGCTTTTTGTATCTGGTAAGGTATAGGAGATATGCTCCGGACTGTAAAATTGAGGTCAAAGGTCAAGGTCAAGGTCAGTGATCTGAAAATGGTACATGACTCTCTGCCATCCCAAGATGAACTCACAAACCAAATTTGGAATCCGTAGCTGGTAAGGTATAGGAGAAATGCTCCAGACAAGCTTTGTGTACAATCTAGGTCAAAGGTCAAGGTCACAGTGACCTGAAAATGGTACGCGACACACCGCCATCCCAAGATAAACTCACACACCAAATTTGGAATCCGTAGCTGGTAAGGCATAGGAGATATTCTCTGGACAACCTTTTTTGTAAAATCGAGGTCGAAGGTCAAGGTCAAGGTCACAGTGACCTGAAAATGGTACGCGACATTCCTCCATCCCAAGATGAACTCACACACCAAATTTGGAATCCGTAGCTGGTAAAGTATAGGAGATATACTCAGGACAAGCTTTTTTGCAGCTGGTAAGGTATAAGCTTTTTGTAAAATCGAGGTCAAAGGTCAAGGTCAAAGTGACCTGAAAATGATATGCGACACTCCGCCATCTCAAGGTGATCTCACACACCAAATTTGGAATCCTTATCTGGTAAGGTATAGGAGATATGCTCCGGACAAGCTTTTTGTAAAATCGGTCAACGGTCAAGGTCAAGGTCACAGTGATCTGAAAATGGTACGCGACACTCCTCCATCCCAATATGAACTCACACACCAAATTTGGAATCCTTAGCTAGTAAGGTATAGTTGATATACTCCGGACAAGTTTTTTGTAGCTGGTAAGTTATAAGCTTTTTTTAAAATCGAGGTCAAAGGTCAAGGTCAAGGTCACAGTGACCTGGAAATGGTACACGACACTCCGCCATCGCAAGATGAACTCACACACCAAATTTGGAATCTGTAGCTGGTAAGGTAAAGGAGATATGCTCCGGACAAGCTTTTTGTAAAATCGGTCAAAGGTCATGGTCAAGGTCACAGTGACCTGAAAATGGTACGCGACACTCCTCCATCCCAAGATGAACTCACACACCAAATTTGGAATCCTTAGCTGGTAAGGAATAGGAGATATACTCCGGACAAGCTTTTTGTAGCTGGTAAGGTATAAGCTTTTTTTAAAATCGAGGTCAAAGGTCAAGGTCAAGGTCACAGTGACCTGGAAACGGTACGCGACACTCCGCCATCCCAAGATGAACTCACACACCAAATTTGGAATCTGTAGCTGGTAAGGTAAAGGAGATATGCTCCGGACAAGCTTTTTGTAAAATCAAGGTCAAAGGTCAAGGTCAAGGTCACAGTGACATGAAAATGGTACGCGACACTCTCCCATCCCAAGATGAACTCACACACCAAATTTGGTATCCGTAGCTGATGTGACAAAGGAAATATACTCCGGACAAAAGGTACACACACCCACACACCCACCCACCCACACACACACACACACACACCCACGCACGGTGCGATCACTATATGCCGCCAAAGCCTAGCTTTGGGGGCATAAAAATAATGACATTATGAATATTTATTAGCTGAATTTTTCATAGTGTAAACTTTTCAAGGATATTTTTTCGCTAAGACAAAAACTGTAAAAACAGATCTATATATAGCATGCCAAAAGCAAATAGAGCAGACCCTGATCAGATGGGTCACATAGGAGCTGTCTGATCTTGGCCTTCTCTGTTTGCAAATGCATGAAAAGGTGTTTATATGAAGGAAAGGGTTTAGACTCAAGTTCTTTTATCAAGGAAACAAATTCAGTGAAATCCATTATTTTTATGTCTGAAAATTGACGGGAACAAATTGCTTAAATACTTCATGACGTCAATTCATTATGTCTTAAAATTTTCAGACATAAAAACTAGGTGTCACTTAGTATTTAACCCTTTCCTCTATAAATATGCCTTTCTGTAAAAATAACCTATTGAAACCATTGTGATTAATAGAGCATTTGCTCCTATAGGAGCAAATGCTCTATTTATCACAATGGTTTCAAATTACAAATTTCTTAAATTTTCCTTTTCTCTAGTTAATGCTCCTTTTTGGTAGATTCATTCAAAGTGGTTGGATCTAAAAATAGCCTATGGAGGAAGTTAAGGGTTAAACAAATTTGATTTCTTGATAAAGGACATGAATGAATACTAAACTGACTCTGTTATCCAGTTAACCCTTTACTCCATAAATGTGCCTTTCTACAACTTTGCAAACAGAGTAGACCCAGATCAGACGGCTCATGCATTCATGTGTAAATATGCCATTTTAAAAATTATTTTAATTAACCCTTTCGTTCTCAAGCGTGCTTCTATATGTTCGTTGGATCTGCCAAAGCAGAAAAATCAATAAAGCGTAACGATATTCAAACTTGAACTGTAACTCGTTATAATAAAGCCACATACAAAATATCATTTCAATATCTGTAAAGGTTTAGAAAAAAACTCCGGAAAACCTGAATTTCCGGAAAATTTCTAAGTAAAATCACTGTATTTCCGTGAAAAATCAATGAAGCGTAACGAAATTCAAACTCAATCTGTAACTCATTATAATAAAGGCTAAGCCACATACCAAATACAGTAAAATGGCGATAATCCGAGGACTGTCGGGAACTGAGAAAATGCTCGGATTGACCGCTACCCTCGGATTATCCATGAATTCATACTTTGTGGATTCAACGTGTCAAATATATCGTACAGTGTATGCACATACATATGTTGTCTGCCTACAGATTGCTTAACAGATAAATTGATATGTTTGCGTATTTTTAGAAAAGTCTCGTTCAACCAAACGCTTATTACAAGAGTAAACAATATTTATAGAGTATTTCAGACGAATAACACTGAGTGTTCCAATTATTAATTAATTCAACTCGCCCTGATTTTCTTATCATGAAACAATACAGGAGCGAAGCGATGTTGTTTTTTAACATCCAAAACTAAAATGAAATGTCAACGAAAGGAAAATTAGGCAAACTAAAATCCATAAGTATGAGGTTAAAAGCTACGACTGTTCTATGTCTAATAGTTTGAAACCAAATTTGGGTTTATTGTGAAGGGTCCGTAGAACGGAGCAAACTACAGTGAAACTTTGGTCTCGGCTGTAAATGGTGTTTACTGTTATCACTCACATAAGTAAAGAATCGATGCATTTTACACAATATGCGCTCACAATTACTGCCAACATACGTGTATACTGTTGGACCCGGAGTTATTCACACATAGTAGCAAACTAACACAGTGGCACCTCTAATTGCTGGGGGCACGCGGAGTCGCAAGACATCAACAATGGTGATGTGATAAATTGACTTCGAAGTGTCCGCGATGCATGCTCGGATTAGGCAGGTAAAGTAATGAAGCAATTGATTGAAGGGACAGAGAAGTGCGCTCGAAAAATTGGATTATCGAGACTCGGATTACACGGTACATAGTTGTATTGAAATAATAGATTTCATGTCCGGACCATACAAATTCTCTCGGATTAGACCATATTCTCGGAAAATCGCTCCTCGGATTATCGCCGTTTTACTGTATCACTTCAATATCTGTAAAGGTGTAGAAAAAATAAATCCGGAAAACCTGAAAAAACAATGAAGCATAACTGATCTGTAACTCGTTATAATAAAGCCACAAAACTCCAAAAATACTGAAGACAAGAGTTACAAACCTTGTGAACTGCACTTGCGGTCAATGTGATCTATCTATATATGAAGTTTTTATACTTTGGAAGTTATGATCTGGACAAGGCAGACGGACTGACAACCGGACGGACAAGGTGACTCCAGTACAACACCCCCCCCCCCTCCCCCGAATTTTTGAGGGGTTTTTTGATGGCGAATAATGACCCAAAGGGTACGATTTTCGTCGAATCATTTCGTCAATGCCCAATTATTCTGATAGCGATTATACTGATTTTTTCAGCATAAAAGGTGGCTTAGACGGGTCTGTTTCTGAATTGTCCTTTAGTGATTCGAACAGCTCTGAAAAAGATGACACTGTATATTCAACCCCCCTTTCTTCTGCCTCAGGGGTAGGGGTTGCGAGTGGGCGTGGTCTTGGTTGTAGTAGATCGCCCTAGAAGACGAGTACTCGGCAGAAATGATCAGGTCGGATCCAGAACCCAGCAAATGCATTTCAGCCCTCCCCCCTCAGGCCCAAAATCCTGACTATCAATGGGGCGATTTAGATCACTGGACAGTTGGTGGCAACCATGAACAAACAGCTCCATTAGGATTCATATATCAGTTTTTATTTTCAAAACAAAGCCCCCCCCCCCCCCCCAAACTTCGACATTTGTCATTAAATATAACTAAACGACATCTTATTTAGACTGAAATTTGCAAAAAAACAAATCTGTTTGAAACAGTTTTATGAGAGGAAAAACAACAAAATGTCATTTTTTCCCCCGACACTGGAGCTCATTTGCATATTATGAATATTAATTATATGCAGATCTTTTGTAATTTGCATATGCCAATATCAATGATGGCCCTCGTGTTCTTTTGTATTGGCATATGCAAATTACAAAAGAACAAGAGGGCCATCATTGATGGCCCTAAATCGCTCACCTGGTTACTATAGACTTATAGATTTTTAAAGATTTTCTTATGAAAAACTGATAAGCCCTTGGGCGGGGCCATTTTTGCCCCGGGGGTCATAATTTGAACAATATTTGTAGAGGACCATAAGATCATGCTACATACCAAATATCAAAGGTCTAGGCCTTACAGTTTCAGAGAAGAAGATTTTTAAAGATTTTCCTATGAAAAATTCCATATAAACATATGGAAAAAATGACCAAGGCCATTTTTTTTTGCCGGATCAAAATTATTTTAACAACTTTTAAAGTCTATCAACTGAGGAACATTTTGGTGAAAACTATATTCAAATCGGACAAGTCATGCTGGAAAAGAAGATTTTTCTAGATATTGTGTACAGTTGCCATGGCAACAAGACCAATGGCCTCACCCACTACCTTTAAACAACTTTTGAAGCGCCCACCCACAGTATGTATCTGACCAAGTTTGGTTACAATTGGGCAGTCGGTTTCAGAGAAGAAGTCGTTTGAAACTGTTGACAGACAGACGGACGCCGGACACAGGGGTATCACAATAGCTCACCTTGAAAACTTTGTGCTCTGGTGAGCTAAAAATGACCACGCCCTCTGGCGGCCATGTTTTTTGCCGGATCAAAATTCTTTTAACAACTTTCAAAGTCTATCAAATGAGAAACATTTTGGTGAAAACTATATTCATATCTGACTAGTTATTTTGGAGAAGAAGATTTTTCTAGATATTGTGTACAGTTGCCATGGCAACAAGACCGATGGCCCCACCAACTATCTTTTACCAACTTTTGAAGCACACACCAACAGTATGTATCTGACCAAGTTTGGTTACAATTGGGCAGTCGGTTTCAGAGAAAAAGTCGTTTGAAATTGTTGATGGACGGACTGACAGACGGACGCCGACAGACAGATGGACGGCCGGACGCCGGGGTATCACAATAGCTCACCTTGAGCACTTTGTGCTTTGGTGAGCTAAAAATTGTGGACGACGGACGCCGAACACAGGGCGATCACAAAAGCTCACCTTGGCACTTCGTGCCAGGTGAGCAAAAAATTCATACCCTTTCCAATGGTATTTTAATAATTATAGTTTTATGGGTCTTAGACAAATAACAAACACAGTATTAGTAATTACATACATCAGTACATGTTAATAAATAATATTATGCAAATTTCCAAAATAGTGCTGAGAACGAAAGGGTTAATATGTATACATGACATCATTATTTCTTACATGAATATTCATGGTGGAAAGGGTTAACCCTTTCCTCCATAAATACACCTTTGTACGCCTCTGTAAAAATCATCTAATGAAACCTTTGTGATAAATAGAGCATTTGCTCCTATAGGAGCAAAATTAATGCTCTTTTTATCACAATGGTTTCAAACTACAAAATTCTAAAAAAAAATCCTTTTCTCTAATTAATACTCCTTTCCGGTAGATTTATTCAAAGTGGTTGGGCCTAAAAATAGCCTACGGAGGAAAGGGTTAACCCCTTCTCTCATAAAACGCCTTTTCTGAGTAAATCCAGATCAGCCATAAAAAGTATTTCACCCTTTACTCCATAATACACATTGGCAAACAAAACAAGGGCATGTTGTATTGCTATGCAAGACATGAGTCCCCCACCGGACTGAAAAAAACACCTCCACTCTCCCCACCCCACCCACCCATGGTGTGGTTGACCATGGTATAAACATGACCACCTGAATGGTATTAGTACCTACTTTCAAACATTGAATCAGTAAATAAAAAGTTATTGTCCCGACAAGAAAATATGAAAAAGGGGAGTAACTCCAAAAATATTGATGCTTGAGTTATTACCCTTGTGCATGACACTACATCTCATCATGCTTGTTCCATATGAGAAGTTTCAAATCAATTGAACCAGTACATAAAGAGTTATTAACTGGACAAGAAAATATGAAAAGGGGAATAACTCCAACAATATAGATGCTAGAGTTATGGCCCTTGTGCATGACACTACCCCTCATCATGTGTGTTCCATATGTGAAGTTTCAAATCAATTGAACCAGTAGATAAAGAGTTATTGTCCGGACAAAAAAATATGAAAAAGGGGAATAACTCCAAAAATATTGATGCTAGAATTATGGCCCTTGTGCATGACACTACTCCTGATCATGCTTCTTCAATGTGTGAAGTTACAATGAATTTGGCATAACTTTGTAGGAGATATGGCCCGGACAAGAAGCGTGACAGACGGACGGACGGACAGACGGACGGAATCGAGCAAACCTATAGTCCCCCAACCGGTAACCGGTGGGGGACTAATAAACACAGATCCATCAGCACCTATAGGAGCCATTTGATCAGGGTCTGCTCTGTTTGCTTATGGTACAATATAGATCTGATTCTACAGCTGATGTCTCAGTTAAAATGTGATGTGTTCATATGCCATTATAAACAAGACATGTTTGTGAAATGTTTGTGAAACACTACACTATGCCCCCACACCACCCTAATAGGCTAGCTGGCCATAGGCTCCATCAGATACATAGGCATGCCAAATATGAAGTTAGTGATTTTACCTATATTTGAGCTTTGACCTTGAAGGATGACCTTTACATTGACATGTCATGTCACCACACAATACATGCTGTTCCATGAGATACACATGCATGCCAAATATCAAATCTCTGTACTAAATCAAATAGTATAGGCAATGTAAACTGTGACCTATACATTTGTCCTTTGACCTTGATGGATGACAATGACATTGAAATATCACCACTCAAAATGTGAGGCTTCATGAGATACACATGTATCAAGTCTATTGATTCTCTATTGGTTCGAAAGTAAGTGATTTGACCTGTATATCTGGCCTTTGACCATGATGGATGACCTTGACATTGACATGTCACCTCTGAAAATGTGCTGATTCAAGAGATATACATGAATGCCAAATATCAAGTCTCTACCTGTACTGATTCAAAAGTTATGCCCAATGTTACAAACATCTAACCTTGACCCTGAAGGATGACCATGACCTTGACATGTCACCCCTCAAAATGTGCAGCTTCATGAGATACACATGCAGCTTCATGAGATACACATGCATGCTAAATATCAAGTCTCTATCTCTTGGTTCGAAACTAAATGAATTGACCTATATATCTGGCCTTTGAGCTTGAAGTATGACCTTGACATGTCACCCCATAAAATGTGCAGATTCAAGAGATATACATGAATGCCAAATATCAAGTGTCTATCTCTACTGATTCAAAAGTTTGCCCTATTTTAAAGTTGCTATCTAACATCTGACCTTTGACCCTGAAGGATGATCTTGACATGTCAAAATGTGCAGCTTCATGAGATACACATGCATGCCAAATATCACAACTCTATCTCTACTGGTTCAAAAGTTATGGCCAATGTTAAAGTCAGTGATTTGACCTATATACCGTATATCTCCGGTCATAAGTCGAAGTTTTCAGACCAAAAAATGACCTTCAGAAACCTGTCTCGACTTATGGCTGTATCCTAGCCAGGATTAGAAAAAGAAAGTTGAGCAAAAATCAAAACAGAAGTTCAATATTCAATCACGAAACTTACGACATTGCCTTGAATAACACTTCCAGTGAACAAGTTAAAAACCATGTTATCCTTTGAAAATTTGCCACTTCAGCATGCTACATAGATAGAATAACAAATTTTTGTGTTGAAACTGATATTTGTGCTGTTTATTATGAATAAAGTCCAACTGTGAACCTTCGTCAATCTTTATAAAGACAAACAAAGGAAAGTGACTTCAAAGGGTCAAATAATTTATTTCAATGTTTGGCAGTATTAATGTGCGAATTTTCAAAAGAAGATGGCCATATATACAGGTGTCATAATCCAGTAAATGTGCATATACACCTGGAATGGACTAGAATTACTATGGATTAAATTTTGACAAATGAAAATACAGCTTGATTTATACCAGCCAATGAAAATGCGAGGGTCGCTGTGGTAAAATAAGGTGATAAAAGGTGGCATGTATTGCCATCACCAAACAAGATAAATTGCCCTCGAGCTGTCTAAACAACAATAATAATATTCTGCACACTGACAGAGGTCCGCTGATAGACATCCAAAATATTTTCTGTGCAACGTCAGATATATTTGTATAACAAATCTAAAGCAAATACAGTTACTTCCCTTGGATAATTGCAGCCTTTTGTAAACACTGAACAAACGTGACAGTTCAGCCAAATATGTTTCGAAATATTTATAAACTTTGATATTTATATGATTATAAACTGATTCTTGACACTCACTGACAAATTATGTACGTGTAACCAACGAACTTTGGAAATAGTTGCAAACTTTATGTGATTTTTGTCTCAAACGCTACAGAACGATCTACGTGAAAAATATGACTCGACATATGAAAGGGTCAAGGTAAAATTCTTGGATCTGAGGGTCAAAACACCACCCCGACTTATGGCCTGACTCGCACTATGGCCGAAGATATACGGTACTTGACCTCTGACCTTGAAAGATGACCTTGACATGTTACCCCTCAAAATGTGTGGCTTTATGATATACGTGCAAAATATCAAGTCTCTTTTAAGTACTGGCTCAAAAGCTATGACCAATGTTGAAAACAATCCCCACCCCCCCTTCTGATTTTGGGGGAGGAGATAAAAATAATGTACTAATATTGATGATGTCATTTTTTCTTACATGAATATTCATGAAATAAAGGATGAATAAAACGGGCTACAGTTCTTTATATCTGCATGCTAGTCGTGAAACCTATAAAGACTTAACCCTTTACTCCATAAATACGTTTTTCTATGCCTTTGCAAATAGAGAAGACCCAGATCAGATGGCTCCTTTAGTAGCTGTCTGATCAGGGTCTGCTCTGTTTGGTTATGATATAATATAAATATGATTCTACGGTTTCTGCCATGGCTCTGTGTCCATGTGATATTATAACACATTCATCTAATTCAATTCATATTCATGACTTCATTATTTCTTACATGAATATTCATTGAGAAAAGGGTTATGCAGTCAAGATCCAGTCTACAAAATGCACCATCTAATCAGGATCCAAACTGATTGTAACTTTACCCATATTTTGTGAAGAAATGAGAGGAAATATTAATTCAAGAAATTTTATTCTAAGAATCAAATCAGACGACAATTGTTGCAGATGAAAATTTCCCTTAAAAAAATCACAGCTCCAAACAGTTTGGATCCGTATGAGAAGTCTGAGTTATTGCATCTATAAATATATGCATAGGTAATCACAAATAAGCCAGATCAATAACCAAAACCAAACCTCCGGTCTATTGATCTGTCATTTGATGGAGTGACCAAGCATGGAATTGGTTCTTGTTACTGCGGGATATTGACACTCACTAATCCGTGTTTATTTCTCTGGACTGATAGAGATACAAGACAAAATGATTGGTGTTATATGTCAAAGTACCCAATAAAAGAACACACCACAGAACTACACACAGTGGGAAGTACTCAGATTTCTAATTTAATCCTTGCTTTCATGCAAATGCCTTTCCATGTTTTGCAAACAGAGCAGAACCAAATCAGATGGTTCCTTGTAGGAGCCATCTGATCAGGCCGGGCCTTCCCTCTTTCCTTATTGGGTCGCCGCGAACGGCGGCCCTTTATTTTTATTTTGTTTTGGAAAAGTCTATGGGAGGAGAAGTCATTGAGTGAGTACAAAGACCAATGGTTGGTGTCTGAAATACAACAATATCAAAAATTAGTTTTTGTTCATGACCCTTTTCTTTGTCTTTTAGTTCAACAAGATTTTATAATATACAAAAAGCATGTATTAAAGCAATACAAGACAATCGCAAAAGCAATGAAATCAGCGGGCACACAAAAGTTGCTAGTCCCTTCGACCCAATTATTGGACATAGACTTTGTACATGTACCGCTTTATTTCAGCAACAATGTGTGATGAGGGGTATTGGTGTATGTTGGTTGACAATACAAGGGTATTAAAAATAACCCTAATTATTATTTGTTGTTATCTTTCGAACATATTTAGAAACCAATCATGTACATACATGTATACAATGTAAGTTATGATGAAAAGCTGTCAATATGCAGTATTTCGTACCGGTGCGTTTGTAGACATACAGCCAGTCTATGCTGCAATACATTTGGATTACTTATAAATGGATAAATCAGCGGAGGGAATTTATTTGGCCCGTATAGTGTAGTGGGTAAGCGTGTTCGGTTGTGTGATTGAAATGTACTTTTGAACGATTCGGCGTGGGTTCGAATCCACCTTTCGCCACATATTTTATTTTTATTTTTTTTTATTTTCTCTTATTTCTTTGATTCTGTTGCGTCAACATATTCCGTCAACATATGCATATTTACAGAAAATTTTAAGATATTTTCATGGTTATAGAATCATTACACCTTAGAAACGTCTACTAACCTAATTAACCTTCTAAACCACGAAGTAAATTGTCTTTACTTCATGTACTAGCCTAGTAAACCTAACCAGTCAGTTACAAGAGAAGTTTGGTGACTGGCTAAATTTGATTGTATCTTCATCGGATAAGACAGTCATTAATATCCATTGGAAGGATAAACACCGGATATGAACCTAAAAAAAGGTTGATTGATAATTGCCGAGTCTGATCAGGACGGGTAAATGTACTTTTGCAAACAGTTTGGACCCAGATGAGAGTCAGACTGAAAATAAATAAAAGATAAATAAATTTTGAAAATTGTATAAAAAACTGAAAGTCTCTAATGAAATAAATTTGCTCACCAGGCTAAAATTTAATGGCCCCAAAATGCAATACAACAGACGCTAGTTTGTGTGTATAAGAACGTTTCAGAGAGATAACTGTTGAAACAATGTTTAACCCTTTACCTGGTGAATATTTAGGAATATTGACACACTTTCACACAGATTTACATTTACACATGAGTACTTTTTTAAAAAAAGTTTTAGATTCATATCCGGTCTTTCTCTCTGTCCTTTATATCCAAGGAAGATAAAACCTCCCGTATCCTTGGGATAAAAGTCATTAGAGCTGTTTATTCGGCAGAGAAAATAAAATTTGAAGCTGTTTGCCGTACAAAGATGCTCTTTACGCAACACTGAAACATAATTTCGGCGACATTGATGCTCTGCATCAACTGTTTTTCTTGTGATACAAGATAGATATATGATTCTACAGGTTCTGCCGTGGCCAAAAATTCCTTTGTCCAATACATGTGCTACTACAACATTCCTCCATATGCTATTTTTAGACCCAACCTCTTTGAATTAATCTACCAAAAAGGAGCATTACTAGGGAAAAGGAAAAGTTTAGACGTGTGTAGTATTGAAACCATTGTGATAAACACAATGGTTTCAAAAAGTGACTTTAACAGAGGCGTAGAAAGACGTATTTATGGAGGAAAGGGTTTATAATCATGATGTCATCATTTCTTACATGAATAATTTTGCAGTAATGGTTAACTCCATCCCTCATACACTTTTTTTTATGCCTTGCAAACAGAGCAGATCTAAATCAAACGACTACTACAGTATAACCTTGGTTATCCGACACCTACCTTTACCGACAACCTGATATATCCGACAGCACTCTTTGGTCCCGAAAAATTCCTTCGTTATTCTACATGCTTAAAACCTGCTTTTAACGGAACCTGCAGTATCTGTTATCCAACACTGTTTGGCGGTCCCAATGTGCTAAATGCTGCGTTTTTCACACCTGCATATCTGACACAATCTTTAAGTGGGATTGTGCATATGGCTGGCTGAGCATCTGCTCACCCTGATTAATTGAGCAATAATTTTGGCCCTGACATTTTGGGGACTTGCTAAATCCATAATTACAGGTAATTATCATTTTGGTCATACAAATGAGAAAATGTAATTGTCTGAATATTATAATCTTTATATTATAGCCTTTACAGAATACAATTTGCTTTACTTATCCAGTCAGGTTTAGGGAATATTTTTAGTATGTATATGTCTTTCAAAATGGGAGGATCATCTTTTGGAAAAAGAAAGCATCTTGCAAGTGAACCGGCATGTGCACAGACTCCAAACACGCCAAAGAATAGTGTTAACTTTAGATAAAATATGGAATTAATTAATGAGTCTGAAAGCGGTTTATTGACGCAGTCCGAGTTGTCTTTGAAGTTTGGAATAAGCAGATCATCAGTGTCTGATATTCTTAAAATGAAAGAATTTTGTAGGGATATTTCATTATAAACATCAACAATATTCCATTTGAGTGTAAATAAACATCAAGAGACAATGTTTATCCTTGTCATATATTTCACTTCCGTTGAACTTCCAGTTTTGCGTTGGTTGATCTCCTGACTCTGACTTTCCCGACACACTGATGTATCGACAAATTCAGTCGGTCCCAAGGGATGTCGGATAAACCAGGTTATACTGTATAAGAGCCATCTGATCAGGGTCTGCTCTGTTTGCTTATGAAATAATAGATAACTCCTTGAAGATATTTTTACCCTTTCCCTCAAATATTTGCCTTTTCATGCATTTGCAAACAGAGTAGAGTCTGATCAGGATCTGCTGTTTCCTTATGGAATTTCATAAATGTGACTTATACCTTTCCTCCATAAATATGCCTTTCTACGCCTCTGTAAAAGTCATATCTTGAAACTATTGTGATAAATAGAGCATTTGCTCCTCAGGAGCAAATAATGCTCTATTTATCACAATGGTTTCAGAACTACAAATTTGTAAAATTTTCCTTTTCTCTAGTTAATGCTCCTTTTCGGTAGATCTATTCAAAGTGGTTGGATCTAAAAATAGTCTATGAGGTAATGATCTAACAAGAGGGCCAGAATGGCCCTGACATCGCTCACCAGACAATCAGAGGAGAAGATTTTCAAAGTTTTCACATATGTTTCTATTGAAAACTTAACACCCCAGGGGCGGTGCCAATTTTGACCCCGGGGACACAATTTATATAACTTTTGTAGAGGACCAGAACATGATGCTGAAAGAATGTAGTGAAAGAATGGATAGAGCATAGACCACTGGAACTTGTATTAATTCTTTGGATGCTAGAGGCAGATTATCCCACCACTAATGACCTATGCAAACAGTTTGGATCCAGATCAGGGCCCACATAATGTGGGGCCTGATCTGATATCCAAATTGTTTGTAAATGAGACTGAACTTCTGAAAAACTTAGAAAGAAAGTGTGTAGTGGGATTCTCCCACCACTAATGACCTATGCAAACAGTTTGGATCCAGATCAGGGCCAATATAATGTGGGGCCTGATCTGGTATCCAAACTGTTTGTCAATGAGTCTGAATTCTGAAAAACTTAGAAAGAAATTGTGTAGCACGGATAACTTATGAATATGCTGCAGACAACCATTTAGCAGACGACAAAATTACCCAGCATGCAAAGAGTTAAGCTGAAATTCACAACAGATATGCTCTTTATTGATATCTGGTAGCTTAATGAAGGGCATAGGTATGAAAAAAGCTTTAAGAGTGTTCTGCATATTAAGAACTATCCACAATTTTCTCAATCTTAAATGAGAGTGTGTTGTTTGTCTAAACACAATTTCTACTCAACTGATCAGGCTAAGGGTGGTTATATAAGAAGGTCTGAGCTCTGCAGGCTGATATATTAAGGAGAAACCTTTAGGCTGTCGTTTCTGAAGTGAAGAAGACTGTACACACAGGGCAGGGCCAATTTTAACCCAAGAACTATGGTACTTATAAAACCCATAAAGTTATGCTAAGTAAATCTATACACCAAATATCTAAGCTCTGGGACATGTAGTTTCTGACAAGAATACTTTTAAAGTTTTTCCTATGCATAACTAGTGATTCTATGGGCTGTTTAAGTAGTCAGCTTAAAAAAACTGGCAATCCATGGGGTGAGACCAATTTTTACCCTAGGGGCATAATTTATATAACTTTTGCAGAAGCCCTGAAGTTGAAGCTATGTGCCAAATATGAAAGCTGAGGACCTTCTAGTTTTAGAGGAGATGATGTTCAAAGTTTTCACTATATGTTTCTATTGTAAACTGAAAACCCCTGGGGCAGGGCCAATTTTGACCCCAGGGGTATAATTTATATAACTTTTGTAGAGGACCAACAGATGATGCTATATGCCAAAGATGAAAGATGAGAACCCTGTAGATTCAGAGGAGAAGATTTTTAAAGGTTCAAATTGTTGACGACTGACGACGCACACCGCACGACGCACGACGGACGACGGACGACGCACGCCGACGGACGACGGACATCAGGCAATCACAAAAGCTCACCCTGAGCACTTTGTGCTCTGGTGAGCTAAAAATAGTCAGAAGGAATGGATCTAAAAATAGCCTGAGGTAATGGATCTAAAAATAGTCTATGAGGTCATGGATCTAAAAATAGCCTATGAGGTCATGGCATGGGTTAACAGTTTCTGCCAAGATAACACATTATTATCCTGTGTTCATGCACCATTATAAATATTTCAGCTAATGAATATTCATGATGTCATTATTTCTTACATGAATATTCTTGGAGTGATGGGCCATTCCACTTTGATTGTTCAACATTTGGAGAGGACAGATTGGGTGTCGTAATCATGTCAATACAACCTACGGACAAACCCTCCGTTCCCTCATAGATTCATAGAAAATTGTGTCTGTAAGACACACCGTTGCCCCCGTAGTGGTGCTTGACAATGAAAAACTGACAACCAACTGCATGTACAAGCGTGACACACAGACAGACAGGTTCAAAACATAATGCCCCCTTAAATCGTCAACGGGGCATAAAACAAGAGCTGTCACAGGACAGCGCGCTCGACTATTCTCAGAGTTGTTATTGTAAAAATGCTTGATAGTGGCCTAAAATGGTATCCAATAATACTACAGAAGCAAGTAATCAAAATGTCAGTAAAATATCTTTAATAGTATTCAAGATGTAGGATCTCTTTGAAATCTTTAATGAACAGAAAAACCTAAGTTAAAAAGGCCAATAATTTCTGTTAAAATGCTTGACAGAGTTATGTACTCTTGCCTACAGATGAAGCTTGTGGTGATGAACAAGTGTTCCAAGTTTCAAAGCTTTATTCCAAAGGTTAAAGGCAAAAAGTGGAGGCAAAAACCTTAACCAAGGTGTGACACGGACGCGGACGCTGGGGCGAGTAGGATAGCTCCACTATTCTTCAAATAGTCGAGCTAAAAAGGAAACTTTTAGGACTGTGTAGTTTTGAAACCACTGTGATAAATAGAGCATTTGCTCCTTTGGATCAATTACTCTATTTATCACAATGATTTCAAAACGTGACTTCTACAGACACTGATTGTTTTTAACCCTTACACGCTAGCGGTGAAACTATGATTACCTATGCAAACAGTTTGGATCCAGATGAGACACCGCATAATGTGGCATCTCATCAGGATCCAAACTGTTTGTCATCCTGACCATATTTTTGCAAAAAAATGAAAGTTTATTTTAAGAATTGAAGCAGACAACAATTATTGTTGCAGACGAACAATTACTTAGCGTGCAAAGAGTTAAGAGTGGAATAGCCAATTAGTTTGTAATATGAGTCCACTCTCAGTACAAAAGGGTAATTTTTAACCATTTTTCAGAATTTCAATGAGTCCACTCAGTATGGAAGGCTAGATCTTAACCATTTTTCAGAGTTAACTCAGTATAAAAGGCTTAAACTTTCTAGAGAATTGTGAATGGCAAACACTGCAGAGCCTAAAGCTCTCTGACGTGGGTCTACATTGTTTGCAAATGACAGTGGACATTTTGTCCCACATACAAAAGATTTATAACAAGCATTCAAAACTCTTGATCTTCCATCCACCTCAGTAGACGAGGTGCTTGGTCAGGAAATCTAAGTATTTCTCCACTAAAACCTATATCATTGTGATAGCAGCAAAATAGGATTTGACTTGGAAATACTGGTAAGAGATATTGATAGATCTGCACCAACATCTAATGTACAGCTCTGTTCCATCGATCAGACATCTACAGATTGACCAAGGCTTGACCAAGCACGAGATCATTTCCTGTCATGAGCGAAATTGATACCTCATGAAGTGTATAATAAATCCTTTAAGCCATAACTATGTCTTCTTATGCCTTTGCAAACAGAGTGGACCCAGATCAGGATCTACTCTATTTGCTTAACCCTTTATATAATTAAGCCTTTCTGTGCTTTTTCAAACAGAGTAGACTAAGATCAGATGGCTCCTGCAGGAGCCGTCTGATCAGGGTCTGCTCTGTTTGCTTATGAAATAATATACAGTCGAATACCGTTACCTCGAAGTTCAAGGGACCCAGAATAATTAGTTTGACATAACCGATAATACATATCGGTATTCATGCAAAAGCTTGTCTAAATCAGTGTGTGTTATTGAAGTATGTGTAATTCATGTGTATGTAGTACGAAGACATACTCCGTGACACCTGTACTGGTAATTACTCTATTAGATCTAGTAGGCGCTATGTTTGGTAACATGAACACAAAACAAACAGGAATATTCATGAAATAAAGTTTCAAATGATGCAGAAAAAAATCACATATCAATTATAACTAAAACTACCACTAAAGGTGATGAGTACCCCCACTAGCACATTTGACACAGAGATTGGGGTTATAGAAATAAATATCTGCTACAGTTTAGAAAACAAGAGGGCCAGAATTGCCCTGAAGCGCTCACCAGACAATCAGGAGAAGATTTTCAAAGTTTTCACTATATGTTTCTCTAGAAAACTAGCATACCCTGGGGCTGGCCAATTTTGACCCCAGGGGAATAATTTAGAAACATTTGTAGGGGACCTGAACATTGATGCTATGAGCCAAATATGAAAGCTGAGATTAACCTTCCAGTTTCAGACGAGAAGATTTTCAAAGTTTTCTCAATATGTTTCTATTGAAAACTGCCTACCCCTGTGGCGGGGCCAATTTTGACCCCAGGGCTATAATTTATATAACTTTTATAGAGGACCTGAACATAATGCTCTGTGCCAACTATGAAAGCCGAGAGCCTTCGAGTTTCAGAAGATTTTCAAAGATTTCACTATTTGTTTCTATTGAAAACTGTCCACCCCTGGGGTGGGGCCAATTTTGACCCCAGGGCCGTAACTTATATAACATTTGTAGAGGAACTGAACATGATGCTATGTGCCAAATATGAAAGCTGAGAACCTTCCAGTTTCAGACGAGAAGATTTTCAAAGATTTCACTATTTGTTTCTATTGAAAACTGCCCACTCCTGGGACAGGGCCAATTTTGACCCCAGGGCCATAATTTATATAACTTTTGTAGAGGATCTGAACATGATGCTCTTTGCCAAATATGAAAGCTGAGAGCCTTCCAATTTCAGAGAAGAAGATGTTCAAAGTTTTCACCATTTGTTTCTATTGAAAACTGCCCACCCCTGGGGCGGGGCCAATTTTGACCCCAGGGCCATAATTTATGTAACTTTTGTAGGGGACCTGAACATGATGCTATGTGCCAATTATGAAAGCTGAGAACCTTCCAGTTTCAGAGAAGAAGATTTTCAAAGTTATACTATATGTTTCTATTGAAAACAAGGCACCCATTGGGCGGGGCCAATTTTGACCCCAGGGGCATAATTTATATAACAAGGTATTTACAAAAAAAAATTCGGTGACACAGACCACCCGCGTTATATCGGATAACGCGGTAAAATGGTCCGCATTATAACGGGTCTCCAGTGTATCAGTATCAGTATTCGAATTATATGAGTGGTGATTGATTACAAACTGTCTGGAGTGTCCACAAAATTTCAGCCCGTTTTGTGTCCAACATGGAAATATACTGATTAATCTGCACATGAGGCTTGACAACTGATCCTATATGCCGTTCCAACTGTTTTTGAAGTGGGTGGGGGTGGGATTAAACATATCAGTTACATTAGTTTCTGAGGTGGGTGGGTGGTACTGTTACAACATTATTTTCATCACGGATACCTCTAGCACTGCACGTCTCGCTCTTAACACTGACAGTGAACTGTTCCTTCCTGACGTATGAACGCTGACCCAAATGTCCTGTGCTTAACACTCTTAGCATGTGAAGTCAATGCACTTTCGCCCATTTGGGACAAATCAGTTTTTATACACAGTTTGCAATACGCTTTTCGTGTGTCTTTTGTTCCTTTTACCCATCTTTTTACCAAACTTTCCCATCGTTACTCCTAACCAACGTTTATGATGGACGCTGCCATTTTTTACACAATTTTTGATGACGTCATACACAAAATCCTCGATTGCGCTCAAACGCAATACGAACCCGCAACATTCGCCCCATACATTTATGAACTTTTAATGTGAGAAAACGAAGGTTTCTGTTTCATTTTTTTACACAGATAATGCGTTATAAAACTTATTTTGACAACTTGCATATATTTTAATGATATTTAAGGTTGTTTGCCAATATTCAAGGACTTTCAGTTAAATCCAAGTACCTTTTTGGCATTTTTTCAAGGTAACACTTAATTCAAATACTTTTCAAGGTTGAAACCAAATTCAAGGACTTTTCAAGGCCTGTGCGAACCCTGAATAATTCTATCATCAGCAAGCAAAAGATAAAACTGAAAGTAACGATGAAATATTTACACTGTCATGGATAAACTTCCGTTTGTAGCTTAGAAAGTGCCACTGTCTTATTATATACACACAAAAATACACTGTAGACTGGAACACGTACATTAACCCTTATCGAATCGCCATCTGCATCAGTGTTAATAAGCATTTTACGCATACATGTAAACGTACAGATATGTACATAGATATGTAAAACTGAATAATTAAGTCAAACTGGCTCTCATTAGACTCACCATACTAGAAAATAGTGTAGACTGATTAAACTGATCCTTCTGCACAGTTTGTTCAAATACTTTGGGGACTGTTTATTGTCTCCATATTATCTCACCATAACCTCTCCCTAATATAAATGTTTTTACACACCTTTGCAAACAGAGTAGACCCAGATCAGACGGCTCCTGTAGAAATCTACTCTGTTTGCTTATGGAATAAACATGTCCTTTATCAAGGAAACAAATTTAGTTTTTTAATATCTGAAAAATGTGTTTATAACATGCCTTTCCCCGTTTAATTTTCTTGTAAGAAATAATGACATAATGAATATTTGTTAGCTGATTTTTTATGTCATAATTATGTACATAAACTGTAGAATCAGATCAACAGTCTAACCTGCTGTAAGCGGTCAGTCTAGGGAAGTGGCCACTTTGGCCGCTTACAGAAGGTGACCGCCTAAACCAGGTACATGTTACCAAACATACTTTCGAGTAATTATGACAGACATGTATTATGTGTACAGCAGTACACTGATCGATATTTATAAAGACTGTTCTGACCTAAAGTGCCCGTAATAATTGCAAGTCATATCGAATTAATTGCCTTGTTTCTCGTTCTTCAACCTTTTGTCCCTTATTCATAAGTGTCAGTTCTTTCAGTTGAGTAATACACGTGCCAGTGTTATTCGAATCTGGCTTCGGGGTGTAACTTCTAAATGGTGTAGCCATGTTTGACACGACCAGTTTCCCGAATATTCCGTCTGCAAACATCTAACTCAAAGAGCGGAAGTCGGGAACCAGCTAGTTCATGTGTGATTACATTCCTGGGGAATTCCGAGTAGAAGGTAAATCCCCAATTAATATGGCGTGAACAACCAAAAGAAACTATGATAAGGGGTCCAAATGGGTCATGACCGTTAGTTGTATGCATTCAAAGGTGACAATGATGATAGCCGTGAAAAGCGTTTACACGTTTTACATTTGTAGAACACCTAGCCGTTTACACCAGTGTGTATTGGCTATTTGGGATGAAATAGTGGCCGCTGGCCTCGTTAGGCAGGTGACCGCTTATACCAGGTGTAATATATAGTGTTTTTCGTTGGGAGGGTCCTAGAGTGGCCACTTACAGCAGTGTGGCTGCTGATACCAGGTGACCAATGAAGCAGGTTGGACTGTATATTATACCATAAGCAAACAGAGCAGACCTGGATCATACAACTGCTATAGGAGCTGTCTGATCTAGGTCTACTCTGTTGCATGAAAAGGAAAGGGTTCAGCAGCCACTTACCTACAACATTCTTAATTCTTCTTTTCCAATAACACTCAAATGAGTACGGTTTTACTGTATGTAGATAAAGCTGTCCCTGTATTTCAGCAAATGCCAGGTTGACTTATCTTGGATTACATGCAGGATAATTTACTGGCTGTCACTGACAATTCCTTCTGCCATTTCTTATTGGAAACGCTAAGGAATTAGAAATTCTTCTGTTGAAATTTACTGCATGTAAGATATTTATGTATCTCACCATCGAAAAAAAATAAAATAAAAAAAAAAATTATTGCAAGTTGTGACAACTCACTAAAGAGAAAACTAAAGAACAGTGAAAACTTGATTATTTGAACGCTCAAATATGTACCATTATTGACACAGGTGGCAGTTTAATGCAGGGTGAAAGTCATGCAGAAAGCTCCTCTGGCTTTCTGCATGACTTTCACCCTGCATTAAGCAGCCGCATCTGCCTACAAAGACAAAAATCTTCCTTACTGAAAGTTTGCAGTATCGAGTTTTATCTGTACCTCTTAACCCTTTACTCCATAAACACATCTTTCTAGGCCATATAACCCATTCCCTCAGGCTATTTTTAGATCCAACCTCTTTGAATAAATCTACCAACAAGAGTGCCAAAATTTCACAAAATACGTCCGTCAAATGTCGTCAGTTGAAAGGCCATTACTCCATATCAGGTGGCAATAGTTCACAGAAATTAATATTTTTTTTACGTTTAATCTATATATAAGTCCCTAAACGAAAAAAATGTTACGGAAAAATGATCAATTTTAAGGAAAAGTGACCTTGACCTTGGTTGGGCAAAGCCCATATTCAATATAGTTCCTGCCCTCATCGATGTCAATGCACATGTAAAGTTTCATGAAGATTGGATATACAGAACTAAAGTTATTGTCTGGAAACGGAAAAATTCTACTGAAAAACAATCTATTTTTAAGGAAAAGTGAGCTTGCCCTTGGTCAGGCAAAGACCATATTCAATAGGGTTCCTGC
This sequence comes from Azorinus chamasolen, assembly GCA_963576725.1. Classification (NCBI taxonomy): domain Eukaryota; kingdom Metazoa; phylum Mollusca; class Bivalvia; order Cardiida; family Solecurtidae; genus Azorinus; species Azorinus chamasolen. The sequence continues at coordinate 15,311,906 of OY755250.1, read as the reverse complement.
CCTCATTGATATTAATGCACATTTGAAGTTTCATGAAGATCCGACATACAAAACTTAAGTTATCGTCTGGAAATGGGAAAATTCTACAGAAAAACAATATATTTCTAGAAAAAAAACGACCTTGACCTTGGTCGGGTAAAGCCCATATTCAATAGGGTTCCTGACCTTATTGATATCAATGCACATGTGAAGTTTCATGAAGATCAGACATACAGAACTAAAGTTATCTTCCAGAAACAGAAAAATACTACTGAAAAACAATCTATTTTTAAAAAAAGTGACCTTGACCTTGGTCTGGTAAAGCCCATAATCAATAGGGTTCCTGCCCTCATTGATATCAATGCATATGTAAAGTTTCATGAATATCGGACATAAAGAACTAAAGTTATCGTCCAGAAATGGGGAAAATTCTACAGAAAAACAATATTTTTAGAAAACAAATTACCTTGACCTTGGTCGGGCAAAGCCCATATTCAATAGGGTTCCTGCCCTCATTGATATCAATGCACATGAAGATCGGACATACAAAACTTAAGTTATCGTCTGGAAATGGGAAAATTCTACAGAAAAACAATATATTTCTAGAAAAAAAATGACCTTGACCTTGGTCGGGTAAAGCCCATATTCAATAGGCCTCCTGCCCTCATTGATATCAATGCACATGTGAAGTTTCATGAAGATCAGACATACAGAACTAAAGTTATCGTCCGGAAACGGAAAAATACTACTGAAAAACAATCTGTTTTTAGAAAAAGTGACCTTGACCTTGGTCTTGTAAAGCCCATAATCAATAGGGTTTCTGCCCTCATTGATATCAATGCACATGTAAAGTTTCATGAAGATCAGACATACAGAACTAAGGTTATCGTCTGGAAACAAATCCTGCCCGCCCGAAGGGTTTCACATAATACGGCCATATAAAAAGGAGCATTAAGGAGCATTTAGTAGAAAAAAGGAACATGTTTAATTTTGAAACCAATGTGATAAATGGAGCATTTGCTCCTATGGAGCAAAATGCTCTATTTATCACAATGGTTTCAAAATATGACCTTTGCAGAGGCCTCAAAAGGCACAATATGAGGGAATGGCTTAAGAGTAAGAGAATCAGGTCAAAATGTCTGGCGGCTGCTTTAAGCCAATTTCCCAGTTCCTCACTATTGTGGAACTTCTCTAAAGCCGAAAAAAAGTCAAAGCTTAATGCAGGAGGAAAGTAATACAGAAAGCTCCCATGTGAGAGCTTTTTGCATAACTTTCATTCTGCATTAAGCTATCATCTGCCTGTAAGCTCTTCTTTTACTGTCGCCTAAGAGACGTTTTACTGTATTTCCAATTGCGTCGGATTTTCTCAGACCGACAAATGAATACCTTATGTCTGAGTTCTCCACTAATTTCTGGTCATTTCCTCCTTGTCTATCTATTACCCGCTTCCATCATGTTTATCCCTTAATATGCTATCACAGAGCCACAGATAAAAGTGTGTACTCAAATAATAAAATATACAGATAAAAGTGCGTACTCGAATAATAAAATAGTCTTTTCTCCATCAAAACCTATATTTTGACCACTCTTTAGAATCATCTCTTGGAGACAATTCTAAAGAGTGGTCACAATATAAGGTTTGGTGCAGAAATAAAGAAGTTATTCTTTACTGTATAAATGTACGCCTATTATCTGGACCTCTGCTGTCAGTTGTTCAGTATTATCTGGCCCTCTTGTTCAGTATTATCTGGCCCTCTTGTTCAGTATTATCTGGCCCTCTTGTTCAGTATTTCTGGCCCTCTTGTTCAGTATTAACCCTTTTCTCAATGAATATTCAGGTTAGAAATAATGACATCTTGAATAATAAGTACACTAGTTTGTTATAATAGCACACTGAACACAGGATTTTTTTTGCCATGACAGAAACTGTAGAATCATAACTAAACAGAGCAGACCCTGATCAGACCACTCCTATAGGAGTGGAGCAGACCCTGATCAGACCACTCCTATAGGAGTGGAGCAGACCCTGATCAGACCACTCTTATAGGAGCTGTGACTGATCAGAGTCTACTCTGCAAAGAAGTAGATGACTTATTCATGGAGTAATAGGAGCAGTCTCATCAAGGTCTGCTCTGTTTGTTAATGGAATTTGGTATATCTGTTCTTTACTTTCTAAAATGGCTACAATGTTCCATCTTCCTATTTTGTCCATGAATATTCAGTAGGTATTGAAATCTATAATAAACATAGAACTGCATGGAAAGGGACAAATTTATACTCATATTAGAACATCCAATCCCCCCCTTTTTTTTCTCTTTCATTGATACATAAGCAATGCTCCAGATAATTTTTGCATGCTAATGTGTATGTATGTGTATGTTTTGTTTTCAATGCTGAAAGTCAAAATGAAATGCTGAAAACGGGAACTGTGATTTTCATTTCTCTTTTTTTCACTGATTATCTTATCAATCAAAGAGTCAGAATAGTATGAGTTACTGTAAGTGCCAAAGTGAATATAAACATAACTCGGAAATCCTCAGGAAAGTACGCCTGTGTAAGCGTCTATCTATGGTCTACGTATTTTTTTCAAGTCAACTTCGGTGGTGACAAGAAGGGTGAAAAGCAGAGTCTGACAATTAAGATGCAAACATCATTTTCAACAAGCGTTCCAGTACGCACGATCTGTACTCGTAACAAATGTGTTTTTGTATGAAAAATATGCATAAAAATGCATGTACGCCCCTTATCTGGAGCACTGCATAAAGCTAATATGTTTAACCCTTTCCCTGTTCAATTTTCATGCAAGAAATTAACAACATGAACATTCATTGGTGGAAATTTTATAATGTAAACTTTTCAACAAAATATTGCCTTGACAAAAATTGAAGAATCAGATCCATATATCATGTGAAGAGCTGTAAAACAAGGTATTGTACTGTAGAATAGATACATAGAGTGACAACTGTCAACACAGAGCTGTAAAACAAGGTATTGTACTGTAGAATAGATACATGAGTGACAACTGTCAACACAGAGCTGTAAAACAAGGTATTGTACTGTAGAATAGATACATAGAGTGGCGACTGTCAACACAGAGCTGTAAAACAAGGTATTGTACTGTAGAATAGATACATAGAGTGACAACTGTCAACACAGAGCTGTAAAACAAGGTATTGTACTGTAGAATAGATACATAGAGTGGCGACTGTCAACACAGAGCATACTTCTATTACAAGGGAATGAAAGCATCATTACTTAAGCTTCAAAAGCTTTTAGCAAATTTCTAAGAACAAGCCTTAAAAGTGACAGTGTGTCTGTTAGCAGTGACAGGCCTGGTAGTAAAACCCTGTCATTACGCCCGTCTTTATGCCAGTTAAAAATCTGAGCACATTTAACAGAATGTGTTCTCCTTTTACATGATGTGAATTTGCCTTTTCTTGCCTTTGCAAACAGTAGACCCAGATCAGATGTTATCTTAACCCTTTCCCTGTTCTATATTTAGTCCAAATTTCATTAACTACTGAATATTCATGAACCAAATAGTTAAAATGAAAGAGATATCTATTGCACTCTCAGCTACTAACTTAAATTCTTGAAGTATCTCTTTCTTCCATTTTCTTTCTGAGAGTTGAACAGTTTGGATTCTTCTGAGAGAATATAGCAGCCGTTTGATCAAGCTGACTGCTCTAGATGCTAATGTAATCAATTTTGGTAGATATGTTTCATTAACCCTTTCCTCAATAAATATGCCTTTCTACGCCTTTGTAATAGTCACTTATTGAAACCATTGTGATAAATAGAGCATAATTGCTCCTATAGGTGCAAATGCTCTATTTATCACTGGTTTAAAACTACAAAATTCTAAAAATTTCCTTTTCTCTAGTAACAGGGGTGAGAATGGCTGTTTGTGAAAAAAGAGGAAAATTGGCGGGGGTCAAGGGGGCCGCCCAGGCCCCTTCCAGGACATGGGCAGTGCCCATGTGGGGGATTCAGGGAGCAAAGCCCCCAACGCAAAATGAAATATAGCTTTCCTGAGCACTTCAGGAACCTTCTCCTGCATTTTCACTTGCGTCTGTCATTCATGTGTTTTTACAATTATACTTGAGTTGTATGTCATACATGATGAGCTATATTTCAAACAAACCAGTTGCAGAACATGTCCATACAATTTACATTCAGTTTATTATTGGATCCATTCAACATTGCCAGATTAATTTCTTGTCAAACACAAGCATTTAAAACTCACACATTTTAAAAATGAAATCAAATGGAACTTGGTGATCACAGATAAAGATGTACAAATTTGATTTAAAGTTGGCATGGTATTGTAACAGTTAACATCATTTAACTTTCTAGACAAAGTTCACCTTTTTATACACATTACAGTCACAATTTCTAGTCAAAGTTCACATTCAAACTCTGATTCCATTACTTTTTTATGTCAATAAACCATCTTCTAATTCATTAAACTGGTTTATAATAACAAAATATAACTTTTCTGAATTGATACATCTTGACCAGTTCCTTTAACATTACCTATGAATAGCTATTGACAAGACAACTTTCTGGTGAATACTTGACAATACAGGTTTTTACCTGTGACTGGAAATCCGCTGTTTCAATCACTGGACATGTTTAATACTTTTCAGATAGTTCTTGAATGCTACGCAGTCGCGTTTTCCGTAAATCATTTGTTTGGAACGAAGTTTACAGTATTACACAAGGACCCCTTGTCCGAGAAGGTTTACTTTCAGTTTCGCTAAATCGTTATCCGCTGTTTCAATCACTGGACATGTTTAATACTTTTCAGATAGTTCTTGAATGCTACGCAGTCGCGTTTTCCGTGAATCATTTGTTTGGAACGAAGTTTACAGTATTACACAAGGACCCCTTGTCCGAGAAGGTTTACTTTCAGTTTCGCTAAATCGTTGCCAATTATCACTTTTCTTGTTTCTTTACCAAATGTCAACGTAATTTCTTTCTGTAGCCATCTTAGGTAGAACTTATTTTTCACACTGTTATCGTAGTCTCTGCCTATGCTTCTCAGTTTTGTCTTTAATTCAGATTAATTGACAGTACAGATACAGAATTTCAGATCACGGAGGCCATATTGGAAATGCTGAACGAACACTGCATAATACGAGTGTTTTGATTGGCTGTAGGACAAGAGTCTCGCTATTCGATTTGCTGAACCGAAATCTCGCTGTTAACGTGATAAACGTTATTAACACGGATTTACTTCCAAATTTTTCATCGGATTTATATCGATCTCAAAAACGGCCCAGAGTGAAACGAAATCCACGGAAAATTCTCACCCCTGTAGTAAATGCTCCTTACGAGTAGATTAGTTGTTGGATCTAAAAATAGCCTATGGAGGAATGGGTTAAATGGCTACAATGTTCCACATTTCTAAATTTCATTGGAACTATTTTGTCCATGAATATTTAGTAATTATTAAAATTTGAAGGGTTAAGGCCAAAACCTCTGGCCAGAACTGTTTGACAACTGCATAACATCTCTACCAGAGCTCCAGATAAGATGCGTAAATTAAAACATTTTCTAGAATAACTTCTTTATTTCTCCACCAACACCTATGTTGTGAACACTCTTTAGAATCGTCTCTCTTCGTATTTGGTGGAAAAATACCACCGTTAACTGTGACTCTGATCTTCAAAGCTACATATGTCCTGAAACATCTACAATTCAAAGCTCTACTGTACCTGCCTGATTTGGTACCATCAGAAAGAAACTGCAAATACTTCCACATATTCTCTTAAGCACTTACCTGAAAATAGAAAAAACATACAGTACAATAAATATCCTGAAACAGCATGAGTGAAGAATGATAGCGGGCTAATCAAAAGGCATCCATATGAAGGAATGGGCTAAACAATAACAGTAACATTGAACAAGGACAGACAACCATGGCAATACTGGACAAGAAGAAAATTACAGAACATTGAACAAGGACAGGCAACCATGGCAATACTGAAGAAGAAGACAAAATTTTAATGTAACAATATTGACAATAAACAAACAATTATCACTTAACAAGGATATACCATTACTGCGTCAGTGATCAATAGTAGACACGAAATATTGAGCAGAAGGAATGGGCAAACCCATGGCACAATTATCTAGAATCTTTCTGCAACTTGCAGAAGTACTCCCCAATGGGACACAAACCATTTGCAAATCTGACAGACGGCAATAAACATAACATGATACACAGGGTAAACATGGTATGTGTGCATAAGACACTGATGCCTCCACTAACCCCTTACTCCACACATACGCCTTTCTACACCTTTGTAAATGGAGTAGACCCAGATCAGATGGCCCCTATAGGAGCTGTTTGATCATGGTCTGCTCTGTTTGCTTATGAAATAATATAGATTATGTATATTCTCCATATAGATTTCAACACCTTTAAAATTTGCAAACAGAGTAAACCCTAATCAGACTGCCCCTATACAGTCTCAAGGGGATACTGAATAACATGATATCGAGACCCTAAGCAAAAAGGTCACCTAGAGGAGGTCTACGGTGCTGGCAAATGCAAGTGCACACATTTCCGGGTTAAAGCAACGATCAAATGGTCAACCTCGAAAATCTAAACGGACAAATACATTACATGTACTTGCAAATTTCTTCTGTGTTTTCCGAATCATTCCAGACTAGACAGTAATAGCTTGAAGTAAAAAAGAATTACGACTCTATTCTGCGAATAAAATCTAATAAGTGGGAGACAAGTATCTGCCTTATATATACCATATTAATCCAATTTCCTCATACTGACGCCTTTTGACGCCTCTGTAAAAGTCACTTTATGAAACCATTTCGATAAACAGAGCATTGCTCCTATGGTTTCAAAACTACACAATGCTATGTTGTTTTTTTCGTTTCGCTAGTAAGATCCTATTTGATAGATTTATTTTCTTTTTTCTAGTAAATGCTCCTTTTCAGTATTTATTTCTTTTCTCTAATAAATGCTCCTTTTCTATAGATTTCTTGTCAGCCTAGTTCATTGTGGTCCACAAAACATGCAATTGAGCAACAGGTAAAGGTGAGTACTCAAACACTATTTTTGTCATTTTTCCACTAACACATCTTCGAGACCATTCTAAAGAGTGGTCACAACATAGATTTTGCTGGAGAAATTACATTCTTGAAAATGTTTTAATTTACCAATCTTATCTGGACCTCTGTCGTTAGTCTGCTAAACATTCTTTAAATATTTATTTTTTTTCTCCATTGTAAACCCATTACCTCATAGGCTATTTTTAGATACTGCCTTTTTAAATAAATCTTTCAAACTAGAGAAAAGGATTTTTATTAGAATTTTGTAGTTTGAAACCATTATGATAATAGAGGGTTAATACACATTTTTTCGGGCAATAACATCTGCAGTGTCCCGAGGGACTGTTGTTAGCCCGAGCCCGAAGGGCGAGGGCAACAATATTCCCGAGAGACACTGCAGATGTTATTGCCCAAAAACAAAAGTGTATTAACGCTATTCTTGCACAAAACCCATTTTCTGCTCGCCTGCATCAATATAATTCTTCCAAATACAGGCAAAACTACCGCAGCAAAACTATACACATCTTTGACACTTCGTTCGATTTATGCTGTTTCCGGGCCACTGTTTTCTGACGTCAATTCATGATGGTATCAAATACCGTTTACACAGAATTTAATTCAATATGTATATCACTAAAAACAGTTCATTGTCTGTGAAATAGTCGCACCGTTCATCTAGCTTAGGCCAAAACGCTACAGCATTCGCGTCCATTGTTTACCTTATGCCCCGAATAGGTATAATTAAAACCGGTCAACAACAGCACGTGAGCACGAGAATCGCCTTGTTAATACATGGTCTAGCGGGACTACAACAGCACGTTTTGTGCAAGAATAGAGAATTTGCTCCTATATGAGCAAATGCTCTATTTATCACAATGGTTTCACAAAGTGAATTTCACAGAGTCGTCAAAAGTCGTCATAGTCAACAGTGTAAGGGAATGGGTTAATCAGACCAATTCTTAACTCTTTTGCTAATTTTTTCTGCTTCAATTCTTAGAAGCAAATTTCTCTCACATCTTTGTACAAATGCTCAAAATGTCAAACAGTTTATATCCTAATCAGATAACTCATCTCCAGGTGCAATACCTTAACCAAAATTTATAAGTTAATAGGGCCATAATTCTGTCAAAATCCTTGAGAGAGTACTGTATTCTTGCCTACATATGAAGCTGGTGGTGGTGAACATGTGATCAAAATCTCAAAGGGTTATGTAAATAAGTGGAGTTTAACAAAAACCTTAACCAAAGTTTCTAAGTTAAAAAGAGTCATAATTCTGTCAAAATGCATGACAGAGTTATGTACTCTTGCCTACAAATGTAGATTGTGGTGGTGAACAAGTGTTCCAAGTTTCAAAGCTTTATTCCAAAGGTTAGAGGCAAAAAGTGGGCTTTAACAAAAACCTTAACCAAACATTTTAAGTTAAAAGGGCCATAATTCTGTCAAAATAATTGACAGAGTCATGCACTCCTGTCTAAAGATGAAGCATGTGGTGGTGAACAAGTGTTCCAAGTTTGATAAGGCAAAATGTGGACATTAACAAAAACCTTAACCAAGGTGCGTGACGTGGACGTGGACGTTGACGCCGAGGCGAGTCGGATAGCTCCACTATTCTTCGAATAGTCGAGATAAAAAAGAGTGAAAGTCGAATTTAAGGTAATATAACTGTCAAACAATAGTTCTCCTAACCCTTTACTCCATGAATATTTACAGTGAAATCGCGATGAGTCGACATACCATGGGAGATCGCCGATATGTCGAGTCAGCCCGCATGTCGACTCAACGCATTGAAAATCCATCGTGACTGCAGACGATTCTGATGGTAGACATGTTCCTGTGTTCTGTGTATTGAAATGATTTTCGGCGTTTATAATACTTACTTTTTCGTGAGATGTACTGTCTGGTAATTAAATGACAAAATAACCGTTTGCTCATTTTATTCCTTACATATTCTACATGAGACCAAAATATAAACAAAAATAACACAAACCTATAAAAAAAATTAAATCAGTGCATACGAACAAACATGACAAATAATCAACAGCATTACACCTAACGTTCATACATAAGTGCGTCATATAGGTCTAAACAGTATGCATAATACACAACACTGCATATGATTCATTTTAACACAATGGATCCAGAATAAATAACTATTTACTGATGTTTTCGATATATAGTCAAGATACATGTGTTTAGCATTGGTGGAAACTGCTGTTTTTATACAAAATAGTCATGTCAATCAAAATTTATTGAACAGTGTCAAGACCGGCATATGTGTGAATAATTGCAGTCATTAACACAGTTTGCTTGTGTTTTGGCATGATCACCGATAGAGGTGCGAAAATCTTCTGTCGGCTGATCAGTTTTTGATGTCGAGTCAGCGTGTTGTCAATTATAGTAATTACAATTATCGGGGCTGTGCACCTATGTCGAGTCAGCGTGTTTAACGAGTCACCGTGTTTCGAGTCAGTGTGGATAGTTTACATAGGGATTAGAAGGCAAGTTCTCGGGACCATTAAAGATTGTCGAGTCAGACCGTAATGTCGAGTCGACACATGTCGACTCATTGTAATTTTACTGTATGTAATAAATAATGACATCATGAATATTAATTAAGATTCATTGTCATAATAGCACATATACACAGGACGTTTTGTTCATGACTGAAATTGTAGAGAATCCTATCTGTATATGATGAGCAAATAGAGCAGACCCTAATCAGACGGCTCCTCGAGGAGCAGTCTGATCTTGGTCTACTCTGTTTGCAAGGACATAGAAAGGCGTATTTATGGAGGAAAGGGTTAACCATTTGCTCCATAACGCCTTTGCAAGCAGAGCAGACACAGATCAGATGTAGGAGTCGTCCACTCACGGTCTAGCACAGTATGTGCTTATGCTATAAAATAGATATGAATCTGCAGTTTTTGCCATGGCCAAAATTCCTGTGTCCATGTGCTATTATAACAATTCATCTAATTAATATTCATGATGTCACTATTTCGTACATGGAGTAAATTTAAGGTATAATCATTAAACTGCTGAGTTAATTTTGTCTGTTCTTGTTGAAAAGGCTTTAAAACACATATATATGAAGGAAACGGTTAAAATTATCGAAATTGTACTGAATTTGCTTATTCCACTGTACAGACTCGTGGAGAGAGGGGATTGGGTGTCCGAATGCTTAGCGTAATAAGAGTGTATGATTACCACTATTCCCAAGAAAGAGCCAATTACAATGACCAATTTATCAGAACAACCTAATTACAATAAATATCTGTGCTCCTTCAACTCCTCTAGTTTGTAAAGCTGGTTAACACTTTCTCTGTTTAATATTCATATAAGAAATAATGACATCATGAATATTTATTAGCTGAATTTTTAGTTTTAGTTTTATCTACACTGGATGTTTCGCCTCAGACAGAAACTGTTGAATCATACGCAAACAGAGCAAACCCTGATCAGATCAGATCCTGATCTATAGGAGCTGTCTGTTTTGGGTCTACTCTGTTTGCAAATACATGAAAAGGCTTTTATATGAAGGAAAGGGTTGATACCAGAGGAGCTGTTTGATCTAGGTCTACACTATTTGCCAAAGTTTGTCCAAATACTTACGGTAACCATGGTAACCCATTGAATGGTGAATACTCAAAGTGGAAAGATCTACCATTAAGCCTCAGGGACCATTCAGTATGAATGGCTTAAAATTTGCAGAGAATTTCGGATGACTGACTGTGAAGAACCAGATGAGAGACCTAGAGGAGCCACTCTGATCTGGATCTACACTAGTGTTTCAGACTGCCAGTACATCTGTTTCCTGCATTTAAAAGGATAACAATATACACATATATATACCAGTTCCTTTAATTCAACGACCAAACTCTCGTTAACACTGGATCATTATTAGCAACTGTCACGTCAAAACAACCAATCAGATAACATCTACATATCATGTGACAATATTACCAGTCATTATTCACTGTGGAGGAAGAAATCTACAGAACATTACTGGGCGAAATGTTAATTTTGTCGAGAATTGGTTCAATTGTAGTATAACAGTAGTGGCATATGTCATACAAGTCTAATCAATCTTGACTGACTTACAAGAACTTCTGTAACAATCCATAAATACTGTATTTTCTTTAACTCACGCTAGCAGTGAAACTGTGATTACCTATATGCAAACAGTTTGGATCCAGATGAGACGCCGCATAATGCGGCGTCTCATCAGGATCCAAACTGTTTGTCATCTTGACCATAGTTTTGCAAAGAAATGAGAGAAAGTTTATTTTAAGAATTGAAGCAGACGACAATTGCTGCAGACGAAAAATTACTTAGCGTGCAAAGATCTAACAATGCTCCCATTATAATAGAAGCCCCCTTACTTCAGTGGGAAACTAATGATGAACTCTATAAACATTAAATGAAGAAATGTGGGTTTTAAACAAGAGGGCCATGATCGCTCACCTGGTTACATACACTGTATTTCTATGTAAAAATAATTCAGCTTCAGATTGGGGCCAATATGAAACCAAGGGCCATAATTTTAGGCCTGGAGTTTTAATTTGAACAATCTTAATAAAGAAACATTAGGTGATGCTTCATATAAATTTCAAAGGTCTGAGCCTTCCTATGAAAAACTGATAAGCCCGGGGCGGGGCCAATTTGGTCCAGGGGTCATAACTTGAACAATCTTGTTAGAAAACCATTAGATGATACTACATTCCAAATTTCAAAGGTCTAGACCTTACAGTTTCGGAGAAGAAGATTTTTAAAGACTTACCTATTAAAAACTGATGGGGTGGGGCCACTTTTGGCCCTGGGGTCACAATTTGAACAATCTTGGTAGAAAATCATTAGATAATGCTACATACCAAACTTCAATGGTCTAGGCCTAATGGTTTCAGAGAAGTAGATTTTTAAAGATTTTCCTATGTAAAACTGATAAGCCCCGGGACGGGGCCATTTTTGATCCAGGGGTCATAATTTGAACAATCTTTTTAGAGGACCATTAGATGATGCTACATACCAAATATCAAAGGTCTAGGCCTTACGGTTTCAGAGAAGAAGATTTTTTAAGATTTTTTCAAAAACAAATGATAAGCCCCGGGGCGGGCCATTTTCTAACCCTGGGTTCATGATTTAAACAAACTTGGTAGAGGTCTATTAGTTGATGCTTCATACCAGATATCTAAGATCTAGGGTATGCGCTTTCAGAGAAGAAGTTTTTTTAAGGTTTTCCTATATATCGTTGATGGCCCTGTTTCGGTGCATGCCCTATTTCGGTGCACTTTACTTGGGAAACGATATCTTCTTTAAGAAGAGCTGAATTACGTCATCACTTTTTGCAATCCACAAAATAAACAAATACCTGTCATCGCTGTCAAAAAAATCTAAAATGTGCTGCAAACAGTTAAGTTACTTACTATATTTGATAAAGCATAGCAATTTCAGCCATTTTCCTTATGTCTGTTTTCACTTAGATAACTTTTGTTCCAAAAAATACTGTCTTGAAAACGTTTCTCTCAATTTTGTAGAGATAAACATTTGTTGTCATATGCTGCAGCAAAGTCACATGACTTCGATGTCTCTGCTCATTGTTTTTCAAGTACAGGCTATGTCCAAAAGTATGTCCTTCACTATATTTTTCACATAGGAGAGAGACCTTACAGAGCAGATATACTTTAGTTTAGTCATACAGGATAGAGGCCTAATTTTTTTCATGCCGGAGAGATACCTACTAGATTTAAATCCAACAAGGCAGTCCAAAGGACAGCTATATCCCCCACCGCCGCCACCTAAATTAAGACATTGACCTTGAGGTGATACCTTCCAGTTGTTAAGAAAATAGGATGCGGAAACAAATATAATGGAAACTGAAGGTAAGAACATGACTTTCAAATGTGACCTTGACCTTGAGCCGACATATCTGCCACATATGTTCTGCACATCGTCTCAACTTGGTTAACATTTGAGGCAAGTTTCTTGAAAATCCTTCAAGGGGTATAGGAGATATGGAGCGGACACGAAACTGAAGGTAAGAACACGACTTTCTAATGTGACCTTGACCTTGAGCCGACATGACTGCCACATGTGTTCTACATATCATCTCAATTCGGTTAATATTTGACTCAAGTTTTATGAAAATCCTTCAAATGGTTTAGAAGATATGGAGCAGACACGAAATGTAATGGAAATTGAAAATTAAATCACTTGGTCTTCAAATGTGACCTTGACCTTGAGCCAACATGACTGCCACATATGTTCTGCACATTGTCTCAACGTGGTTAACATTTGAGGCAAGTTTCTTGAAAATCCTTCAAGGGGTATAGGAGATAACGAAACTATAATGGAAATTGAAGGTAAGAACACTTGATCTTCAAATGTGACCTTGACCTTGAGCCGACATGACTGGCACATGTGTTCTGCACATCGTCTCAATTTAGCTAACATTTAACTAAACTTTTATGAAAATCCTTCAAAGGCTTTAGAAGATATGGAGCGGACACGAAAATGTAACCGAAATTAAAGGTTAGAACACTTTACCTTCAAACGTGACCTTGACCTTGAGCCAACATGACTGCCTCATGGGTTCTGCACATCGTCTCAATTCATTTAATATTTGACTCAAGTTTTATGAAAATCCTTCAAAGGGTTTAGAAGATATGGAGCGGACACGAAACTGTAATGGCAACTGAAGGTTTAAACACTTGACCTTCAAATGTGACCTTGAACTTGAGCCGACATGACTGCCACATGTGTTCTGCACATCGTCTTAATTTGGTTAACATTTGACTCAAGTTTTATGAAAATCCTTCAAAGGGTTTAGAAGATATGGAGCGGACAAAAAAATGCAATGGAAATTGAAGGTTAAAACCCTTGACTTTCAAATGTGACCTTGACCTTGAGCCGACATATCTGCCACATATGTTCTGCACATCGTCTCAACTTGGTTAACATTTGAGGCAAGTTTCTTGAAAATCCTTCAAGGGGTATAGGAGATATGGAGCGGACACGAAATTGTTACGGACAGACGGACGGACGGACGGACAGACGGACGGACGGACCTACTGGCGGGTAGTTGTGTGACTGCGATGCCTGTGTGACAACAAAATTTACTTATGTGACAACTCAAAAAGTGTACGCACTGCACCACACTTATGCAGCAGTCACAGAAGTATTTTTAGACATCAGTCACAGAAGCAAGTTCGATTACCAAAGTCCATATGAATTCCATATGAATTACCTCAGTATTTTAGTATATCTTTTTATGCCCCCATAGACGATAGTCGGGGGGCATATTGTTTTTGCCCTGTCTGTCTGTCTGTCTGTTTGTTTGTCTGTTTGTCTGTTTGTCTGTTTGTTTGTCAGCAACTTTAACATTGGTCATAACTTTTGAGCCAGTATAGATAGAGACTTGATATTTGGCATACATATGTATCTCATGAAGCCGCACATTTTGAGGGGTGACGTGTCAAGGTCAAGGTCATCCTTCAAGGTCAGAGGTCAAATATATGGGTCAAATCGCCGACTTTAACATTGGCCATAACTTTTGGACCAGTAGAGATAGAGACTTGATATTTGGCATGCTTGTGTATCTCATGAGGCTGCACATTTTGAGGGGTGACATGTCAAGGTCAAGGTCAGAGGTCAAGGTCAGAGGTCAAATATATGAGGGGGCATAGTGTTTCACAAACACATCTTGTTTTTAACCTCAGTATTGTAGTACATCTTTTTTTAATAAGGATCAATCAGTATCCTGGTAATCCTATTAAAATAGGTGACCCAACACAAGAATTCTGCAGAATTAAATGTCTTGCATACCCATGATTCCACATACATCTGTAGCCAAAGTATGTCTGGTATGTGAAGCACTTGTACCTTTTGGGTAACAGAGCTAGCAAAAAAGCTAATGCTCAAGGTAAATGTAGGTCACAGAGGTCAAGGTCAGAGGTCACCAAACTGTGATGCAACATGCTATACTCAATCAGGGTTCCCACAAAACAGAAAATATAAAATTCCCTGACTTTTCACTGACTTTTCCCTGACCGAATTTCAATTTTCCCTGACCCCATGTTAACAGATTAAGTTTAATTGGTCATCTATGAGCATGATCAATAAATGTTGGCCTCCGTCCTCCCCATCAGCCAATCCTTACCACCTCTCTCTTTATGACAACTATATATACAGCAGTAGTGTTTTGATCATTTCAAAAAAAATGTTTCTGACTTTTTCATTTTTAATTGCTCAATATTGAATGTTACATGCAGGATGCCAAACATGTCCTAATATGCACCCAAAGTATAAAGTCTCTTGAATCTTTTCTACCTCTCTTAACCCTTTCCTCCATGATTTTTTATTAGAGACTCCATCTACTATGAATATATAATTAAGTAAAATTTTATTTTTTTAAAGCAAAGTTAAGAAATATTTTGGCAGTAGACTACAGTAAAAACTCAGATTTATGATATTTTTCTAAGCAAACAGAGTAGACCCTGATCAGGCAGCTCCTACAGGAGCTGCCTGATATGGGTCTATTCTGTTTGCAAAGGTGATAAAATGTGTATCTATGGTAGAAATGGTTAATCTTTCAGTTTTTCTGTGTAAGCTGAATTTTAAAATAGTATGTCATATAGTCTGTAAGACACTGATACAGCATGCTATTAAAATGGGGTCAAAATTGGCCCCGTCCCAGGGCTGGCTAGTTTTCTATAGAAACACATGGTGAAAACTTTGAAAATATTCTCCTCTGATTTTCTGATGAGCGATATCAGGGCCTTTCAGGGTCTACATTTTCACTGTTTTCATAATAGCAGACCAAATATTGCTGCCCTTACAAGTGAAGACAGTACAGTAGAATGTCGAATATCTAGCACCTCTGCCCAGCCTGTCCTAACAAGTGAAGACACTACAGTAGATTGTCCATTTTCTAGCATTGCTGCCCTATTCTAGCACTGCAGCGTCAAAATGGATACTGGAGTCTTGTAGAGGTGCCAGAATTCTCCAATGATTTTGTTTTAACAGACTTCATGACAGATATACTATAAAATTTGGATGTGAAATATACAAAGCTAATCAAAGATGTATAAAGGTGTTCTCTTTGATTTTATGACTGAATGCATGTAACAAAAAATGTGACGTGTATTTTGACATGATAATCTTTGAAAAAGGCCCTTAATGGTCAAAATATTAGATCAGATCAATTCAAGTATTTATGTATAAAGATGTTTGGTTTAGTCAAAATTGAAGAAACTGCTTTAGCCTTTTATTTTCATTCTTTCTCCTTTTTGACATATTTGCTCAGCCCTCATCCTTTGGTTCCAAAATTCCCTGACTTTTCCCTGACTTTTGCCAAATTTCCAATTTCCCTGACCAATTAAAAAATTCCCTGACTTTTCCCTGACCTTGAAAAAAATTCTTTTTTCCCTGACTTTTCCCTGTCCGTGGGAACCCTGTCAATGAGGCACATCAGCACACGAAGTTGAAGCTGCAGTACTTTTGTCTATAACTTTAGCCAAGGTCACAGGTCACTAAACTCCAATGCAACATGCTGTACTCATCAAGATGCATGAGCATGTGAAGCTGAGCAACTGTAGCTGCAGTACTTTCTTAGCAAAAAATGGATAAGGAGCCCTCTGATCAGTGTCTACACTGTTTGCATAGGAAAGCTGCCACAGAAATATAAGAATATGATTTGGGAGTCACACAAGAGACAAAACATGGACAACACTGTCACAGAAGTAAATAATATGACTTGGGTGTCACACAAGACATGGACAACACTGTCACAGAAGTAAAAGAATATGACTTGGGAGTCACACAAGTGACAAGACATGGACAACACTGTCACAGAAGTAAAGGAATATAACTTGGGTGTCACACAAGACATGGACAACACTGTCACAGAAGTAAAGGAATATAACTTGGGAGTCACACAAGACATGGACAACTGTCACAGAAGTAAAGGAATATAACTTGGGAGTCACACAAGACATGGACAACACTGTCACATAAGTAAAAGAATGACTTGGGAGTCACACAAGACATGGACAGCAGAAGAGGGCAATATGGTGAACATTTATATGAAGTTATTTTGAAATCTGGTCAGCGGTTTGGGAGGAAATGTCATTTAAAGCAATTGTGTAGTTTTGATGCAATCTCGCCTTCCTGAAGAATAAAAACCACCTTTAATTGATTGAAGCAGACAAAAAAAATAAGAATGACAAAAGGTTGTTTTAGATATCTACTTTAGAATCTCCAAACTGGTATTGAGAGATATTTATACTGTTAACTTTTAATTTAAATCACACTTGTGTAAATAAAATCCATGTACATATGGAAATCTTAATTTCTAATAGGCAATTTAAGGTAAAATTTCTCGGCAGTAAATAACACTTCGAATGGTGCAATT
This sequence comes from Azorinus chamasolen, assembly GCA_963576725.1. Lineage (NCBI taxonomy): Eukaryota > Metazoa > Mollusca > Bivalvia > Cardiida > Solecurtidae > Azorinus > Azorinus chamasolen. Next base: position 15,294,439 of record OY755250.1, on the reverse strand, counting down.
TTGAGGCATCGGACGTTAAATTTTGTTTAAATCTTCGATTATAAAAGAATAAAATCTGTACTTGATAAATCACCCCCTTTTGAACAAACAAAACGGGTCAAAATTGAAAAATTGGGCAGGGGTTCCCCCTAGGCAGTGCCACAATGTATACACCCCTTGTAAAAGACCCTCCCAAGATGGTTGGACAAGACAGAGATTTTATAAAGACTAGTAGGCTGGGACAGATTCCATTTATACATCTTAATATGGAATCATACCTACTCGCAGAATAACAAGGATAGAGAATGGCAAAATTTCACTCACCTTGTTAAAGAAAGTTTTATAAAGCTGTTTAAAAAGCCTCTAACCTTGAAATTCATCTTTCATTTTTAGCATGTGCTTATTTTGGCACTGGCAATCAGAAAAATCAACTGGCATTTAGCGAGTTAGCCATGTCGCATCTGTTATTAGTTACTAATGTCAGAAATGCACTGGCTGAAACAAAATGCCATGACGTGAAAAACCATGTATGACATATGAATAATATTTTCTCCAATTATACAGATTGTAAATTCAATTGCATGGTATTATGTATTTAAAAACAATCCAAATACTCGTTAAATAGGATTTCTGTAATAGAAAATCTGTTTTAAAGATTGGATACTCACGTAATCGAAGTATCAGTGACCGTAGATGCGTAATTTTGAAGTGGGTGGGGTACACGTTTTATCATCCGTTTTCATGGGAGTTTCATCGTTGCAAGACAATTAATCCTGTACCAGGAGTTTTCTGTTTGATCAGCTAATGATATTTTAGCTATTCTCTCCTGTACTATAAATTGTTGAGACATACTTTACCCAAGTTTAAATTGGCCTTTCAAATTACCAACAGGGTACACCATTTGACTGTTTTCCTAGACTGGTCCAAGTGTGATCTCTATTACTCAGGCGCATACAACAAAACACATAGAAAAATGGAATGCGTCTCAACCACCCTGATCAAATGAAATAAGACACCAGTCAACTTAATGAAAACTGTGGTCTTGTCCAATCCCCATGGAACCCAACTCTGTCCAACGTTGATCAATGTGTCCAACTATCTTGTGCTGCAGTTTGTATGGACACCAAGGATTTGTCACAGAAGTAAATTTAAGCCAGTTTGGACACATTTTCTTGTGTGACTGTCACAGAAGACAAAATTGCAGCACAAGTACCCATTTTTTCAAGGAATTCGCAGCACAAGTAGACCCTCGTCAACACGGACAGACGGACGGACGGACAGACGGAGGCCATTCCTATAACCCCCCTCCGCTATGCGGTGGGGGATAATAAAAGTTTACTGAAAAATAACCGTCTAACTAAAGTTGTTTTTAGTCAAAATGCACAAATTCCAGGGAAAAATGAGTTTAAACAAGGTAAGAACATTGACAATAAATGGTTCTTGTTATAAAAATACTTTAAACTCGTTACATCATGCATAATTTGTTTGATATGCATTTCCTTTTGTTTTAACAGTTCAAAATTAAAATATAAGTTACAGACCTACTACTTTTAATTTACAAATGTAGTCATACACTTTTGTTGAACACTGTATTTGGATAAAAATAAACCGCACCGAAATAGGGCAGATAAACACAAAATAACACAAAATGGCTACGTCATTAAAACGGTTTCAACCGCGATAAATATGGAATATTTTGGGAATTAATTTATACATATTTAACTTAGAAAACCTATTACAAAGGTAATATTAGTTTTTTCATACATTTTTAAGATTTGTGATCACCGCGATCAGTTTGATTGCTAAGTGCACCGAAACTGGTCCATCCACGATAAGTCTTTAAAATATGTAAAATTGATAAGCCCCGGGGCAGGGCCATTTTTGGCCAGAGGGTCATGATTTGAACAATCTTTGTAGAGGACCATTAGATGATGCTACATACCAAATATCTAAGCTCTAGGATTTGTGGTTTCAGAGAAGAAGATTTTTAAAGATTTTTACAAAAACAAGAGGGCCATGAGGCCCTGAAGCGCTCACCTGAGATACCCCAGGGGTGGGCCATTTTTGACCAGGAAGTTATCATTTGTACAACCTTGGTAGAAAACTAATAAGCCCCAAGGCAGGGCTAAGTTTTGCCCAGAGGTCAGGGTCGTAAGTTGAACATTCTTGGCAGAAGACTACAAGCCAAAGCTACATATTTGTAGAGGACCATTAGATCTTGTTACATACCAAATATCAAAGGTCCAGGCCTTACAGTTTCTGAAGATTTTAAAAGATTTTCCTATGAAAAACTGATAAGCCCTTTGGCCCGCCATTTTTGGTCCAGGGTCATAATTTGAACAATCTTTGTAGAGGACCATTAGATCAAGCTACATACCAAATATCAAAGGTCGAGGCCTTACAGTTTCAGAGAAGAAGATGTTTAAAGATTTTCCTATGAAAAACTGATAAGCCCCGGGACGGGGCCATTTTTGTCCCAGGGGTCATAATTTGAACATTCTTTGTAGAGGTCTATTAGATCATGCTGCATGCCAAATATCAAAGGTCTAGGCCTTACAGTTTCAGAGAAGAAGATTTTTAAAGATTTTCCTATGAAAAACTGATAAGCCCTTGGGCGGGGCCATTTTTGGTCCGGGGGTCATAATGTGAACAATCTTTGTGGAGGACCATTAGATCATGCCACATGCAAAATATCAAAGGTGTAGGCCTAACAGTTTCAGAGAAATAGATGTTTAAAGATTTTCCTATGAAAAACTGATAAGCCCTTGGGCGGGGCCATTTTTGGTCCGGGGGTCATAATTTGAACAACCTTTGTAGAGGACCATTAGATCATGCAACATGCCAAATATCAAAGGTCTAGGCCTTACAGTTTCAGAGAAGAAGATTTTTAAAGATTTTCCTATGAAAAACTGATAAGCCCTTGGGCGGGGCCATTTTTGGTCCGGGGGTCATAATGTGAATAACGTTTCGTTCCCCCTAGCCACTGATGCTTCTGACAAAATTTGGTTAAAATCGGGTCAGCAGTTTCAGAGGAGATGTTGTTTGAAATTGTGGCCGGACGCCGGACACCGGACGCCGGACAAAGAGTGGTCACAATAGCTCATCCTGAGCCTTCGGCTCAGGTGAGCTAACAACTGATAAGCCACAGGGCGGGGCCATTTTTGGCCCAGGGATCTTAATTCGAACAATTTTTGTAGAGGACCATTAGATCATGCAACATGCCAAATATCAAAGGTCTAGGCCTTACAGTTTCATAGAAGAAGATTTTTAAAGATTTTCCTATGAAAAACTGATAAGCCCTTGGGCGGGGCCATTTTTGGTCCGGGGGTCATAATGTGAATAACGTTTCGTTCCCCCTAGACACTGATGCTTCTGACAAAATTTGGTTAAAATCGGGTCAGCAGTTTCAGAGGAGATGTTGTTTGAAATTGTGGCCGGACGCCGGACGGACGCCGGACACCGGACGCCGGACAAAGAGTGGTCACAATAGCTCATCCTGAGCCTTCGGCTCAGGTGAGCTAACAACTGATAAGCCACAGGGCGGGGCCATTTTTGGCCCGGGGGTCATGATTTGAACAAACTTGATAGAGGACCACCCAAGGTACATTTCTGTGAAATTTAGTTGAAATCCTCAAAGTAGTTTAGGAAAAGAAGCCATTTGAAACAAGAGTACCGCATACGGTACATAATACGCCCACTTGCAAACTTTCTCTGATTCAACATGCCTTATAAGTGTTGACATTTTCTAATCTGTGCTTCAGATCTTGATTTCCATATTAAGGTGATACTATTTTTTAAAACAAGAGGGCCAAGATGGCCCTTAATCGCTCACCTGATTACCATAGATTAGCAGTGGTTCTGCAGAACAAGATTTTCAAAGATTTAGTATTCTGATTTTATCAAGACAATGATTCTGACCATAGAAGATTGGGCTAAAAATGTACTCTCTAAAGTAATTTTTCTAAGATTTGACCTAGTGACCTACTTTTTATTCCGACCCAACCCATGATCACACTCAACCTTGATATCACCAAGACAAACACTCTGAGCAAGTTTGAGGAAGACTGGGCTAATAATGTGGCCACTGGAGTGTAAACTAGATTTCTCTAAGATATGACCCAGTGACCTACTTTTTGACCTCACATAACCCACTTTCAAACTTGTCCAAGATTTTATTAGGACAATCATTCTGACCAATTTGCATGAAGATTTGGCTATAAATGTGACCTCTAGAGTGTTCACAAGGTTTTCGTACTATTTGACCTAGTGACCTAGTTTTTAACCCAACATAATCCACTTTCACACTCCATTGAGATTTTATCAAGACAATCATTATGACTAAGTTTCATGAAGGTTGGACTAAAATTGTGACCAATAGAGTGTTCACAAGGGGTTTTTTACTGTTTGACCTAGTGACCTAGTTTTTAACTCCACTTGACCCACTTTCGAACTCGTCCGAGATTTTATCAAGACATTCATTCTGACCAAGTTTCATGAAGATTGGACTAAAATTGTGACCACTAGAGTGTTCACAAGGTTTTTCTACTGTTTGACCTAGTGACCTAGTTTTTTACCCTACAAAACCCATTTTTCAAACTCCTCCTAGATTTTATCAAGACAATCATTCTGACCAAGTTTCATGAAAATTGGGCTAAAAATGTGACCTGTAGAGGGTTCACAAGGTTTTCCTATTATTTGACCTAGTGACCTAGTTTTTAACCCAACTTGACCCACTTTCGAACTCGTCCGAGATTTTATCAAGACATTCATTCTGACCAAGTTTCATGAAGATTAGACTACAATTGTGACCACTAGAGTGTTCACAAGCAAATTGTTGACGACACACGACGCACGACGGACATTCAAGTCTCCCAAAAGCTCACCCTGAGCTTTGCTCAGGTGAGCTAAAAATGAAGTGAATATCTTATTAAATAAGAAAGTTACAGCTAATCCTCATTTTTGCAGATTTTTGTAAAGTGCAACGGCCATAACTCTGAAACAACAAATCAAATGATCCTCAGAATCGACTTAGCTTCAGGTCTTGATGCATTAAACATGTGGATGAAGTTTCATTAATATCTGTCAAACAGTTTTGCCAGAAAACAGTGGACAAACTATTTGCATATATTTGCATATTTTTTTTTAAGTAAAAGGGCAATAACTCCGAAACGAAAAATCAAATAAACCTCAAAATTGACTCAGCATCAGATCTTGATGCATTAAACATTTTTGTGAAGTTTCATTAATATTTCTCAAATAGTTTTCCCAGAAAACAGCCGACAAACTATTTGCATTATTTTTTAAGGACAAGGGCCATAACTCTGAAACAAAAAATCAAATGATCCTCAGAATCAATTCAGTTTCAGATCTTGATGCATTAAACATTTGTGTGAAGTTTCATTAATATCTCTCAAATAGTTTTCCCAGAAAACAGCGGGCAAACTATTTGCATATTTTTTAAGGACAAGCGCTATAACTCTGAAATGAGAAATCAACTGAACCTCAGAATCAACTCAGCTTCAGATCTTGATGCATTAAACATTTGTATGAAGTTTCATTAATATCTGTCAAATAGTTTTCCCAGAAAACAGCGGATAAACTATTTGCATGTATTTGCATTATTTTTTAAGTAAAAGGGCCATAACTCCGAAACGACAAATCAAATGAACCTCAGAATCGACTCAGCTTCAGATCTTGATGCATTAAATATTTGTGTGAAGTTTCATTAATATCTATCAAATAGTTTTCCCAGAAAACAGCGGACAAACTATTTGCATATTTTTTAAGGACAAGGGCCATAACTCTGAAAAGACAAATCAAATGAACCTCAGAATCGACTCAGCTTCAGATCTTGATGCATTAAACATTTGTGTGAAGTTTCATTAATATCTCTCAAATAGTTTTCCCAGAAAACAGCGGACAAACTATTTGCATATTTTTTAAGGACAAGGGCCATAACTCTGAAACGACAAATCAAATGAACCTCAGAATCAACTCAGCTTCAGATCTTGATGCATTAAATATGTGTGTGAAGTTTCATTAATATCTCTCAAATAGTTTTCCCAGAAAACAGCGGACAAACTATTTGCATGTATTTGCATTATTTTTTAAGTAAAAGGGCCATAACTCCGAAACGAAAAATCAAATGAACCTCAGAATCGACTCAGCTTCAGATCTTGATGCATTATACATTTGTGTGAAGTTTCATTAATATCTCTCAAATAGTTTTCCCAGAAAACAGCGGACAAACTATTTGCATGTATTTGCATTATTTTTTAAGTAAAAGGGCCATAACTCCGAAACGAAAAATCAAATGAACCTCAGAATCGACTCAGCTTCAGATCTTGATGCATTATACATTTGTGTGAAGTTTCATTAATATCTCTCAAATAGTTTTCCCAGAAAACAGCGGACAAACTTTGCATATTTTTTAAGGACAAGGGCCATAACTCTGAAATGAAATATCAAATGAATCTCAGAATCAACTCAGCTTCAGATCTTGATGCATTTAACATTTGTGTGAAGTTTCATTAATATCTGTCAAATAGTTTTCCCAGAAAACAGCGGACAAACAAAATGTTGACGGATGAACGAACGAACGAACGAACGAACAGGGCCACGACAATATACGACCACCTTTATTAGGTGGGCGTATAAAAAAGAGTGGGGAACAGATGACGCCGGACACAGGGCGATCACAATAGCTCACCTTGGCACTTCGTGCCAGGTGAGCTAAAAAAACCCATGTACAGTAAAACCTCTCTATAACGGCCACTAAATTATATCAAGTGTATTTTGTATTAGAGGCAGAGGAGCGTTCTGTTTTACTTTCACCTTGCTTTAAACATCCACCTGCCCTAAATACCAACTAATTAACACAATTTAGTGGTCGTTATAGAGGTTTTACTGTAGCTCGAGGCAGATTCAAAGCAATGCATGCATGAGAGGTCGTCCAGGAGCTTTGTGCATTGCTTTCATTCTGTATTAAGCAACTACCTGTGTACAACATGCAAGAAACATTTAAATAATATCAGAGATAAGATGGCACACCTTTTAACCCTAAATTCCTCCTTATGCATGTAATAATGATATCATGAATATTAATTAGATTTGGTTTTATAATTGCATATGAACACATTATATTTTGGCCATAGCAGTAACTGCAGAATCAGATCTATATTATAGTATCAGCAAGCAGAGCAGACCCTGATCGGATGGCTCCTATAGGAGCCATCTGATCTGGGTCTACTCTGTTTGCAAACATATTCATGGTGTCATTCTTTCTTACATAAATATTATTCAGGTAAATGGTTAACTCTTTCCTTCATAAATGCCTTTTCACACATTTGCAAACACAGTAGACCCAGATCAGATGGCTCCTATAGGAGCTGTGTGATCAGGGTCTGCTCTGTGAGCTTATGGTATACTATAGATCTAGTTCTACAGTTTCTTATTTTACCTCAACCAAACTATCCTGTGTTTAAATGTCATTACAACAAATCATCTCACTAATATTCATGTATGATGATGTCATTATTTCTTACATGAATATTCCTCATGTAAATGGTTAACCGGGGGATTCTACTGTTATAGACTGACCTAATCAACTGTTCTCAGAAATCAAAAAGTCCATCTCACTCCACTTGATGAAGAGACTTGCTCAGTCTCTTTTGATAGATGGAGTATTTACTTTATGCCGCCCTGCAAGTCAAGTTTGATGAATCGACAACTACTGACTCACTGAGTTCAGAGTCCTGTCCGAGAGAATCGACAACTACTGACCCATTGGTTGGAGAGTCCTGTCCGAGACACTCCTGTCCGAGACACTATGAGCTTAACTCTTTCCTTGTTCACTATCTGTGTAAGAAATGATGATTTCATGAATGTCCATTAGATGTTATTTTATAATGTTGAACAAATACTGCATTTGTTGGCTCTGGCAGAAACTGAACGATCAGATTTGTATAATTTCATAAGCAAACAGGGCTGTCTGAGCTGGGTCTACAGGGCTGTCTGAGCTGGGTCTACAGGGCTGTCTGAGCTGGGTCTACAGGGCTTTCTGAGCTGGGTCTACAGGGCTTTCTGAGCTGGGTCTACAGGGCTTTCTGAGCTGGGTCTACTCTGTTTGAAAATGTGAAAACAGAGCAGACCCAGATCAGACAGTTCCTATATAGAATTTGTCTTATAAAGGTTTGCTATTGAAATTATATTTACTGATTCAATAGCTTCTGTCATGACAAAAATAAAATTCTGCATTCATACACCATCATAAGAATTCAGCAAAAACTTATTCATGATGTCATATTTCTTAACCCGTTCCATATTATACCGTATTATTCCTAATAAACGCCCCCGGGGTCTTAACATTTTCCAAAAGGGGGCGATTATTTAGGTAAGCTTTTTCCTAAATCCATTGTTAGAAGTTTTTGTTAACGTTACATTTAAGTGTTCATTAAAATGATTTTAACTTTTGGATTGACTGGATTTTATTAAGATACAGTCAAACCTGGTCTAACGGCCACCTTTATAAGAGTGCCACCTGTATAATTATGAGCGCCACATTGCGGTCACAATAGCTCATCCTGAGCCTTCGGCTAAGGTGAGCTAAAAACTCCAGGAAAACTTGAATTTCCAGAAAATTTCTAAGTAAAATCACTGTATTTCCGTGAAAAATCAATGAAGCATAACGAAATTCAAACTTGATCTGTAACTCATTTTAATAAATCCACATACTAAATATCGCTTCAATATCTGTAAAGGTTTAGAAAAAAACTCCGGAAAACCTGAATTTCCGGAAAATTTCTAAGTAAAATCACTGTATTTCAGTGAAAAATCAATGAAGCGTAACGAAAGTCAAACTTGATCTGTAACTCATTATAATAAAGCCACATATCAAATATCACTTCAATATCTGTAAAGGGTTAGAAAACAAGAGGGCCAGAATGGCCCTGAAGTGCTCACCAGGCAATCAGAAGATTTTCAAAGTTTACACTATATGTTTCTATAGAAAACTAGCCTGCCCTGGGGCGTGGCTAATTTTGACCCAAGCGGCACAATTTATATAACTTTTGTAGAGGACCTGAACATGATGCTATGTGCAATATATGAAAGCTGAGAGCCTTCCAGTTTCAGAGGAGGAGGTTTTCAAGGTTTCAACCAGTTTCAGAGAAAAGATATTCAAAGATTTCTCTATTTGTTTCTATTGAAAACTGCCCATCCATGGGGCGGGGCCAATTTTGACCCCGTGGCAATGATTTATATAAAATTTGTATAGGACCTGAACATGATACTATGCGCCAAATATGAAAGCTGAGAGCCTTCCAGTTTCAGAGGAGGAGGTTTTCACTATTGTTTCTATTGAAAACTGCCCACCCCTGGGGCGGGGCCAATTTTGACCCCAGGGCCAAAATTTATATAACTTTATAGAGGACCTGAACATGATGCTCTGTGCCAAATATGAAAGCTGAGAGCCTTCCAGTTTCAGTGAAGAACATTTTCAAAGATTTCACTATAGCTGAGAACCTTCTGGTTTCTGAGGAGAAGATTTTCAAAGATTTCACCATTTGTTTCTATTGAAAACTGCCCACCCCTGGGGCGGGGCCAATTTTGACCCCAGGGGCATAATTTATATAACTTTTGTAGAGGACCTGAACATGATGCTATGTGCCAAATATGAAAGCTGAGAACCCTGTAGATTCAGAAGATTTTTAAAGGTTCAAATTGTTGACGACTGACGACGCACAACGCATGCCGACAGACGACGGACATCAGGCAATCACAAAAGCTCACCCTGAGCACTTTGTACTCTGGTGAGCTAAAAATAGCCTATGAGGTAAAGGATCTACAAATAGCCTATGAGGTAATGGATCTAAAAATAGCCTATGAGATAATGGATCTAAATATAACCTATGAGGTAATGGATTAATAATAAGAATTCAGTCATGCAGTTGAATAAAGCCATAACTTTTTTTAATACAGGACAAGCATGCACCATCATTTGCAAAAAGTGTAGACCCAGATCAGACAGTTCCTATAGAAACCCACTGATCAGGGTGTGCATTGTATGTCATTCAAAATCCTCTGACTAGTCTCTATCAAGTTTGAGCCGTTCATACTCAGTAGACTGTATAGTCTCAGCCGTTCATACTCAGTAGACTGTATAGTTTGAGCCGTTCATACTCAGTAGACTGTATAGTCTGAGCCGTTCATACTCAGTAGACTGTATAGTCTGAGCCGTTCATACTCAGTAGACTGTATAGTCTGAGTCGTTCATACTCAGTAGACTGTATAGTCTGAGCCGTTCATACTCAGCAGACTGTATAGTCTGAGCCGTTCATACTCAGTAGACTGTATAGTTTGAGCCGTTCATACTCAGTAGACTGTATAGTTTGAGCCGTTCATACTCAGTAGACTGTATAGTCTGAGCCGTTCATACTCAGTAGACTGTATAGTCTGAGCCGTTCATACTCAGTAGACTGTATAGTCTGAGTCGTTCATACTCAGTAGACTGTATAGTCTGAGCCGTTCATACTCAGCAGACTGTATAGTCTGAGCCGTTCATACTCAGTAGACTGTATAGTCTGAGCCGTTCATACTCAGCAGACTGTATAGTCTGAGCCGTTCATACTCAGTAGACTGTATAGTCTGAGCCGTTCATACTCAGTAGACTGTATAGTTTGAGCCGTTCATACTCAGTAGACTGTATAGTTTGAGCCGTTCATACTCAGTAGACTGTATAGTCTTCACTCAATGAATATTTATATTAGAAATAATATTAATCATCATGAATATTAATTAGTTTATTTACCACAAGCCATCTGTTCTGGGTCTACTCTGTTTGCAAAGGTATAGAAAGGCATATTTATGTAATAAAGGGTTAAACAATGTAGGACTATTCAGAATGCAGAAATTCTTACTGATAACTCACTAATCTCAATCACCAAAAGGTTTCAGGGAAATTGAAATTGAAGCTTATCTGTATAAAACTCCTGCAGAACTTGTTAACGTCTACCAAGCCATGTGATAACTATTGATAGTTTCCTATTAGTTCGGGCACAACAGAAATAGTGAATAACCTGGTACGTGTTCGGAAACAAGACATACACTTGAACTTCAATATCTCGAACTTCAAGGAACAAACTATACAAATTACTTCTTGAGAACAGAAGTTTGAGTCATCTGATTTTAATTTTGACAATATCTCAAGTGCACAGCTTACTGCACCTGTCTTAGGTAATGCTGAAAAATAAATTCTGTAGGAGCTTTCAGTATTACTTTTGACCTGCATTAAGTTGTCACCTGTATGTGTTTCTAGATATGCCTAGTTATACATTTTATAAGAATTCTGTATTGTAAATTTTGGACTTCGAGTTATCCCTGAGTTCAAGTTATCTGAGTTGGAGATATCGAATGTTCAACTGTATTTATTATATTTGATAACTGGGACCATATCATGGTTGTCATCACCATCAAAATTCTTCTCAGATCCACTTGTAAAACAAGACGTGTTCCTATTAGCAAACTGGGTAGACCGAGACCAGAAGGCTCCTGTAGGATTTCAGGCAGACAACAGTTACTCTTTGCTTGAGAATGATGACCAATGATCTGACTCAGAAGTTTCATAACCTTAAGCCCTGATTCCTCAGATTTTGAGAAAGCTCTAAATCTGACCAATCGGATGCTTCAGTAATGAGGCCAGACTAAGAATTTTATAACTTCGTAATCTGACAAATCAGATACTTGAGTTTGAGTCCAGACTCAGACTAAGATTGAAAACTTGCTGACCAGATTCTGTAGACTAAACCATTGAAAGGGATAATCGTATTGATTTCAAACCATAATGTTCCCTTGAAGTTCAAATATTGACACGACTAATTTGATCACTGCTGTTTTCCCCAACAGATGCACGAAGGCTAAAATAAAACATCAAATAACAGGAAGATGCAAAATCCGCTTAACCTCGACTTTTAACCCTTTTCTTTCAACCCTTGCCTTTCCACGCATTTGTAAACGAAGTAGACCCAAATCAGACTGCTCCTGGAGAAGCCATCTGATCAGGGTCTGCTCTGTTTGCTAATAGCATTTCATAGATCTGTTTCCTTAGTTTCTATAATGGCTACAATGTTCCATCTGCTGTATTTCATTATAACTATCTGGTCCATGAATATTCTGTAGGTACTGAAATTTGGACTTAATATAGACAGGGAAAGGGTTAAAACAGGGAAATAGTTAAACAGGGAAAGGGTTACACAGGGGAAATGGTTAACAGGAAAAGGGTTAAGCAGGGAAAGGGTTAACAGGGAAAGGGTTAAACAGGGAAAGGGTTAACTGGGAAAGGGTTAAACAGGGAAAGGGTTACACAGGGGAAAATGGTTAACAGGGAAAGGGTTAAACAGGGAAAGGGTTAACTGGGAAAGGGTTTTAAGGAGGGAAAGGGTTTATAAGGAGGGAAAGGGTTAACAGAGAAAATAGTTAACAGGGAAAGGGTAAGCAGGGAAAGGGTTAAACAGGGAGGAAAGGGTTAACAGGGAAATGGTTAAACAGGAAGGAAAAGGTTAACCCTTCCCATGCTATGAATACATAATGTCTACACAAATTTGGACCTGGTGAAACTTTTACTTACTTCCCATCAATTATCAATTTAGCTTTTGAGAAACTATTTACCGAGTGTCAGCACCTTATGTGGATCCAACCTGCTTGCATATGTGATACTGCAATAAGGGTTAAAATGATAACCTTTCAATTGACAAAATTTCTGCATGTTTTATTTTTTTAAAGGACGATCAAAGTGTCAAATGATATGTAAACAAGAGGTGTTCACAGAACACATGATTGTGTCACCTGCTGATGAGGCTAAAATCTCGACTTTGTAATGTGTGACAGAGAGACAGATCGACACAGACAGACAGACAACAGAAAAGTGATCCCTGTGACACACTGCCTCTCGGCAGGTGACACAAAAATGAGACTATCAGTAATTTGATCAAAAGGCATAGACAAGATGCAGACAGACAGACAGGCTTGAGTGGGAGACATGGGCTAACACAGACAGACTGACATGCTTGAGTGGGAGACATGGGCTAACACAGACAGACTGACATGCTTGAGTGGGAGACATGGGCTAACACAGACAGACTGACATGCTTGAGTGGGAGACATGGGCTAATAGCTTGTGGTAATATTTCTAAGACTGTGGCAAATGAGATACGAGCTTAGGCATTTCAATTGAAATTTAGACTGCACCTAGAAAACAAATGCAAGTAAAAACCTCAACTTTGAAAACTGTAGCAGAAACAAATGTTACAGACCACAAGTACTTAGTATGCCATCAGAGTGATGAGACCATGCAAATTTTTCAATAACCTTTCATTCTGCTTATGTTTTAGTCCATTCCTTGCACACTTCTATTCCCTTTGAGGTAGTATTGGGAAAAATTTCATGCCGAGCCATTGAGATCTATGGCTCGGAATTGACAACAAGTGGTATCGGAGTGTTTCTCAGTCAATCAACTCAACACGTACAATGCTGAAATTGGTGTATTGTTTGTTAAAATATGGTACAAGCAACATTGACTTCGTTTCCCTATTAATTGAGAAGAAACTTTCTGGAAATTATCAATATTGAACGACTGGAATTACTGGAGATACAATACTGGTAGGTTGAGTTTTTAAGATTTCAAGTTTGATTTTTTTTTCTACAGGAATATCAGAATTATTCTATTATTCAAACGGACCAAACCTAATACTGTATGACCTCTAATCAATCGGGGCGTTACAATTTATTTTAAAACCCTTTCCTTCATATAAACACCTTTTCATACATTTGTAAACAGAGAAGACCTAGATCAGACAGCTTCTAACTAGGAGCCGTCTTATCAGGGTTTGCTCTTTGCTAATGGAGTTTAATAGATCTGTTTCTTCAGTTTCTAAAATGTCTGTTTGCTTATGAAATTTGAAATATCTCTCTTTACTTTCTAAAATGCCTACAATTTTAATTTCCATATTTAAATATTTTGTTCATGAATATTCATTAGGTATTCATTTTGAACTAATACAGAACAGAGAAAGGGTTCAAATGCCTATAAGAGCTGTCTGATCTGGTTCTACTCTGTTTGCAAATGTGTGAAAAAGCGTTTGTATGAGGGGAAGGGTTAACCCTTTACTGTATGAATATTCATGTTAGAAATAACGATGTCACAAATACTCAGTAAAATTCATTTTTAAAATGGCAAATGAATACAGGATATACTGGGCCATCATGCAGAAACTGTCTACTCTGTTTGCAAAGCGGTAGAATTTAGGCATATTTATGGAGGAAAGGTTTAAATAAATTCTGCATTTAGAACCTGAACAGACTGACATGAAATTCTTGATAACTCTTTGCATAATAGCAACCCAACTCTCACTACCTATGCAAAAGTGTAATATGTGTACATTATGAGGTAAAGGGTTAATCGTTTACTTCCTACACGTTTGCAAACAGAGTAGACCCTGATCAGAAAGCTCCTGCAGACCCTGTCTGATATCGGTCTTCTTTGTTTACAAAAGGCACTAAAAGGTGCATGGAATGAATTGCATTGATTGGTGCACACAGAAGAACACCCAGGTAGAATTACCGACCTACCCTTAGCAAGCTGGAAGGTTTCTTTATATGAAAGTATTGGAATTCAATGATTTATCAGAGCTACAGATAATGGTGCATACTCAAAGACTAAAATTGTCATTTCTCCATCAAATCCTATGTTGTGACCACTCTTTAGAATCATCATAGGGTTTGGTGGAGAAATAAAGAAGTTATTCTTGAAAATGTTTTTATTAAGGCATCCTATTTGTAACCTCTGATTTATTACTGGTAATAGGTAGATCCTTGCATGAATGTACCACATGTCTGAATACCAACTTACCAAGAATGAGTGATTGTACAATGTTGTATATATTATAAACCCTAAACCCTGCTGCAGCTCAAGCTGAACAAAATACTGTCTTCTCAATCTCTCATTGGCCAAAATTTCCACTGACTTGAGATTCATTTAATCCTTTTAGATTCTAAATGACCGATTGTCATATGTCATCTTGGACTCAAATGAGATGCCAAGTTACTCGGCGTCTCATCTGGATCCAAGCTGTTTGCAAATTCCGTTCAATACATGATATGACAACGGTTAGCCCGCAATTGACAATGTAGATCACGTTTACAAACAGTTTGGAGATCTTGATGAGACACCATATAACTCAACTCATCACGACCCAATTTATTTGACACTGGGTCAAAAGGTTTCTCAGAGTTGAATGAATCAAAAAGATTCTCGAAATTTGAGCAAACAATTTTTTTCTCAGCTGGTTACGGGTCAACTCTTTGCATGCTAAAACAATTCTGTCATCTGTTCAATTGTCGTCTGCTGCTCAATTGTCGTCTACAACATTTTCAAAATTATAAATTTTCTTTCTGATTCTTTGTTTGCAGAAGTTCAACCTTAGTGACAAATAGTTTGGATATCAGATCAGGCCCAACGTTGGGCCTGATCTGGATCCAAACTGTTTGCATATGTCATAGATGGCAAGAGAATCCACCACTATCATGCAAAAGGGTAATCAGTTTGGAAATGTGAGCACGGTTTTACAACTGTGACAGTAAAAACATCGTTCAACAATACACTACATTATTCATCATACAGTGATCAAACTGTCAAATATACTACATCAACCTTTCCCTAATGAATATTCATGTCAGAAATAATCAGTTTGGATATTAACCCTTTCTTTCATATAAATGCCTTTTCATGCATTTGCAAACGGAGTAGACCCAGATCAGACAGCTGAGGCTCCTATAGGAGCCATCATGATCTGATCAGGGTCTGCTCCGTTTGCTAATGGAATTCGAAAGACGTTTATTTACTTTCTAAAATGGATACAATGTTCCACCTTCCATATTTCATTAATCCATATTTCATTAATTTTATAACTATTTTGTCCATGAATATTGAGTAGATATTGAAATTTGAAATAAACATAGAACAGGAAAAGGGTTTAACCTTTTACTCCATGAATATTCATGTAAGAAATAATGCCATTATGAATATTTAACAAAGATTATTTTTTAATGACAGACAATGGATACAGGAATTTTGACCATAGCAGAAACTGTAGAATGACATCTCTATTATATTGGAACCAAACAGATCGGACCTTGATCAGGTAGCTACTACAGGAGCCATTTGATTTGGGTCTACTCTGTTAGTAAAAGCATGGAAAGGCGTATTTGTGGAATAAAGGGGTAACTACTAAGTGTTCCAATGCGTAACTAAGTGTTCCAATGCGAACGGTTTGCATAGGTTACATAGATTTGCGAATAATGAAGAATTAGTGTAGTTGTCTGTTTTAAACAACAACATCATAAGCAAACAGAGCAGACCCTGATCAGACGTTCCTAAAGTACCTAGCCAGTGCTTGGAAAGTAGTCTCTTAAAAATTTGAACAAATCAGAAAGAAGTAAAAGATTTTCAAGATATTTTTCAGGAAGATAAAAAGATTAAAAATATCTGAGCTTAACTCTTACCCTCGTATAAACGCTTATCCATGCCTTTACATACAGAGTAGACCCAGATCAGAGAGCTCCAGCATGCAAAGGATATTGACTATAACAAAGGATATTGACTATAACCAAGGATATTGACTATAACAAAGGATATTGACTATAACCAAGGATATTGACTATAACAAAGGATATTGACTATAACCAATCTAAGCGTTACATTGGGCAGAGGGCCAGATAAGATGCATAAATTAGAACATTTTCAAGAATAACCCTTTTATTTCTCCATCAAACTCTATGCTGTGACCACTTTTTAGAATAGTCTCTTTGAGACGATTCTAAAGAGACTGGTCACAACATATAATTTGGTGGAGTAATGACGATTTTAGTATTTTTGAGTACGCACCTTTTAAGCTCTGCAAGGGGAATTCAGCATCAATATACAGTGAACTCTCATGCAGTGGAGATACACTAATAGGTTATCACAATACGCTTTCTCTGGCAATACCCATGCCTAGTTGTGACCACTCTTTAGAATCGTCTCAAAGAGATGATTCTAAAGAATGGTCACAACATAGGGTTTGGTGGAGAAATGACGATTTTAGTATTTGAGTACGCACTTTAATTAATCTGTACCTCTGGTCTACACTAGTTGCAAATGCAGGTAAATATGTTTATGGCGTGAGAAAAGTTAATGCTCATTATAACGGCATTTTCAATATGAAGACACTTCCTGTCAGAACGAACGTGATCCTTGAAACAAGATCTGACTGTGAAACCCAAGAAATTCAATGTTTACATTGTTCATTATGACCCAGTAGGAAATCTGTGAATACTATTAGTTACACGGTGATTTTGCAGGGTGTACGGGCTGGTATGACCGGGTTAGATCCCGTATTTCCTGAGGCGTTAGTGTAAGATTGATCTCCATACCTCTCGTATTTCTCAGCTCCCTGAGGCAGACTCTATTGAGTATACAAACACGACCATTGGGTCAATAGCTACTTTTGGCTCACAAATATTGAACCCTTTACCAGTTGAATCTTTATGTAATAAATCATGACATCATGAATATCTATTAGCTAAATTTTCAAACTGGAATATAGACGCAGGAATTTTGGGTATTGGTAGAAACTGTAGGTTTAGTTCTATTATAATTTCATAAGCAAACAGAGAAAACTGGCTCTGCTCTGTTTGCACTGTCTACTAGTCTAGTTGAAGCGACTGACAACTACAAATCTGCAGCAAAACTGTAATTACCTTTGCAAACAGTTTGGATACAGATGAAACACCACATAATCTGGTGTATCATACCACATAATCTGGTGTATCATCAGCATCCAAACTGTTTGATACTTTGGCAAAGAAATGAGAGAAATTTTATTGAAGAATAAAAGCAGACAACATTGCAGACGAAAAAATACGCAGCGCGTAAAGAGTTAAAGACAATTTTGTTAAAATTCACCCATGGTGTTGAAACGGCAAATTGCTTCATACAAGAGTTAAAAATCTGGAGAGAGAAAAAATAAGATTAATTCACTTAAGTGAACTGAAATCAAATATTCTCTGAGAGCACTTTCTTGTACATTAGTAGAGTTATAAATCTCAATTTGAACCCTTTTCCTGACAGAGATGCCTTTTCGAGCCTCTGCAGTCTGAGTTAAGTCATATCAAACGGCTCCTGTAGCTGTCTGATCAGGTCTGCCCTGTTTACTTATGCAGAGCTACAGATACAGTACCCAAGTACTAAAATAGTCATTTCTCCACCAAACCATAATATACTGTTACCACTCTTTAGAATCGTCTTGAAGAGAGGATTCTAAAGAGTGGTCACAGTATAGGGTTTAGTGGAGAAATGAAGGAGTTATTCTTGAAAATGTGTTAATTTACACGTCTTATCTAGAACTCTGCTTATAAATATGGAATAACATAGAGCTGACGAAGAGATTAAAAACTTTATTCCATGAATATTCATGTAAGAAATAATGACATCATGAATACTGATCGGATAAATGTAAATACAGGATAGGTTACCACATATTTGTTTTGCATGGAATGAATATAGGTCTTTGATCATATTCATGCTTGATTCAGCTCGAACAATATCAAATAATAAGATAATGTCATAAATCTCAATTATCTGAAAGAATCACTTGTGCCCAGTCCTTAGTAAAATGATTACAGTCTGTATCTAAAAGCTGATCTAACTTGATGCTCATCCCGTTCTTCACGACCTAATTGCCAGATACAAACAGCTTGGATCCAGATGGAACCCCGGGCAACTCCGTGTCTCATTAGGAGATCTACGTTGTTTGAGACTCTGTCAATAGTTTTCGAAAAGCTTGATCGAAACCTGAAGTAATCAATACTGTACCAGATCAAAATTTGAGCCTACCCAGAGCAACAGATAAAGGTGTGTATACTTTAATACTAACCTCCTCATTTCACCACCAAACTCTATGTTCTGACCACTCTGTAGAATCTTTCACCACCAAACTCTATGTTCTGACCACTCTGTAGAATCTTTCACCATCAAACTCTATGTTCTGACCACTCTGTAGAATCTTTCACCACCAAACTCTATGTTCTGACCACTCTGTAGAATCTCTTCTCAATTGGTCAAAGACTCAAACAGTTTGACTCCTGATGAGATTCCGCATTATGCAGCGTCTCATCAGGATTCAAACTGTTTGCATAGGTAATCACTGTTTCCCTGCTAAGCATGCATAAGGTTAAATACCAGATGCCTGCAAGCCAAATTACCCAAAACGTTTTGGTCTTCTTTCTGCTGGAACCTCTATTCAACTTTTTGGAATGACCATGCCGATAATTATGGCAGATAATTATTCAAGATCAAAATATTTAGAACAAGCAGATTATCATTTCTTCAAACATAAACGATCTAAGAGATTGTCTCAAAAGCAGACAACACTTTTTTGGTCAAAGAAGCTGGAAACACTCAATTTCCAGGACCAATGCCATTAGATATAAACAAATTTATATGCAAATTTCTGTCTTTCTGGGCCATCAAAATCCATTATTCAACGATATAATCAAAGACGACCTGCATTCTTCTGAAGAATCATGACTGATATAGAGTGCATGACTGATATAGAGTGCAAGCATTTGCCCTAATCCTTCATGCCATAAATATGCCTTTCTAATCCTCTGCAAATAGAGTAGACCCAGACCTACAGGAGCCGTCTGTTTGCCTATGACATACTATAAATATATATCAGGGCTCTACAATAACTTTTGAATGTGGTTGCCCATTCGGGGAAGTTGCTTGAAATCACACTTACATTGGTACATGTAGATTTAGCTTCACGATTAAAATTTATTTTGTATCTTACTACAAATTTGGTATCTCACTACAAATTTTCTGGTTGCCTTATCGGACAACCAGTGGGGCGCAGAGAATGTCCGAACCAACTTTTAGGTTGCCATGGGCAATAGGAAAACTGTTAATGTAGAGCCCTGAATACATGATTCTACATTGTTGAACATTCCTGTGTCTATGTGCTATTATAACAATTAATCTAATTAACATTCATGATGTCATTATTTCTCACATGAATATTCATGGAGTAAAGGGTTAGGCAGAACATATTTCCCTGTTCAGTATTGATGTAAGAAATAATTACATCATGAATATTTATTAGCTGCATTTTTTAATGTAAAATGTTTTGCTTTGACAAAAAATGTGGAAAGAGATCTACATGAAGTCATACTCAGAGGATCAGACAGCTCCTATAGAACCAGTCTACTTGGTTTAGGCGTTGATCAGACAGCTCCTATAGAACCAGTCTACTTGGTTTAGGCGTTGATCAGACAGCTCCTATAGAACCAGTCTACTTGGTTTAGGCGTTGATCAGACAGCTCCTATAGAACCAGTCTACTTGGTTTAGGCGTTGATCAGACAGCTCCTATAGAACCAGTCTACTTGGTTTAGGCGTTGATCAGACAGCTCCTATAGAACCAGTCTACTTGGTTTAGGCGTTGATCAGACACCAGTCTACTTGGTTTAGGCGTTGATCAGACAGCTCCTATAGAACCAGTCTACTTGGTTTAGGCGTTGATCAGACAGCTCCTATAGAACCAGACTACTTGGTTTAGGCGTTGATCAGACAGCTCCTATAGAACCAGTCTACTTGGTTTAGGCGTTGATCAGACAGCTCCTATAGAACCAGTCTACTTGGTTTAGGCGTTGATCAGACAGCTCCTATAGAACCAGTCTACTTGGTTTAGGCGTTGATCAGACAGCTCCTATAGAACCAGACTACTTGGTTTAGGCGTTGATCAGACAGCTCCTATAGAACCAGTCTACTTGGTTTAGGCGTTGATCAGACAGCTCCTATAGAACCAGTCTACTTGGTTTAGGCGTTGATCAGAAAGCTCCTATAGAACCAGTCTACTTGGTTTAGGCGTTGATCAGACAGCTCCTATAGAACCAGACTACTTGGTTTAGGCGTTGATCAGACAGCTCCTATAGAAGCAGTCTACTTGGTTTAGGCGTTGATCAGACAGCTCCTATAGAAGCAGTCTACTTGGTTTAGGCGTTGATCAGACAGCTCCTCTAGAACCAGTCTACTTGGTTTAGGCGTTGATCAGACAGCTCCTATAGAAGCAGTCTACTTGGTTTAGGCGTTGATCAGACAGCTCCTCTAGAACCAGTCTACTTGGTTTAGGCGTTGATCAGACAGCTCCTATAGAAGCAGTCTACTTGGTTTAGGCGTTGATCAGACAGCTCCTATAGAAGCAGACTACTTGGTTTAGGCGTTGATCAGACAGCTCCTCTAGAACCAGTCTACTTGGTTTAGGCGTTGATCAGACAGCTCCTATAGAAGCAGTCTACTTGGTTTAGGCGTTGATCAGACAGCTCCTCTAGAACCAGTCTACTTGGTTTAGGCGTTGATCAGACAGCTCCTATAGAAGCAGTCTACTTGGTTTAGGCGTTGATCAGACAGCTCCTATAGAAGCAGACTACTTGGTTTAGGCGTTGATCAGACAGCTCCTATAGAAGCAGTCTACTTGGTTTAGGCGTTGATCAGACAGCTCCTATAGAACCAGTCTACTTGGTTTAGGCGTTGATCAGACAGCTCCTATAGAAGCAGTCTACTTGGTTTAGGCGTTGATCAGACAGCTCCTATAGAAGCAGTCTACTTGGTTTAGGCGTTGATCAGACAGCTCCTATAGAACCAGTCTACTTGGTTTAGGCGTTGATCAGACAGCTCCTATAGAACCAGTCTACTTGGTTTAGGCGTTGATCAGACAGCTCCTATAGAACCAGTCTACTTGGTTTAGGCGTTGATCAGACAGCTCCTATAGAACCAGTCTACTTGGTTTAGGCGTTGATCAGACAGCTCCTATAGAAGCAGTCTACTTGGTTTAGGCGTTGATCAGACAGCTCCTATAGAAGCAGTCTACTTGGTTTAGGCGTTGATCAGACAGCTCCTATAGAACCAGTCTACTTGGTTTAGGCGTTGATCAGACAGCTCCTATAGAACCAGTCTACTTGGTTTAGGCGTTGATCAGACAGCTCCTATAGAACCAGTCTACTTGGTTTAGGCATTGATCAGACAGCTCCTATAGAAGCAGTCTACTTGGTTTAGGCGTTGATCAGACAGCTCCTATAGAACCAGTCTACTTGGTTTAGGCGTTGATCAGACAGCTCCTATAGAAGCAGTCTACTTGGTTTAGGCGTTGATCAGACAGCTCCTATAGAAGCAGTCTACTTGGTTTAGGCGTTGATCAGACAGCTCCTATAGAAGCAGTCTACTTGGTTTAGGCGTTGATCAGACAGCTCCTATAGAACCAGTCTACTTGGTTTAGGCGTTGATCAGACAGCTCCTATAGAACCAGTCTACTTGGTTTAGGCGTTGATCAGACAGCTCCTATAGAACCAGTCTACTTGGTTTAGACAGCTCCTATAGAAGCAGTCTACTTGGTTTAGGCGTTGATCAGACAGCTCCTATAGAAGCAGTCTACTTGGTTTAGGCGTTGATCAGACAGCTCCTCTAGAAGCAGTCTACTTGGTTTAGGCGTTGATCAGACAGCTCCTATAGAACCAGTCTACTTGGTTTAGGCGTTGATCAGACAGCTCCTCTAGAACCAGTCTACTTGGTTTAGGCGTTGATCAGACAGCTCCTATAGAACCAGTCTACTTGGTTTAGGCGTTGATCAGACAGCTCCTATAGAACCAGTCTACTTGGTTTAGGCGTTGATCAGACAGCTCCTCTAGAACCAGTCTACTTGGTTTAGGCGTTGATCAGACAGCTCCTATAGAACCAGTCTACTTGGTTTAGGCGTTGATCAGACAGCTCCTATAGAACCAGTCTACTTGGTTTAGGCGTTGATCAGACAGCTCCTATAGAACCAGTCTACTTGGTTTAGGCGTTGATCAGACAGCTCCTATAGAACCAGTCTACTTGGTTTAGGCGTTGATCAGACAGCTCCTATAGAACCAGT
This sequence comes from Azorinus chamasolen, assembly GCA_963576725.1. Lineage (NCBI taxonomy): Eukaryota > Metazoa > Mollusca > Bivalvia > Cardiida > Solecurtidae > Azorinus > Azorinus chamasolen. The sequence goes on along the minus strand of OY755250.1, from coordinate 15,271,462 downwards.
CTACTTGGTTTAGGCGTTGATCAGACAGTCTACTTGGTTTAGGCGTTGATCAGACAGCTCCTATAGAAGCAGTCTACTTGGTTTAGGCGTTGATCAGACAGCTCCTATAGAAGCAGTCTACTTGGTTTAGGCGTTGATCAGACAGCTCCTATAGAAGCAGTCTACTTGGTTTAGGCGTTGATCAGACAGCTCCTATAGAAGCAGTCTACTTGGTTTAGGCGTTGATCAGACAGCTCCTATAGAACCAGTCTACTTGGTTTAGGCGTTTGGTTTAGGCGTTGATCAGACAGCTCCTATAGAAGCAGACTACTTGGTTTAGGCGTTGATCAGACAGCTCCTATAGAACCAGTCTACTTGGTTTAGGCGTTGATCAGACAGCTCCTATAGAAGCAGTCTACTTGGTTTAGGCGTTGATCAGACAGCTCCTATAGAAGCAGTCTACTTGGTTTAGGCGTTGATCAGACAGCTCCTATAGAACCAGTCTACTTGGTTTAGGCGTTGATCAGACAGCTCCTATAGAACCAGTCTACTTGGTTTAGGCGTTGATCAGACAGCTCCTATAGAATCAGTCTACTTGGTTTAGGCGTTGATCAGACAGCTCCTATAGAACCAGTCTACTTGGTTTAGGCGTTGATCAGACAGCTCCTATAGAAGCAGTCTACTTGGTTTAGGCGTTGATCAGACAGCTCCTATAGAACCAGTCTACTTGGTTTAGGCGTTGATCAGACAGCTCCTATAGAACCAGTCTACTTGGTTTAGGCGTTGATCAGACAGCTCCTATAGAACCAGTCTACTTGGTTTAGGCGTTGATCAGACAGCTCCTATAGAACCAGTCTACTTGGTTTAGGCGTTGATCAGACAGCTCCTATAGAACCAGTCTACTTGGTTTAGGCGTTGATCAGACAGCTCCTATAGAACCAGTCTACTTGGTTTAGGCGTTGATCAGACAGCTCCTATAGAACCAGTCTACTTGGTTTAGGCGTTGATCAGACAGCTCCTATAGAACCAGTCTACTTGGTTTAGGCGTTGATCAGACAGCTCCTATAGAACCAGTCTACTTGGTTTAGGCGTTGATCAGACAGCTCCTATAGAACCAGTCTACTTGGTTTAGGCGTTGATCAGACAGCTCCTATAGAACCAGTCTACTTGGTTTAGGCGTTGATCAGACAGCTCCTATAGAACCAGTCTACTTGGTTTAGGCGTTGATCAGACAGCTCCTATAGAACCAGTCTACTTGGTTTAGGCGTTGATCAGACAGCTCCTATAGAAGCAGTCTACTTGGTTTAGGCGTTGATCAGACAGGTCCTATAGAACCAGTCTACTTGGTTTAGGCGTTGATCAGACAGCTCCTATAGAACCAGTCTACTTGGTTTAGGCGATGATCAGACAGCTCCTATAGAACCAGTCTACTTGGTTTAGGCGTTGATCAGACAGCTCCTATAGAAGCAGTCTACTTGGTTTAGGCGTTGATCAGACAGCTCCTATAGAAGCAGTCTACTTGGTTTAGGCGTTGATCAGACAGCTCCTATAGAACCAGTCTACTTGGTTTAGGCGTTGATCAGACAGCTCCTATAGAAGCAGTCTACTTGGTTTAGGCGTTGATCAGACAGCTCCTATAGAAGCAGTCTACTTGGTTTAGGCGTTGATCAGACAGCTCCTATAGAACCAGTCTACTTGGTTTAGGCGTTGATCAGACAGTCTACTTGGTTTAGGCGTTGATCAGACAGCTCCTATAGAAGCAGTCTACTTGGTTTAGGCGTTGATCAGACAGCTCCTATAGAAGCAGTCTACTTGGTTTAGGCGTTGATCAGACAGCTCCTATAGAAGCAGTCTACTTGGTTTAGGCGTTGATCAGACAGCTCCTATAGAAGCAGTCTACTTGGTTTAGGCGTTGATCAGACAGCTCCTATAGAACCAGTCTACTTGGTTTAGGCGTTGATCAGACAGCTCCTATAGAAGCAGTCTACTTGGTTTAGGCGTTGATCAGACAGCTCCTATAGAAGCAGTCTACTTGGTTTAGGCGTTGATCAGACAGCTCCTATAGAACCAGTCTACTTGGTTTAGGCGTTGATCAGACAGCTCCTATAGAAGCAGTCTACTTGGTTTAGGCGTTGATCAGACAGCTCCTATAGAAGCAGTCTACTTGGTTTAGGCGTTGATCAGACAGCTCCTATAGAACCAGTCTACTTGGTTTAGGCGTTGATCAGACAGTCTACTTGGTTTAGGCGTTGATCAGACAGCTCCTATAGAAGCAGTCTACTTGGTTTAGGCGTTGATCAGACAGCTCCTATAGAAGCAGTCTACTTGGTTTAGGCGTTGATCAGACAGCTCCTATAGAAGCAGTCTACTTGGTTTAGGCGTTGATCAGACAGCTCCTATAGAACCAGTCTACTTGGTTTGCAAAGGCGTGAAAAGGTGTACATGAGGGAAAGGGGCTGAATCTTTGCATGTGGGATATGAGTTGAACTGTCTTATCGAAGTTAACTCAGATCAGACGACTTCTGTAAGAGCTGTTTAACCCATTCCTTCATAGGTTCATTTAGACGCAACCACTTTAAATAAATCTACCCAAAAGGAGCATTAACTAGAGAAAAGGATTTTTTTTTTAGAATTTTATAGAAACTTTTGTAGAGAACCTGAACATGATGCCATGTGCCAAATATGAAAGCTGAGAACCTTATAGGTTCAGCGGAGAAGATTTTCAAAGTTTACACTATATGTTTCTATTGAAAACTGGCTACCCCTGGGGCGGGGGCCAATTTTGACCCCAGGGACATAATTTATATAAATTTTGTAGAGGACCTAAACATGATGCTATGTGCCAAATATGAAAGCTGAGAACCTTCTAGTTTCAGATGAGAAGATTTTCAAACTTTTCACAATATGTTTCTATTGAAAACTGTCAATCCCTGGGGCGGGCTAATTTTGACCCCAGGGGCATAATTTATATAACTTTAGTAGAGGATCTGAACATGATGATATGTGCCAAATATGAAAGCTGAGAACCTTCCAGTTTAAGAGGAGAAGATTTTCAAAGTTTTCACCATATGTTTCTATTGAAAATTGGCTAACCCTGGGGCGGGGGCCAATTTTGACCCCAGGGGCATAATTTATATAACCTTTGTAGAGGACCTGATCATGATGCTATGTGCCAAATATGAAAGCTGAGCACCTTCCATTTTCAGAGGAGGAGATATTCAAAGTTGTACTATATATTTCTATAGAAAACAAGGCACCCATTGGGCGGGGCCAATTTTGACCCCAGGGGCATAATTTATATAACTTTTGTAGAGGACCTGAACATGATGCTATGTGCCAAATATGAAAGCTGAGAACCTTCCAGTTTCAAAGGAGATTTTAAAATATTATTTCACTATATGTTTCTATTGAAAACTGACCACCCCTGGGGCGAGGCCAATTTTGATCCCAGGGGCATAATTTATACAACTTTTGTAAATGACCTGAAGATGATGCTATGTGCCAAAGATGAAAGCTGAGAACCCTATAGATTCAGAGGAGAAGATTTTTAAAGGTTCAAATTGTTGATGGGGGACGACGAACAACGCATACCGCCGGACATCAGGCGATCACAAAAGCTCACCGTGAGCACTTTGTGCTCTGGTGAGCTAAAAAAGGAATAGGTTACAAAAACAGCAAGAATAGCTTCCTGTTTCTCTCCATCAAAGCCTATGTTGTGAGCTTCTTTTTTCTCTCCATCAAAGCCTATGTTTTGACCACTCTTTAGAATCGTCTCTTTGAGAGTGGTTACAATATAGGGTTTGGCAGAGAAATAAAGAAGTTATTCTTGAAAATATTTTAATTTACACATCTTATCTGGACATAGATAGCTAGATTTATTTAGACCTCTGCTAATAGAATTATAAGCTTATAGTGTAGATCCTGATAAAACTTGCTTTGAGTCTGCAGTAGTTGCTGTGACTGTCTGACCACATATCTAGAGTAATTTCAGTAATAGAAGCTGGCATAGCTCCAAATAAGATGAGTGAATTTAAACATTTACAAGGATAGCTCCTTTATTTATCCACCAAACCCTATACTCTGACTATTTCTAAGAATCGTCACTCCAGACAACACAGTATAGTGTTTGGTGGAGAAATGAAGATTTTAGTATTTGAGTAGTCGCACATTTATGTGTAGCTCTGAGCTGGTAGTTTTATCAGGTTTTGGTTTCTCCTTTATAATATTTCTCTTTCAGTATTTGAATACGAGCAGGTATCTATTGCTCTGCCACCATTACAGCGAGATAAACAACACCCTATACTATTATAAAAGATAATTGTGCACGTTAGTGGCACCCCTGTTTGCAATAAGAGACCAAAATCAATGTTTAGATATGACATATAACTTACAATGCCTCAATGGGAATACAATCCATATACAGAATCAACAATTATTAACATCAGTTTTTGTTACTATAGCAACCAAGCACCATGTAGAGTATTCTGGTTTTACAACTTAAATCATCTTTATCTTCTTCTGACAGATGTATTTCTAGAAAAAAAAAATCTTCTGAGAAGAGGACTATTAAACTATGTAGTATCAAGATATTTTGATTACAGAATTACTTTGCTACAGATAATACAGATAACATTGAAAAATTTATCCTTTCATTATGACTGAGTGGACTCTATAGTGGACTCTAATGCATGTACTCATTGATACTAAAATCATCCATTCTCCACCAAACCCAATGTTCTGACCACTCTTCAGAATTGTCTCAAAGAGAAGATTCTAAAGAGTGGTCACAACATTTATTAAGGTTTGGTGGAGAAATAAAGGTGTTATTCTTGAAAACGTTTTAAAAGTCCTAAACAAGCATAAAAGTCGGATTTTTTTGTGTGTTGACCTTGACCCAATATCATGACGTATCCTTGTACCAATTGAAAGGCCTTCACCCAAGCTATCTGCATACCAAATATAAATTGCCTAGCCCATGTAGTTCAGAAGTTATAACAACATTTTAATGACAGCCAATGTTTCAAAATAGTGACCTTGACCTGATTTCAGGTATCTTTATGTCATCCGTAAGGTCCTTACCAAAGCTATCTGAATACCAAAGGTGAATTGCCAAGCACTCGTGGATCAGAAGTTAAAGCAAAATGTTAAAGTTTATTTAAAACAGTCAAGTTTTCAAAATAGTGACCTTGACCTTGACCCAATTTCATGCATCCTTGTACCAACTGAAAGGCCTTCACCAAAGCCATTTGTATACAAAAGATGAATTGCCTAGCATTTGTAGTTCAGAAGTTATAGCAATGTTAAAGTTTGTTAAAAACTGCAAAGTTTTCAAAATAGTGACCTTGACCTTGACCTGATTTCACGTATCCTTGTATCAAGTGAAAGGCCTTCACCCAACCTATCTGCATACCAAATATGAATGGTCTAGCTTAAATAATTCAGAAGTTATAAGCAATGTTAAAGTTTTGTTAACGACAGCACGCCGCCCGCCCGATTGGTTTTCGCCGAACTATACGCCAAGAGTTTTCTCGAAAAATCCGGCTAATAATATACTCAGTGTTGCAGCCAGGATTTTAACAAGAGGGGCGATTTTTTCCCCTCCCTTTGAAAATTAAGGGGATTTGTACAAAATAGGGGGATTATTAGTTTATTACTTCACAACAATTATCAATGCAAATCTAGAGCAATGGATTCAACACAGTTGATTTCGCCACTTTCTACATGACTGTACTCTGTCTCTGACTCGTAGAAGCTGAATAACTCGGTTCAGTATCTTTGACACTTGATTTTGGGTCGATTTTGGTTATAGGGAAGGGTACCTACCCCAAACTGGCCCAAAGTAAAGGCTGGATTTTCTTTTAGATATTGTTATTTGATGATTTTTACAGCAGACACACGTTTTTACTGTTTTCATTTGATTATACTATTTATAGAATATAGGTTATTGGCATGGACTAAAAGGTGGACCGGGACAGGCAAACATTACTTTACTCCGCGTATTATTAATTATCCGTTGTGAGTGATGTTTTATTGTTTTATAATGAGCGCAATTAATTAACAGAGTAGTCACGAAAATCTGTAGACCTTGGGCAGACAACTGTTCACGTTCTTGGGCAGACAACTGTTCACATATCTGGAATATGATAGCTAATATAAGTTACTCTACCGAACCGCGTTTTAATCTTACTTATACATGACTGTTTACAAACATCCGGATCAGAATGAATATGAAAGCTTATAATACTCGTTACAAACTTTTTAGACAGCCTGAGGGTGGGAACTTTTTGCAAAGTAATATTGAACTTTAGTGCGCGACTAGTGAAACAAGAGTGCCAGTGGGCACAATATACGCCCGTCGAGGTCTTGTTCAACATAAACTGGGGTTAACGTATTTGCTTACTCAAATTCTAAGTCCAATTGTGTTACCTTGACCTTAGATAAACGAGCCGGGACTTGGCAGGCTACTGTAGCATGTCTAGATAAACATTGTGTTTAAATTTGGGAAAGCTCCACCAAGCGGAACTTGAGTTAGAGATGTTACAGACAGACGGGTAGGTCAACATTTTTGCTTAACGCAAATTCTAAGTCCAATTCTGTGACCTTGACCTTGGATAAACGAACCTTAACTTGGCAGGCTACTGCAGCATGTCTAGATAAAAATTGTGTTTAAATTTGGGAAGGCTCCACCTAGCGGAACTTGAGTTAGAGATGTTACAGACAGACAGGTAGGTCAACATTTTTGCTAAACGCAAATTCTAAATCCAATTGTGTGACCTTGACCATGGATAAACGAACCGGGATTTGGCAGGCTACTGTAGCATGTCTAGATGAATATTGTGGTTAAATTTGGGAAGGATCCACACACAGCGGAACTTGAGTTAGAGATGTTACAGACAGATTGGTAGGTTAACATTTTTGCTAAAACGCAAATTCTAAATCCAATTGTGTGACCTTGACCTTGGACATACGAACCGGGACTTGGCAGGCTACTGTAGCATGTCTAGATAAACATTGTGGTTAAATTTGGGAAGGATCCACCAAGGGGAACTTGAGTTAGAGATGTTACAGACGGACAGAGCTATTCCATAATATATATCCCGTTTTTTCAAACGGGCGTATAAAAAGGGGGGATTTTTTCAGAATAAAGGAGGGAATCGCGCATCCTGGCTGCAACACTGTATACTCATCTTATCTAGGCCTCTGTTATTGAAAGGGTTAACAAACTTGCTCAAATGATAATAATTAAGCCAATTATTTCGAACATAAGTACAGTTTATGTTTTTCATTTCAATACCAGTCCACTCTAATAACCAAATTCCCTTCTTCACCAATTAGTAAAGCTGAATGAATCCTGGTCAAGATAAGACGAGTAAATAAAAACATTTCCAAAAGTAGCCCCTTTACTTCTCTACGAAACCCTACAGTGCTACCACTCTTTAAAATCGTCTCTTCAAGATGATTTTAAAGAGTGCTCACAACATAGGATTTGGTGGAGAAATAACAATTTTACTATTCAATATACACATCTGTAGCTATAGCTCGAGTCCTGATATTACATATTCTGCAATGGTAAAAACATTCTGTGCTCATAGTTATACATATAATCAGTATTTCTTACATCAGAACTACAGATAAGGGTGGCCGTGCCCAACTATTAAAATGGTCCATTCTCCATCAAACCCTATACTATGACCTGACTCTTTACAGAATCGTTTCTTCGAGACGATTCTAAAGAGTGGTCACAGTATAGGGTTTGATGGTGAAATAATAGAGACTCAGGAGTTATTCTTGATTTTTTTTAATTTACACATCTTATCCTGAGCTCTGCTTATATGAATATTTACAAGATTAGTGGTGTTTTGTTTTTTTATATTTGTAACATATTGTAAGACTAACTGCTGGCTAACACATGTCATATTTACTTTCTAATACTAAAACGAAAGAACAACAGCGGGCAGCCTCAACTTCCTAATGGATTGGAACGAGATATTGATTCACAATATGAACAGGTGTCCTATTTGTGTGAGCCCATTTGTGCAAATTAATTGAAACTAATGATCATAGTGTAGTCAGAGTTTTCCTTGTCAACTAGAATTTGGCTCGGGGGAGTTAATTTCATGAAATGAAAAATGATAACATGTTTTTCTTCATTCCTTTAAATATAGCTAGTTAACTGTTTCCCTGTTAAAGGTACTGGTAAAAACTGGAGTCAGATCTGTTATAATTTCATAAGCAAACAGTGTAGACCCTGATCAGAAGGCTCCTATGGGAGCCGTCAGATCAGGGTCTACTCTGTTTGCAAAAGGGTGAAAAAAGTGCTTGTATGAAGAAAAGGGTTAACCCTCCACTTGATAACGGTGTTTTTGATGCGTTTGCAAACATAGCAGACCTAAGCCAGTCTGACTGCTGCTGGAGCTATCCGATCAAGGTCTGTACTCTGTTTTCTTATGGAATTATATAAATCTAATTCTACAGTTTCTGCCGTTAAATCAAATTCCCTTTTTCATGTTGGTATAAACATTCTGATGATCAACCCTTTCCCTATTTAATATTGAAGTAAGAAATCATAAAATCATGAATATTTATTAGCTCAATTTTAACAATGTAAAATTTTCAAATAAATTTTTTGTCTTGACTAAATCTATGTCATGTAAAAAACAACAAACAGAGCAGACTCTGATCAGACGGATCCTACAGAACTCCTCTGATCTAGGTCTACTCTGTTTGCAAATGTGTGAAAAGGCATTTACCTATATGAAGGAAAGGGTTAACCCTGTGAATATAGGACACTCATGTATTGTCATTTGTGAACAGTTTAGATCCAGATCAGATGGCTCCTCCACTGTTTGTAACTCAAAATCCTCTAGCAAGTTTAACCCATTACCTCATAGGCTATTTTTAGTCCCTTCCTCTTTAAATAAAACTACAGAAAAGTAGCACTAATTAGAGGAAAGGACAAATTTAGAAGTTTGTAGTTTGAAACCTTTGTGATAAATCCTATAGGAGCAAATGCTGTATTTATCACAATGGTTTCACAAAGTGACTTTTATAGAGTCATCAAAAGTCGTCAATATGAGGGAATGGGTTAACCCTTTCCCTGATCTATATTTATTCCAAATTTCTATATGTACTGAATATTCATGGACAGAATCGTTATAATGAAATTTTAAGGTGGATTATTGTAGCCATTTAAGAAACTAAAGAAACAGATCTATCAAATTCCATCCTATAGGAGCCATCTGATCAGGGTCTACTGTTTGCAAATACGTGAAAACGTGTTTATATGAAAGAAAGGGTTACATAAGGCACAGCAACTGAACATTTGCATGCTAACAGCAATTCTGTGATTACTTGTTAATGCAAAAAGAGGTATTCAGAAATGGAGTATTATAACATAGGGTGTTCAAATGTGCAGTATTATAACATAGGGTGTTCAGATGTGCAGTATTATAACATAGGGTGTTCAGACGTGCAGTATTATAACATAGGGTGTTCAGACGTGCAGTATTATAACATAGGGTGTTCAGACGTGCAGTATTATAACATAGGGTGTTCAGATGTGCAGTATTATAACATAGGGTGTTCAGACGTGCAGTATTATAACATAGGGTGTTCAGACGTGTGTTCAGATGTGCAGTATTATAACATAGGGTGTTCAGATGTGGAGTAACAATGGAGCGAACAATAACTTGTTCAGAAATGGAGTAAACATAAAGTGTTTAGAAAGAAAGTACAATATGAGGAATTCAGAAATGGAGTTAAAATAAGGTGTTTAGATATGGAGTAAAAATAACGTGTTTAAATATGGAGTAAACATCTTGGGTGTTCAGAAATGGAGTAAAAAATAAGCTGTTCAGAAATGGAGTAAAAATAAGGTGTTTAGATATAGAGTATAAATAAGGTGTTTAGATATGGAGTAAACATCTTGGGTGTTCAGATATGGAGTAGAAGAGGGCCAGAATGGCCGATATCGCTCACCAGACAATCAGAGGAGATTTTCAAAGTTTTCACTATATACTTCTATAGACAAGAGTGTTCGGAGGAACACATGTGTCACCTGCTTGCAGCTGACACAAAAACTGTTAATATGCTGGAGTGCAAAAATCAGAATAAAGGGGAAAAAGTTAAATATGAAAAAGGCGAATAACTCCAAAAATATTGATACTAGAGTTATGATCTTTATGCATAACACTTCCTCTCATCATGCTTGTTCAATTTATGGAATTTGAAACCAATTGATCCAGTAGATAAAGAGTTATTGTCCAGACAAAATATGAAAAAGGGGAATAACTCCAAAAATATTAATGCTAGAGTTAGGGCCCTTGTGCATGGCACTTCCTCTCATCATGCTTGTTCCATATGTGAGGTTTGAAATCAATTTAACCAGTAGATAGAGTTATTGTGCAGAAAAAAATATATGAAAAAGGGGAATAACTAAATAAATATTGATGCTAGAGTCATGGCCCTTGTGCATGGCACTTCCTCTCATCATGCTTGTTCAATGTGTGAATTTTGAAAGCTCTATAATGATTAGTTTAGAAATGATAGCCAAAAAAGAAAGTGTGACGGACAGACAGACGGCCGGTCAGACGGATGGACGGAATCGAGCAAACCTATAGTCCCCCAACCGGTAACCGGTGGGAGACTAATAAGGTGTTTAGATATGGAGTAAAAATAAGGTGTTTAGATATGGAGTGAACATATAAGGTGTTCAGAAATGGAGTGAACATATAAGGTGTTCAGAACTGCAGGAGATAGCAGTGTTCGTAGTTGTGCAATCAGCAAAATTCAACAGCACCAGACCATGCACAAAACCCCATACGTACAAACCCAACAAAACTAATATCAACACAAATTAACGTATAAAACAGTCTAAAATGATATATTATCGTCTGCCATCTGACAATTGATCGTGTAACAAAGCTTCTAGAAAAAATCAAGCCATTATCCCACTAAACCAACATTAAATGCCCATTAATATCGATGGAACCATGTTATATTTTTGCAACCATAATTGAGTAATTCTTTAAATGCCGGAAAATGAACTAACAGTTATTTGTGTGGAGCTATATCAAAAGGGTCTTTACAGGAGCATTCTGATCAAGGTATGCACTGTTTATCGTTACGTATTTTCTTGCAAAATTAATCATTTCAAACTTAAACGATTGTACCAGATAACATTATGATGGGCTATTTCACTTTGAAAAATTCAGCTTTTCAAGTGGCAATCGATAGATATGGAATAATAACTCACTGTCATGTACTTGAAAGTTCTCTTCCAAAGAGGAAAATTAAAAGGCCACAGAAAAAACTGAGGGCTTTGCCCTTTCTTTCATACAAAAGATTTTTCACACCTTGCAAACAGAATTGACCCTGATCAGACAGTCCATGTAGGAGCTGTCTGATCAGGGTCTGTAGGAGCTGTCTGATCAGGGTCTGTAGGAGCTGTCTGATCAGGGTCTGTAGGAGCTGTCTGATCAGGGTCTGTAGGAGCTGTCTGATCAGGGTCTGCTCTTTTTGTTTATGAAATTTTAATAGATCTGACTCAACAGTTTATACCAACACAAAATATGCATGTGTACACAAGCCATTATACAACACAAAATATGCATGTGTACACAAGCCATTATACAACACAAAATATGCATGTGTACACAAGCCATTATACAACACAAAATATGCATGTGTACACAAGCCATTATACAACACAAAATATGCATGTGTACACAAGCCATTATACAACACAAAAATATGCATGTGTACACAAGCCATTATACAACACAAAATATGCATGTGTACACAAGCCATTATACAACACAAAATATGCATGTGTACACAAGCCATTATACAACACAAAATATGCATGTGTACACAAGCCATTATACAACACAAAATATGCATGTGTACACAAGCCATTACACAACACAAAATATGCATGTGTACACAAGCCATTATACAATACAAAATATGCATGTGTACACAAGCCATTACACAACACAAAATATGCATGTGTACACAAGCCATTATACAACACAAAATATGCATGTGTACACAAGCCATTATACAATAAAAAAACAACTAATAAATATTCATTACTTCATTATCTCTCACAGAAATATTCAACAAGGAAAGGGTTAATTGAAATGAGGACAATCTTTTAATTTGATGCACTAAGAACAACAGATAAATGTGCATAAATGTGCATGTAACTCTCAAACACTAACATTGTCATTTCTCCACCAAATCCTAGCAGCAGTGACCACTCTTCATTTAACTATTTTTTATAATGTAAAACTTCAAGGAAATTTTTGACAGACAAAAACTATAGGATCATATTTATATTACTCCATAAGAAACTGATCAGAACCTGATCAATCAGCTCCTACAAGATACATCTGATCTGGGTCTACTCTGTTTACAAAGCCTATAAAGGCATTTATAATATGATCGAAAACTTACCAGTACTTCACAATTCATTACAAATTTAGACTTGTATTTAAACTTGTCATCGAAATATTTAACCTAGTATCTGAACTGTCATTAAAACAAACCTGTATTTAACTTGTCATTGAAATAAACATCATTTAACTTATCACTGATATAAACATAGTATTTAACTTTTATCCCGTCACTACAGCCGCTAGTGACGTAATAAAGGGGTAGCATAATAAACCTAAGTTTATACGTACAGTAGAGGTTTATTTGTATAGTAGGTGTAGGAATTTTTCTTACGACAGGAACTATTTTTAATTTTTCTTCAAAATTGTTTTACCAAAAATAACGTAGATCTATTAATTGAAAGAAAAAACACTTAATATGGATAATTATCATTAAGTATCCCAGTAAAAACCCAAACCGTCATTTAAAAAAATAATAGAAAGGAAAAAGATAAAAAAAAAGATTCGTCAGAGGTGAGAATCGAACCGGGGATAACTGCACGATAAGCGACCATCGTAACCACTACGCTATCGGGCCAGACATATTGTAAGCGAAATTTAAGATGTATATAAAGTTACCATGTTACTATATTGACGCGTTTTTTTTAAAAAAAAACAACAACAAAATAAAACAAAACTTCATTAAAATATTTATCACTCTCATAATAATTTAATCGATAAACTCTTACAAGGGCGGCGATGGTCATAGACCTAAATATAGCCTGTTCAGTTCCATTGACGAGTGACGTTAGCCCTATCTAAAAATAGAAACCGAGACGACGGAACTCGAAGCCTCCGATAGAATAATAAACATGTCTGTTTGAATTAACATATCGACTCTCGATTCAAACGATCTTATTTTTCAAATTCAAGCACGTTTTCCCGTTAATCGATAAACTCTTACAAGGGCGGTGATGGTCATAGACCTAAATATAGCCTGTTCAGTTCCATTGACGAGTAACGTTAGCCCTATCTAAAAATAGATACCGAGACGACGGAACTCGAATTTGACAATGTAGAGCCTCCGGTAGAATAATAACCATGTCTGTTTGAATTAACATATCGACTATCGATTCAAACGATCTTATTTTTCAAATTCAAGCACGTTATCCCGTCTTGTAATGTAAGTATCCAAACTATTTTCCTCTGCGGTAGCTCATTATTTACGTCTTTAGAACGGAAATGAAAAGGGAGGTCCGTTGATCGAAAAACCGCATTTTCAATGCAAATTATTTCAATATTCGTATGTTTTATGAGTCTATGAAAAAAGATATAACTAAATTGACTGGATAAATAGAATAATAGGTTAGTGCCGTAGATGGGACGCCTTTATCCAACTCGGAGAGAAAACAGTTGAGGCTCGGCAAGCCTCGCCTCAACGTTTTCTCCCCTCGTCGGATAAAGGCGTCCCATCTACGGCACTAACCTATTATTCTCTATATCACTGATATAAACATAGTATTTAACTTATCACTGATATATAAACATAGTATTTAACTTATAACTGATATTATGATTCATATTTTTGCAATAATTCATAATTTCTAAAATATGACATAGAATAATTATGAAAATATGATATTATGTATAAATATCAAAATCGTTGTGACTTGAGGAGTTTGGATTCATAAATATGATATTGATATTTTAACATTTAATTCAATAATTTTGAATTATATGAAAAACAAGGAAAGTTATATGTTTCCTAACTATAATACATATTGAGATACGGTAGGCAATATGTAACACATGCCCGGTCAGTGATAAGGCTGCAGACAGCCTGGTGTTTTGAAGAAAATGGCTCCGAATCAGTAGGTGGGGACCATTAGAGCCAGGAATAATTCTTATCAACCAAGTGACAGACTTGTCCTGGTGGGTCCTAATGTCTGCTCCGATCACATTTAGATAATTAATAGTAAATTAGACCTAATTTGCATAATTGGGGTCAGGAAATAGCAGTTATCAAATATATGATGGTCAGTTTTCCTATTGTTTCTAAACATCTGGATTTGACTGGAAGTACTGAGTGGACAACATATAAACCCAGCCAAAACTCTCAGTCCTCATTCCATTCTAACACACTGAGAAATAAAGGCTGTAGATGTAAAAGTGGTTGTCCTCTCTCCTTCCAGCTCTACGAGTCGTCTAAACAAGGGCATAGTTCTGTGTAATAACTATATATGATGACGAGGTGGTTGTGATTTGGTTTTAAAATAAACTAAAACCTCAACGTCATAACACAACAAAGCCATCTTAAATTATCATCATATATAAACATAGTATTTAACTTATCATTGAAATAAACTTTGTATTTCATTCTCAGTGTTGTTATATTTTCTGGTCCTTCGAGATCATTAGTTTTGATGTTATTAGTTTTGAAAATTGAATACTGCTTAAGCCGGTGCTAGGGGGCGTGAGTAGTGTTGCTCTTTTAATTACTACTCATGAACAGACTCAATAAAACCGAGTCTGCAATTTTCTCTTTTTGCATTTCTAATTTTGCTTTCGAACGATCACCCATTTTTCAGAATATTTGTATTTAACTTGTCATTGAAATAAACCCTGTCTAGGACCACTAGGTCTACTCTGTCTAGGACCACTAGGTCTATTCTGTCTAGGACCACTAGGTCTACTCTGTCTAGGACCACTAGGTGTCTAGGACCACTAGGTCTACTCTGTCTAGGACCACTAGGTCTACTCTGTCTAGGACCAATAGGTCTACTCTGTTTTGTTATGGAGTAATAAAGATATGACTCTAGTTTCTGAAAGGCAAAATAACCCATTTTCAAGGAAAAGAATATTCACAAGTCAATAAAAGTTCAGAAAAAGAATATTTACAAGTCCTGAATTCTTGTATAATTATTCATGAGGTAAAGTGTACCCCTTTCCTTCATACAGTAAAACCCCTCTCTATAACGGCCACTAAATTGTGTTAATTAGTTGGTATTTAGGGCAGGTGGCTGCTTAAAGCAAGGTGAAGTAAAATAGAACGCTCCTATAGGAGCGTTCTGTTTTACTTTCACTTTGCTTTAAGCAGCCACCTGCCCTTAACACAAAATACTTGATGTAATTGAGTGGCTATTATAGAGGTTTACTGTATAAATACTAGACCAAGATCAGATGGTTCCTGAAGGAGCTGTCTGATCAGGGTCTGCTCTGTTTGCTTTTGATACAATATAAATATGATTCTACAGTTCCTGCCAAACCCAAAAATTCCTGTGTCCATGTGCTATTATAACAAATTAATCTAATTAAAATTTTGACATCAAGTCACCGTCATCATTTCTTGCATAAATATTCATGGAGTAAAGTAGATCTGATTCAATAGCATTTATAAAAGCAGAAAAATAACTTTAACATTTATCATTATAATATTGAGCTAATTAATATCCATGAATTATGAGTTCTGGACTAAGGAATATTCATGAAGTTAAGGGTTCAAATCAATTCACCAACAGTATACAAAGAATTTTGTACTCTTTTTTGTAATGAGATTATACCACACACACACAGACTGTATTAATTTGGTTCTGAGCGAGAAAAACAACACCAACGCTATTAATCATTGTGATTATTGTAACGTAGTTATTGGCAAGTAATTAATAACTATTAGCCTCTAGATATCATAGAGATGGAATTCAGAGAACAGGGTCCATCATGTTATAAAACTTCTGACTCTTGAGTCTGGGACCATTATCAAGTATCTGATTGGTCAGATTCAGAATTTTGTAGTTTTGAAACCACTGTGATAAATAGAGCAAATGCTCTACACATGTATTTATAAGAATGGTTTCAAAAGGTGACTCTACAGAGGCCTCAAAAGGCATCAATATGAGGGAATGGAGTTAATCTAGCCTGTTGCATATGTTATCAAACATTTGCCATAGGCATGCAGAGGTTTAATGAAGCCCTTTCGCTCTTAAGTTAGAATCTGGGATGTATTGGTTCAGGTTTATTTGCATTCCAATCTAGTTAAATTTGGAGTAAATATTTGGAATATGCATTTAATCAGAAAAATCAATATGTTTTCGGTAGCAACAGAATTAAATAAACTAACCCCAAAATGCCAATATCTCTGACACGTTGCTTATGGAGGGTTTCACACAAAACCATTATACTAGCAGCTAGTTCGGAGCTACAGAATAAACAGGAGTACTCAAATACTAAAATCGTCATTTCTCCACCTAACCCTATACTCACGGTGACCATTCATTAGAATTGTGTCAAAGAGATCCAATCCCTATACGGTGACCACTCTTTGTCTCAAAGTGATCCAATCCCTATACTGTGACCACTCTTTGTCTCAAAGAGATCCAATCCCTATACTGTGACCACTCTTTGTCTCAAAGAGATCCAATCCCTATACGGTGACCACTCTTTGTCTCAAAGAGATCCAATCCCTATACTGTGACCACTCTTTGTCTCAAAGAGATCCAATCCCTATATGGTGACCACTCTTTGTCTCAAAGAGATCCAATCCCTATACGGTGACCACTCTTTGTCTCAAAGAGATCCAATCCCTATACTGTGACCACTCTTTGTCTCAAAGAGATCCAATCCCTATACGGTGACCACTCTTTGTCTCAGAGAGATCCAATCCCTATATGGTGACCACTCTTTGTCTCAAAGAGATCCAATCCCTATACTGTGACCACTCTTTGTCTCAAAGTGATCCAATCCCTATACGGTGACCACTCTTTGTCTCAAAGTGATCCAATTCCTATACGGTGACCACTCTTTGTCTCAAAGAGATCCAATCCCTATACGGTGACCACTCTTTGTCTCAAAGAGACAATTCTTAAGATTGGTCACAGTATACCAGGGTTTGGTGGAGAAATAAATGAGCTATTCTTAAAAATGTTAAAATTTACACATTTTATCTGGAGCTCTGCCAGCTTCTATTACTGAAATTACTCTAGAGATGTGGTCAGACAGACATAACAACAAGTGCACACCCACAGCAAGTTTGAATAGGGTCTACACTATAAGCTTTTCTATTAGCAGACGGCCAGATAAGGTGTGTAAATTAAAATATTTTCAAGAAATAACTTCTTTATTTCTCAACCAAGCCCTATGTTGTGACCACTCTAAGAGTGGCCAGACACGGTGATCCCCTATATGCAGGGTTATAATAATGACATTATGGAATAATGATTAACTCAATTTTTGTAACGGAATATGTACACATGAAGTTTTGGGATTGGCAGAAACTGTAGTCAGATTTACCATGATTCCATAAGCAATTAAAGAACTTTAGTGAGCAAGCTCACATACCCATGCTGCCACATTGCCATAGAAAAAGAGTGGTTCTCCATGACAGATTCCTCTGAAAATCAAACTCATCTCAGCTTTTATTCATGACAATGCTTACAACAAATTTGAAAACAAGAGCTGTCACAGTCACGTGACACATCCCCCCAAAGGATATCCCTGTGACCATGACTTTTGACCCATGGACCAGGTAGTTGAACACCACACATCATCTTTGTGTGGTGAACATTTGTGCCAGGTTATTTTGAAATCCATTCAGTTAAATCAAAGGCCTGAATGGCCATAATGGCGTTCAGGTTTGATATGGATGTTATGTGTGTGTGTGTGTACACGTTAATAACAATAACGTCTTGGAATTGATAACAGTATTAATAACAACACATTTTTGTGAAACACTATGCCCCTGATTGTGACAAATATAAATTTGACCCGTAATGTGACATTTAACTGTAATATAACCTTGAATTTAATAAGCCCCCCCCCCCCCCCCCCCCCCCCCCCCAAAAAAATAAAATAAATAAATAAATAAATAAAAAAAAAATAATAAAAAATGTTCGCCTCTGTAAGTTGCATAGACATGCCAGGTTTGAAGTATGTATGTGCAATGACTACAACGTTATTGCCAACATTAAAGTTTGAGCCAAGCCAACAAACCAACAAAGTCAGCCCCACCCCCTTGATTCTTGATTGGGGGCATAAAAATATGACAGACTGAAACAAAAGGAGCCATCTCATGATCTGCTGTTTATATATTGACATGCTTCTAGTTTCTACTATGGCAAAAGAATATCTTAATTATATTCATGATGTCATTATTTCTTATATGAATATTCATGAAGTAAAGGGTCAATTAATGCTTTCATGTCCTAAGCTGATGCAAAAACTGAAGCACAACATCAAAATGATACAAAGGCTACCTATAATCCTACATTTTTTGTTCAACTTATTCTTACACATAACATTTATTTTTCCATTTTCAGCACTCGTTTATTTTGAATAAATGTAGTTTGCTTACAAAGTTGAAGGTAGACTGTTTTTATTTTTAATTACTAAGTAGATCCATACATGTACATACAATTACGGTAGTTGTTTGGAACCTGATGAAACTCAAATTCAGAACTACAGTCAGAAGTAGAGTTGTAAGCTGGGAAAGACTTTTCAACAAATTGCTACCTACTTTCGCTTTTACACGACACAAACGTCTTGAGCAGACTCGGCGGTTACACGATACATAGAAGAGACAGTTGTTATTGACACTGGAATATAATTTGATCGAATATGTGTTGAAAACCTTCTATGGATAATACTTACTTTGATAAGCCGATAGAACCCCGTGTTTTTACGGTTTTACTTCTTGTAAGACTTAGACTTGTGTTGAGGTTGGGTGCCATAGTCAAAACACGCTGTTCGATGCGTGATAAATGTGTATATGGGATTTCTTTGACCTTGTCCTTTATGAAACTTCCTATTTCTAATTTTGAGTACGGGTCACACGGAAATGACCGAATGCGATGCAAAAGGCAGTTTGATTGGCTGAAGATGTAGGTCTATATGCTAATCAGTTACGAATGTGTAAATGCAATCGGAAACCTCGGCTATATTCCTTCTGCTTTAGAATGCCAAGGTGTTGCGAAAACAACGGCAAAATATTCGTTCGCTTCTTCTTCTTCCGATTAAAGTACAGGGCCCACTCTGGAGCATCGACGTACTTGGAGTTTATTAAAATTCAAGACTTTTAAAAAGTTTATCTTTGTGTAGATTAGTAGTAATTATCTCACACAGCGAATTATTATTAAATACATGAAGAGTAAACAAATACATGAACATTTTACAACCAAACTAGATCTAGTGCAGACTTGAAGAAAACTATTTTGTCTTGCGCATGTTCACTAGACAAGTGAACTCTTTGCCGTAAAGAGACCGACTAGTATATGGCGTTGCGAACGCCATAAAAAATCATGACAAATAGAAAAGTTCGGCGAATATTACCTTTATTTTTTATGAAGATTATTCATATTTACATCTTGCTGATTTTTCTCCGCAAAGTGACAAGTGTCATTAGCACGAACCAAGGTTTCATCCTGAATGAGCAATGGTCCCAGCACTATGTATTTCATCCATTTTATTTTTACCTTTAAACCCACACGTGTATTTTTCAACATTGAGCTACAGTCACTCATGTTCCAAACAAAAATTGTGTGATTGCCAACATACTTGGTTTACAGACAAGCTTTTAATTTCAAATTTCCAGGTCAATGTCACAGTGACCTGAAAATGGTTTTGTTTGTTTGTTTGTGTTGATTAACGTCCGTTTCTGCTCACTATGGGCTAATTGGACGCCCCAGAGAGAGGGAGGATAGAGAAACCAGGGTGTGATGCCCTACTCTTATTATCAACTGAGTTTCTCTGGATCTTTTCGGTGCTCAGTGTAAAGCACTGATACATCGGACCTCAGTTTATAGTCTCGTCCAAAGGACTCTAAAAATAGTACGCATCACTCCACAATCCTGAGATGTACTCACACACCAAATTTGGAATCCATAGCTGGTAAGGTATAGGAGATATGCTCCGGACAAGCTTTTGTAAAATTGAGGTCAAAGGTCAAGATCTCATTGACCTGAAAAAGGTACACGACACTCCACCATCCCATGATGAACTCACACGCCAAATTTGGAATCTGTAGCTGGTAAGGTATAGGAGATATGCTCCGGACAAGCTTTTTTGAAAATCAAGGTCAAAGGTCAAGGTCACAGTGATCTGAAAATGGCAGGCATCACTCCGCAATCCTGAGAATTGTACTCACACACCAAATTTGGAATCAGTAGCTTGTAAGGTATAGGAGATATGCTCCAGACAAGCTTTTGTAAAATCGAGGT
Source organism: Azorinus chamasolen (assembly GCA_963576725.1). Lineage (NCBI taxonomy): Eukaryota > Metazoa > Mollusca > Bivalvia > Cardiida > Solecurtidae > Azorinus > Azorinus chamasolen. The sequence continues at coordinate 15,250,899 of OY755250.1, read as the reverse complement.
CAAAGGTCAAGGTCACATTGACCTAACAAGAGGGCCAAGATGGCCCTGAATCGCTCACCTTCTTACCACAGATTTAAGATTTTTGCTTGGTAGCCCATGGGTAGGGTCAATATTGACTTTAGGGACAATATTTGAACAATGTTGATAGTGGATCATGAGCAGTGGTTCTGCAGAACAAGATTTTCAAAGATTTAGTATATTGATTTTATCAACACAATGATTCTGACCAATGAAGATTGGGCTAAAAATGTGCCCTCTGGAGTATTTTTCTAAGATTTGACCAAGTGACCTACTTTTTATTCACACCCAACCCATGATCACACTCAACCTTGATATCACCAAGACAAACACTCTGAGCAAGTTTGAGGAAGACTGGGCTAAAAATGTGGTCACTGGAGTGTAAACCAAATTTTTTTAAGATATGACCCAGTGACATACTTTTTGACCTCATATATAACCCACTTTCAAACTTGTCCAAGATTTTATTAGGACAATCATTCTGGCCAATGTTCATGAAGACTTGGCTATAAATGTGGCCTCTAGAGTGTTCACAAGGTTATCCTACAATTTAACCTAGTGACCTAGTTTTTAAGCACACATAACCCCCTTTCAAACTCGTTTGAGATTTTATCAAGACAATCATTATGACTAAGATTCATGAAGATTGGACAAACAAATGTGACCACTAAAGTGTTCACAAGGTTTTTCTACTGTTTAACCTGGTGACCTAGTTTTTTTACCCCACGTAACCCACTTCTCAAATTTCTACGAGATGCTATCAAGACAATCATTCTGATCAAGTTTCATGAAAATTGGGCTAAAAATGTGACCTCTAGAGGGTTCACAAGGTTTTCCTACTATTTGACCTAGTGACCTAGTTTTTAACCCAACTTGACCCACTTTCGAACTCGTCCGAGATTTTAGACATTCATTCTGACCAAGTTTCATGAAGATTGGACTACAATTGTGACCATTAGAGTGTTCACAAGCAAATTGTTGACGACGGATGACGCACATACGCACGACGGACATTCAAGTCTCTCAAAAGCTCACCCTGAGCTTTGCTCAGGTGAGCTAAAAATGGTATGTGACACTCCACCATCCCAAGATGAACTCGCACACCATATTTGGAATCTGTAGCTGGTAAGCTTTTTGTAAAATCAAGGTCAAAGGTTAAAGGTCAAGGTCACAGTGACCTGAAAATGGTACGTGACACATCGCCATCATAAGATGAACTCACACACTGAATTTGGAATCAGTAGCTGGAAAGGGTTAAAACATTGTCTAGAAAAGCTCTTTATTTCTCAGCCAAACCCAATGTTTACTGTTTACTCCCTAAATACGTTGTTCGACGCCTTTGCAAACACAGTAGGCCCAGATCTTGCAGCTTGTATAGGAGCTGTCTGATCAAGGTCTGCTCCCTATGCTTATGGAATAATATAGATATGATTCTTTACTTTCTGCCAAAGCCAAAACTTCCTGTGTTCATGTCCTACCACAACAGATAAATGTGCGAACTCCAATACTAAAATCGTCATTTCTCCACCAAACCCTATGTTGTGACCACTCTTTAGAATCATCTCTAAAGGAAATAAAGCAGATTTTTTTAAAAATGTTTTGATTGAGGCATCTTATCTGAACCTTTGCCTACCACATATATTATATTAACCCTTTATCCCTGGGTTTTTTTCTCCAAAATTCAATACATACTGAATATTGATGGGTATTTAAATAACTATAATGAAACCTGGATGGTGGAACATTCTAGCCATTTGAGAAAGTAAAGAAACAGATCTATCAAATTTCATTAGCAAACACAGCTGACTCTAATCAGACGGCTCCTATAGGAGCCGCCATCTGATCTGGGTCTACTATGTTTGCAGAATGCAGTCTAATCGTGATACTACGAATCCGGACCGGGTCGGGCCGATTTTTCGTAGTTGCGCATTTTCGTATTAATGCATCTTTAGGATACGAAATAATTTCCACAAACCTTTTCTCGGTTTCGTAGTGAATGCATACACATACCATACATCAATCTTGTATTGGTCATTATATGTAATAATATTGTCGCAATTTACTGTTGCATAATAAAGAGATTTCTGTACATGTTTGTATCTGAATCTTTTACGTTGTAGAACCCGATTACAGTTTTTATACAACAGGAGGATTATATTTAATATATGTTATGACTTCTTTGACAATCTACTCACATTCTCGCTTACTACAGTGATTTTGTATCACACGCCTAATGCAAGAGGTGGTCAAATAATAATGTGTAATGTCATATGCCAGTGCATAACGGGTTATGTAAAAAACACGAACCGGGCAATGTCAGCTCACACAACTCTACATAGGCGGGAGTAAACGAAACATTTCCAAAGATTCTGTTCGTTCTTTTTCATCAAATCATATTCTGTGACTACTCTTTCGAATGTGAAGTGACAACCTAGAATTTGGTGACAGCATAAGGATTTTAGTATTTAAATGCTCTGTTTAACTAGAGACCTGAACTCGACATTTCTAGCAATCCATAAGCGTTATGTATAAAACAAGAAACAAATCAATACGTTCATAGTTTAATTCAGGAATAAAACAAGCATAGAAAATTGTGGTATCGTTTACATGCATATACAAGCAGTGTGGACACAGGTTTGATGACCAGTGTAACTGTTGCAAGTTTTATATGCTATGGGACATTGACTACAAACAAGCACGCCTGTATGCTGAAAATATTATAACACGATGTGTGTGAAAACATAATTGTGCATAATTGCACAACACAAGCTTTAATTATTTGCGACATTTGATGTGTAGTTAGTCTAATCCTGTCACAAACAAACACGGGTGCTGATCATAACACACTACGTGTTAAAGCGTATCGGGCAGGCCAAATGTGTCAATAATGGATAATTATGCTGACTGGAGCGACAAATGTCTCTCAGAAGTGAAAAAACATCGCACAGGTGAGGTTCGTAAAAATGCATCTTTTTGCTACTGTTTTTGTGTTTAAGGGACTACAAAACCTCTCGTAATAACGCGTTTTTCGTAGTTTCGCATTTTCGTACTTTTGCAATTGAAACAAGAACAAAATTGGCCGGGACCTGCGGTGTTTTTCGTAGCAAACCGGTATTTCGTTTGAACGTAATCCGTAGTATCGTGTTTAGACTGTGTGTGAAAATGTGTTTATATGAAGGAAAAGGTTACATGGTTCATACAAACTTTCAAGGGAAAAAGCCTTACAGTTCAAATTTAAGGCCACCAAAATAAAAGCTATACGAAATCTCTTACCTAGACTTTATGGGATACTAACTGCACACATCATGAAATGGGTATGCATTTTCTTACAATAGTAAACTGCTTTAATTGCTAAACTGAGTTTACTCTCTCACCTTAATTCTTCATAGATTCCGACATCTTACTTGCTGAAAGGAGTGGGTGGGGGATGTTTAAATCAGCAGGAACCGTGGACATGAATGAAGTGTCTTGAAACATATTTTTAATAGGTGCAAATTGCAAAGAGGATACAGTGATACATGTTTTGCTTTTAATGTGCAAGGCTAACGCATGCTCATCTATTTTCCCCAAATCTATAACCATGATAACTTTGTTGCATTTCACACACAGAACAGCATTTTTAGATCCTTTGAAATCTTTGATCCAAGGTTTAAATTGATTAGATACACACTTTCCCACTTTAATTTTTTAGTGCAAGCAAAACTGCAGACGAGACCGTGTGTGTATAACATTTATTCCTACTGTACTCACTGAACGCTTGATACCGATGCGGTTTATCATTGACAAAAAGATCGTCCAGCTTTATCATTGGCAAACAGAGCGAATTTGTACATGAATATTCAATAGTTACAGATATAAAGGATGTTAATAAATATGAGTTCTGTAACTCTTTTCATTCTTGTCATTCCCTTGTGATACCATAAATCAGAAGTCTGTTTTGTTGGAATACAGTAAATAATTTCTCCCCAAATATCTGGTGATAAACTACTGATGTCTCCCCCGAGATATATTATTCAATGATATAAATAAACTTACAGATGTCCTGGCCAAGGGAGAATTTATTATTCAGAAGTAGAAATACAATTAAAGGGTATAATCTGAGATTGAAGTAATTATTATTTGATACAAACAAGAGCACCGCAAATGAGTGTGAACGCTTGTCTGTTATCATTTTGGTAAGTGTGGATGAACAAGCATACCAAAATGAAGGTTGTAAATGAAAAATTGAAGAATTTATGGTCAATGTTAAGATTTCGGACAACGACAACGCGGACGCCGGAGTTACGTCAATAGCTCGTGATTCTTCGAAACAGACGAGCTAATAAAAATTATGCAAATTTAGCCTAGGGAGAAGTAACTAGAACTATCAATAAAGGTCATGAATACCTCCACATGGCAGTCTTGACTGCAAATCCAAGTTTGTGACACCAACTACCCATGTAACAAGACCAAGCGACAAAAAATCTCTAAGTTCAAGTGGAGAATATTCTGTAATGGCCACTAAAATACAACTGGGAAAATTGTGTCTTGCACAATCATGTACTATTCATGTTTAGTATGGCAAGTATCAATGCAATAAGTTTTAAAATAAACCAACTCCCAATGTTTCATGTAAAAATGACCAAAAATATTCAAAGTTCAGGGGGAGATAATTCTGCAATAGCCACCCGTAAACACATGAAAATTGTGTCTTGCACGTTTACCATTCATGGTTATTATGTATATCAAATATAAATTCAATAACTTTAACTTGAAGGAGGAGTTTGTGACACAAACTCACCATGTTACATGCCAAAATGAAAAAAGAATACTCAAAGTTCAGGGGGAGATAATTCTGCAATGGTTAGCGGTGAACACATAAAAATTGCATCTTGCACATATACAATTCATGGTTATTATGTGTACCACATATATATTAAATAACTTTAAAACTGAAGAAGTTTGCGACACCAACTCCCCATGTTTCATGCAAAATGACAAAAACCTCAAAGTTCAAGGGGAGATAATTCTGCAATGCCCAGCACTAAACACATGAAAGTTGTGTCTTGCACATCTACTATTCATGGTTATTATGTATACCAAATATAAACTGAATAACTTTCAGATTGAAGGAGGAGTTCGCAACACCAACTACTCATGTTTCATACAAAAATTACAGAAAAAACTCAAATTTCAGGGGGAGATAATTCTGCAATGACCAGCGGAAAACACATGAAAATTGCGTATTACACATCTACCATTCGTGGTTATTATGTATACCAAATATAAATTCAGTTAATATGAAATGAAAATGGAGTTTTCGACACCAACTACCCGTATTCAAATGCGGACCGACCAACCAACCAACCACCCGACCAACCAACTGACCGACCGCCCGACAGGGTGATTCCAGTATACCCCCTCAAACAAGTTTGCTGGGGTATAAATATCATAGAAGGAGACAATAGTAAACTTGTAGATTTTTAAGCTTGGGGGGGAATAATTATCTATCTAATTCATAGCTGCCCAAATATATTTTCTTTGCTATCTTTTATTCATATGAATAAGGAGATAACTCTTTGCCTGTTTAATATTCATACATATGAAATAATGACATCATGAATATTTTTTGGCTTTCTTTATAAATCATATAATGGTATAATTATGCACACATAACATTTTGGTATCAGTAAAAACTGTAGTCAGTTCAATTATAATTTCATGAGTAAACAGAGCCGACCCTGATGGGAGGTCTCCAACAGGAGCCGTCTGATCTTGGTCTACTCTGTTTGCAAAAGCATGAAAAGGAGTTATGGCAATTGCATAAAGTGTACACCCTGATCAATCACCTCCTTCATGGACCCTCTGATAAGGTCATCTGCACTGCTTGTCATTCAAAATCCTCAATCAAATTATACCTTTCAAACCGAATGGGATAATATTAACTGTACCATTTAATAATGATGAAAAATTTTACTTTGAAAATTCAGCTGTCAAATGATTTACTTAACCCTTTCCTCCATAAATACGCCTTTCTAAGCCTCTGTTAAAGTCACGTTTTGAAACCAGTGATAAAATAGAGCATTAATTTTGCTCCATAGGAGCAAATGCTCTTTTTATCACAATGGTTTCAATATTACACAATTCTATTTTTTCCCTTTTCTGTAGTAAATGCTCCTTTTCTGTAGATTTATTCAAAGAGGTTGGGTCTAATAATAGCCTATGAGGTAATGGGATAAAGAACTCAATGAATATTAACTCTTTACACCATGAATATTCATGTAAGAAATAATGACATCATGAATATTAATTAACTGAAATTTCATAATGGGTCTATAATTATGAGCAGGGGAATTTTTTATGATTGAAACTCAATATGATCAGATTTATATTGTCATAAGCAATTAACAGAGCAAACGCTGATCAGACGATTCATATAGGAGAAGTCTGATCTGGGTCTATTCTATTTGCAAGGGTGTTTTTATGGTGAAAAGGGTTAATTAACACTTCTGGCACCAAACGAATTTCATCTGCTAAGTAGAATATTTGCTTCAAGTTTCAAAGTGGCATTTTCTTCTAGTTTTCTTCAGAAACAGTTTAGTGTAGCAGTGCAGTAAAACCCAACTCACTCACTCGGGTACCGAGGAGACACTGAGTAACCCACAGGATCTGGGTCTCAAATCTGATATCTTAATTGATATCACAAAATGAATTTCATCTGCTAAGAATCATCATTCTGCTTCAGGTTTCAAAGTGGCATTTTCTTCTAGTTTTCATCACAAACAGTTTGGCTATATGGGGCTATATGACCTATTTAGTATCGAAGTGCAGTAAAACCCAACTCACTCACTCGATACCGAGAAGACACTGAGTTACCCACAGGATCTGGGTCTCAAATCTGATATCTTACTTGATATCACAAAATGATGCTTTTTTTTAATTCAAACATTTTCAAGAATGAACCTGTTTTATTTCCCAACCAAACCCTATACTATGACCACTCTTGAAAATCCTCTCGAAGAGACCATTCAAAAGAGTGGTCACAGAATAGGGTTTGGTGGAGAAATGACGATTTTAGTACTTGGGTACACACCTTTTCATTCGTTACAGCTCTGAAAATTACTAAATAAATTGAAACACACAAGAGTGCTAAAACATCCATGATTTTCACTTTAGATTTGATTACGTTTAATTATAAATATTTATATACCAATATTTTGTTAAGTTAATCTATATATAGACCAGATTTTCCTGTTTTTTAATTTAACCCTTTTCCTGTTCTATGTTTATTCCAAATTTCAGTACCTACTGAATATTCATGAACAAAACCATCATAATGAAATACGGAAGGTGGAACATTGTAGTCATATTAGAAAGTAATGAAACAGTCATATTAGAAAGTAATGAAACAGATATATCAAATTCCATGAGCAAACAGAGCGGACCCTGATCAGACGGCTCTTATAGGAGCCGTGTGATCTGGGTCCACTCTGTTTGCAAATGCGTGAAAACACGTTTACATAAGGGAAAGGGTTAACTCTTTCCCTCATATAAATGCCTTTCCACACATTTGCAAACAGAGTCAGGAAAGGGTTAAACTGTTACTGAACCTTTTTCTCTCTTTATTTCAGACTCGACAATACGTGTACGTCTGGCCCGTATACCAATGTGAAACACTAAACTACAAACCAAAAGGAACTGTGAACCCTGGAGGGAAACACATATCAGGAAAAACAAAAACAAATGTTTGTGAACTGCCGAAATTTGACACAGGAACAACAAGAATAATGGGAATTCATCTGGAAATTTGTCTGTAGAATTTCATATTAAGCAGCTTTTTCCTTCTAACTCTAGTTGGATTACAAACATTGAGTATGCTCCAGTGGAACTTCCCTTTTTTCACATATCAATCTTACTGGAGAATTAGGAATTTCTCTTGAATAAAAAAAAATGTCAACCAAGAAAAAATAGCAAACTGTTATGTGCCTGAGGAAGTCGTAAATTTCCATAAATTTTTTTGGTCAAATTCATTCATCAATTGAACAAATTTCCCGGAACTGATCGCCACCATATGCAATTCAACATGCTGTTTCCATGGTGATAAATTGTTGAAAAAAGTTTTTTCTGGTGCAAACAAGACAATCGGTGCTGACAATACCCCTAGAGCTGGAGCTCGGAAAGTTTTTGTTAATTTCGTTCAAGTGTCATCTCTGCCGTGAGCTAATCTCTTCAACAACCTTTTTTGGTGTTTATTTCGACTGGAAAATTCTGTAAGAAATGGGAACCAGCATGTAGCATAAGAAACAAAACATAAAAATGAAAAATTATTTCATTTAAAGTGTCTGAAGCCCCTATACTCTATTGCATTACGGTTTGAAGCTTAATTTCCAGTTGTTGTTGTTTTAAACAAGCTTTCTAGGATATTTTCAGGGAACAACAACCGAGAATTATCACATGACTAGATTTGAATTCTACTGTTCTGAAAACTTACAGAAAATATTCTAAAAATTGAATTAGTTGAACAGAAATTGCTCTGTAATAAATTGCTTGGCAATTTTTTACAGCTTCATCCTGTTTCATTGGATTTGTTTGGATTTTTTTAATTCATTCTTTTTTTAAATTCATATTCTTTGCTAAACTGTTACATTAGATGTATTCTAACATCTCATCAACTCGTTTTGTCGACAAATATGAATTAAAAAAAACAAATCTCATAAATTTCCAAACTTCGCAGACTGAAACCTGGTTAAAGGTTACGTGACAATATGTTTAATCTTCTGCTTCAAGACTTTAATTTGGTCTAATTTATTTGCCTCAAAGCTTTTTGTAATAAAGCTGTGAAATGATCAGGTCAATCATAGCTTAATGGTGCTATACTGTAGGCAGTGAACTGTTGATTGAACTCATTAATTTGAAAGTGGTGGAAAAAAAGAAATTTCAATGAATTTTGTTTCTTTACTGCAGCTTTGCATGTTTTTGTAACAAACAAACTTGGTTTCACAATAGAAATAATGTTATTAGAAATTATAAATTAATAAAGAAATCTGCATTACAAATTTGTAAACAAATCAAAATTCTCCATATTGTGTGCCCAATCAAAACTGTAATTTCAATATATTTTCTCTGCTTAGAAATTTCACATAGTTTGAAGGTGTATATTAAATGTACTATCAAAATTGGTATTTAAACAGAGTTTAAGTTAAAATTTAGGTTTATTTCTAATTGTAAACCATTTTTTATTCATCCTTAACTTAGAAGCAAATGATTTTTTTTCTGTTACAGAAAATAAATTGTTTTAATTAGATTTATTGCTGACAATAAAATAGTTAATTTCATTTCTCAGACAATACTTAGTAATTACACAAGCTACAGTTCATTGTTTACGCATTTTGCTAATAAATCAAAAAGTTTGAAGTACAACTGAGCTGTTCGACGTACAACTGAGCTGGGAATAACGTAATCATACTTTACCTTATGCAACTTTTCTCAATTTCAAATTGTGAACTGAACAATAATACTTTCTCCTTAATTAAGAGTTAGCAAAAGTTTAACCCTTTTTAACCATTTGCAACAACATTTTCTAATCAATACTGCAATAAATTAACCTAAATTTAAATGTACCATATACAAGACTTTCTTTCCTGCACAATACAGTGTAATCCGCCATTTAATTTTTCAACACTTTAAAGGCTAATGGTTTAATGATTCAACAACTTAATTAAACACTTGGTGGTTCATAAACTGATCAATTCAATTCCATTACACAGTGCTTGATTCAGATTAATTTCCCAGCAATCTGTCATGCCAGTCTCCAGTTCACCCAGAGTAGAATGATTTTCTCTCAGTTGATTTCGAGAAATGCTGGATCACAGGAGATAAATGACGCATTCAAGTTAACGACAGAGAAAATAAAGACAACCCTGCTAGATAGGACCGCGGATACCGTTTCTGTAATAAATGGTCCCAGTGTAACATCTACCATCAGTGAAACAAGAACAAAGTTCAATGATTCATCATCAATCTCCGAGAAATTGACTGGAATTGGCCCCAATACGACTGATACAATCATGACACCAAGTATTGTTTCAGCTCTGATGGAAAATGACGGTGATGATAAGTCCGCCCATCAAATCGCATTAACAGTTCTTATCTCAATATTTATGTTTATAAGCCTTGTGATGTCAGTGGCTGTAATTATGTTCTGTAAGAAAAAGAATTCTGTTTTCATGCTTCAGAAATGTGAACAAGACTCGGAATTGGAAATGGATGACATCAACACTGAAGTGGAAACCTCCGATTCCGAGTATGAGAACATAGATTCTCCAAGACACATACAAAACATAAAGGCTGAAACTTATCCATGTTTGAGTAAGTATGTCAATGAGAACAATGAAGGGACACAAATGACTAAACTGGGCAAAAACAGATACAAAAGTGCAAGAAATGGAATCAAATGCTCCCCTAGTGCAATGCCATTACTACACAGCTCAAAGACTGGAAATGAAACTTCCCAAAATGAGAAACTTTTAAAATGTAAAAGACACAGTGACAGTCAGCTGCTATCCCATAATTCCAATAGGAAACAAACTGGTCTTCTATCATCATCATCTAATCAGACATTCCAAAGAGAAAAGTCACAAACCAGTCAGAATTCATCACAACAAAATAGATCACTGGTGGACAAGAAAGATTTAGTCCATACATTAAAACCTAGAACTCTCAAATACTCAAAAAGTGCTCAAAATTTCTTGATCAGGAACAGATCTCCAATAAATGATTTAAGTAGTGCTAGAGTGATGTCCCCTGAGAATAGTAGAGTGGTGTCCCCTGAGAATATGAGAATGGTGTCCCCTGAATGTGATAATGACACAGTACTTAGTTCAAAAGACAAAGGTAAGCAGGGGAGGCAATTTTCAAAAAGAAATGCTCCTGCTAGTGTACAGACAGATGACCAGTTCTACGACAGTGTACTCTTTGTGGCAGATGAAGAGAGTGCAATCCCTTTACATGGTCACTTGGAAATTTTGTAGCTCATGTGACAATATTCACAAATCTTATATTTAACCCTTCTATAGGAGCCGACTGATCTGGGTCTACTCTGTTTGCAAATGTGTGACAAAGCGTTTATATGAGGGAAAGTTATAAACAAATGCTTGTTTGGTCATAGCAGAAACTGTTTAGTTCCATAAGTAAACAGAGCAATACTCCCATTAGATGGCTCCTATATATAGGAACTGTCTGAATTGTGTCTACTCTATTTGTATAGGTGTCAAAGAGCATCAAGGGCTTGGTGCAAAACTATTGTAACTCCTTCACTTTGTGTTACAATAGTTTTGCACCAAGCCCTTGGCATATTCATGGAGTAAAGGGTGAACCCTTTTCCTGATACTTTTTGACACGTTTGTAAAACGAGTACACTCAGATCAGACTGATATTGATACTTTTTGACACGTTTGTAAAACGAGTACACTCAGATCAGACTGATATTGATACTTTTTGACACCTTTGTAAAACGAGTACACTCAGATCAGACAGATCCTGATATCGATACTTTTTGACACGTTTGTAAAACGAGTACACTAAGATCAGACAGATTCCACACAAACTGTCTGTCAGACCAGGGTCTGTCCTGTTTGCATATGAAATAATATAGATCTGATTCTAAACATTCCAGTGTTCATAATGTCATTATAAAAGTTAGTTAATTAATATTCATACAGTCATTATGTCTAACATTAATATTCATCAGGTAATGGGTCAAGGCTAAAGGTATGAAACCCTTTACTCCATGAATATTCATGTAAGAAATAATGATAGCATGAATATTAATTAGATTCATTTGTTACAATAGCACATGGACACAAGAATTTTAAGCAATGGCAGAAAATGTAAAATCCTATCTATATTGTATCAATGCAAACAGAGCAAACCCTCATCCGAGGGCTCCTCTAGGAGCTGTCTCATCTGGGTGACTACTTCGTCTGCCAAGGCATAGAACGGCGTATGCATGGAGTAAAGGGTTAAGGAAAACCAGATCTGATTTTGGAGCTGAAGTGGCACAGGAAACAAAATATTGGCTGGTATAAGCCATTGTGTTCAGCAAACAGTGCTGACCCTGATCAGAGTGCTACTTCTGAGTCTACACTGTTTGCTCCTTCTAAGTCTACACTGTTTGCATATATCCTTATAGGGGACAACTGGGCACAAATGGATTTAAGAAAAAACTTCAAATGTGCAAAGCATAGAAAATATGATCAAATAAATATCCAAATTTGACTTTCATGTGTGTACATGTACATATATATAAACCAATTGGATTGTACAGTTAACCCTTTCCCTGTTCTATATTTATTCCAAATTTTAATACCTGAATATTCATGAACAAAATAGTTATAATGAAATATTGAAAGTTGAAAATAGTAGCCATTAAAGAAACATCTTTCAAATTCCATTAGCAAACACAGCAGACCCTGACCAGACAGCACCTATAGGAGCCGTCTGATCTGGGTCTACTTTGTTTGCTTTTAATACATGAAAATAGTCTGGATGTCAGATCAGGCCCCATGTAGTGTGGGGTCTGATCTGAGGATTCAGATTGTTTGCCAGGTCATAAATGGCAGGAACAAAGAGTTGACCCTTTCCTCAAAGAATACCAATTCAACAATTTATTACTGCATGACTAATTGTTTTTTATTATAATATTATGCATAAACAAGGAGATGTTTGGCTGTGACATAAAATTCAGAATCAAATCTATATCATTCCATTAGCAAACAGGGCAGACCCTGATCAGACAATTCCTACAGGAGCTGTCCAATCTGGATCTACACTGTTTGCAAAGGTTCCAAAAGTCATCTATATGAGGAAAAGGGGGATAATGGGTGGAAGCACACTCATAAGAAAGCTCCAGATAAGATGTGTAAATTTAAACACTTTCAAGAATAGCTCCTTTATTTCTCCACCAAACCCTATACTGTGACCACTCTTTAGAATTGTCTCGATGAGACGATTCTAAAGAGTGGTCACCGTGAGCATAGTGTTTGGTGGAGAAATGATGATTTTAGTATTTGGGTAGGCACCTTTATCTGTAGCTCTACTACAGAAGGATATGTTGTTGTACAAAGTCTTTTCATTGTAATCTGACAGTGGCTTCTCCCCTGATGAAGATTTATTATGATCCGGTAATATCTGGACTGAGTATCTGAATCATGGCAAATAGCGAGAAAGGAGAAAAAATAATTTAGTGTCCACTTTCATTATGCCAGTGTCTCTGCAGATGATGAGTTCTTTTCACTCCAAGTAATTGTCATTTCCCAAATGTTCCTCCTTTTCAAATCTCAAGATTTTATTCCCGTTTTTTTAGCCTGAATATTGAAAGTGGAACAACTAGTGAGTGATTAGCCCATTCCTTCATATAAATGCTTTTGCAAGCCTTTGAAAACAGAGTAGAACCAGATCAGACGCCTCCTATAGGAGCAGTCTGATCAGGACCTAAGGCTATAAAACTTTTTGCTTGAGTCTGAGATCGTTCAGAATCTTGACTTGAGAATGATCTCAGATTGAGACTGAAATTTTATATCCTTGGCGCCAGGCTCTGCTCGGTTTTCTTATGAAATTACAACCATGAAATTATGGGCTTATAATGAAGCCCCTGAGAGAGAGGGGAGGGGATACAGAAAAACCCCATGTCATGCCCTTAGTACTCTTATTATCGACAGAGTTTCTCTGGTTCAGTGCCTCATTTATAGTCTTGTCCGAAGGACTTGGTCTGGCGGGGAATTAAGATAGGAACTTTATTTCTCCACCCAATCCTATGTTGAAACCACTCTTTAGAATCAAGTAATTAGGACAGGTCCTTCATTTCTCAACTGAATCCACGACTCTTTAGAATCGTCTCATCCACGTGATTCTAAAGAGTGGTCATAACATAAGGTTTGGTGGAGAAATTACTATTTCAGTATTTGAAATATGGGAATTTTGTATTCTATTTCTATTATCTATGACCAAATCAACAGATAAAAGTGCATACTCAAATACTAAAACTGCCATTTCTCCAATAAACCCAGTATGTTATGACCACTCTTGAATCGTCTCTCCGAGTCACGATTCTAAAGATTGGTCATAACATAGAGTTTGGAGGAAAAATAAAGGAGTTAATCTCTGAAAATATTTTCATTTATGCATCATAATTATCTAGACCTCTGATCAAATAATGACTCTGTAGACATATACAAATTCAGGACCAAATCCTCTCCTGAATTAAAATAAACTTCTACCCTTTTGAAAGCCTTTATGCTACAAAATGAATGGAAGTGTCAAGCATTTGTCAATATGATGGACCCTGAGTTATGAAAATTAAATTGTTTCACATTTTGACAAAGAAACAAACAGGTCAAACTTAGGCCTATGAACATCTCTGCAAAGAGATGAGACCCCATCAGACTGCTCCTTCATAAGAGTTAGTCTGATCAGGTTCTGCTCTGTTTGCTGATGAAATTGTATGGATTTGATTCTACAGTTTCTGCTGTGGACAAACTTCTCTCGTTCATTTGCCGCAATAGAAAGTCAGCTATTTACTATTCATAGTCATTATTTCTTACATGAGTATTAAGAACATGTATAATATAAGCATTTTCTCTTCTGCAACAACTGTTGTACGTTTTAATTCTTAAAATAAACTCTTATTTCTTTGCACAAATATTTAATCAAAGTATCAGACAGCTTGGATCCTAATAAGATGCTGCATCATGCAGAGTCTCATCTGGATCCAAACTGATTGCATAGGTATTCTATACACGTAAAGTGAACATATTAGGTGATCACAATTCTATACACGTAAAGTGCACATCATAAGTAATCACAATTCTATACACTTAAAGTGCACATATTAGGTGATCACAATTCTATACACGTAAAGTGCACATATTAGGTGATCACAATTCTATACACGTAAAGTGCACATATTAGGTGATCACAATTCTATACACGTAAAGTGCACATATTAGGTGATCACAATTCTATACACGTAAAGTGCACATCATAGGTAATCACAATTCTATACACGTAAAGTGCACATATTAGGTGATCACAATTCTATACACGTAAAGTGCACATATTAGGTAATCACAATTCTATACACGTAAAGTTCACATCATAAGTATTGTCATCTCATTTTAGTAAACTGAAAGAGAAATCTACTAAGTATAAGAATTTTGAATTCTGAAGCTGACAGCAATTTCATAAAGACTTCACTTCTAAGTCCAAGAGATTGCATCGTGACACTTTCAGGATAGTGGCTGTTCGCACTCTTCAACAAATGGAGTTATTTTAAGTCTATGTCATTCTATTTTGGGGAGAAAAGAAAGAGAAATGTTACATTTCAACGGAAGTTAATTTACAGCCGGCACTCACAGCATGCCTAAATATATCAACAACCATTTCAACATTTATAAACTAAAGCACACATAAAATGTAACCCTTTCCTTCATGTAAACGTATTTTCGCACATTTGCAAACAGAGTAGACCCAGATCAGATGGCTCCTTAATAGGAGCTGTCTGATCAGGGTCTGCTGTATGCTTATGATATAATATAAATATGATTTTACGGTTTCTGACAAACCCGACAATTCCTTTGTCCATGTGCTATTATAACAAGTTAATCTAATTAATATTCATTATTTCTTACATAAATATTCATGGAGGAAAGAGTGAAATGTTTTGCAGTAGCAACGGGTTCCTGATAACTATCCCTTTGAAATCTGATTTTTCAAAGTGGAACGATAAGGCAATATTCTCCAATTATGTGGCTAATACTATTCTAACACTATGCATGTCGTTCTGCCATACAGAAAACCAGATGCACTGGAAATGAGGGTTTTATATCCCTCAAGTTTGTTAGGAACAATAAATAGATCTACTGATGATACCTGTATCTCATTAATTCTACCCAAATGCAATTACATTTATCCCATTTCAGCAAATTAATAACATTAGGTACATTTCAACACGTAAGGGTTCTTCACTTAAACCCGCCGGCCTTTCCTTCATATAAACATCTTTTCACATATTTGAAAACAGAGTAGACCCAGATCAGATGGTTCCTATATAGGGGTGACTATTGAGTTCAATTTTACCATTGCAATAGTATTGCGATAGTCAGGATTTAAATATTGTGATAGTATTGCAATAGTCAAATTATAGGGGTTTGAAGTTCATTTCTGTTTATTTTAAGCCTATTTATTTTCATAAATTTTATAAACAACAGTGTTCAGAATAAGAATTTAAGATTTTAGTGCTGGCACAATATTTGGTATGGAAAACTTACAGTTCAACTTGGGCTGCCCTGCTTTCCTACACCATGACCACCAGTAAATAGGAGGATTCAATCAAACCAATAACAGGTTTTTCTTGTGGAGCAGTTAACAACCTTTATCGTCCTAGCATCCAGTTTGCTTAGAAACGCAATGAAACTCGCGTCAGTTTAGCGAACTTCCTACGAAAACTTCCCGAACTAAACCCACGTGTTAAATCCCTCAAAAATAATGTGTAGACTCATAAAAAACTGAACTAAACGGTAACAAGAGCACCGCAAGCGGGTGCCAACGCTTGTCTGTCGTCATTGTCAAGATGAACATGCATACCAAAAATGAAGGTTGTAAATGAAAAATTGAAGAGGTTATGGTCAATGTTAAGATTTCGGACGACGACAACAACAACAACTACGTACCGGAGTTACGACAATAACTCGTGATTTTTTCGAAACAGACGAGCTAATAAATGGCAGTAAATTCACTACTTACTATAAAATCTCAATCAACCAGAAGAAAACAGAAGCCATTTTGAAAATGAAACCCAAAAATTCAAACCATAACCATTTCAACCCAAATCGAACACTACCTTCCGCCATATTGTTAGTTTCGTTTAGGAGCAATTTACTTTTTATCTTTAAGATTTTCATTGTTAAACTATCGTGACTATCACAATATTTGCTTTACTATCTGCAATAGTATTGGTTTCAAATTTTTGGAGTGATGCATCTTGTGTACAGGTGAGGCTTGTGATGGTGAACAAGTGTTCCAAGTTTCAAAGCTTTATCTCAAAGAGTTATTTAAAGAAGTGGACTTACAACATAAATTGAGGTCAACATATTTGCTTAACGCAAATGCTAAACGCAAATTCTAAGTTCAATTGTGTGACCTTGACCTTGGATATACGTACCAGGACACACTCATGCTACTGTAGCATGTCCTGATAAGTATTGAGGTGAAATTTGAGAAGGATCCACCGAGCAGAACTTGGGTTAGAGATGTTACAGACAGACAGTCATTTAACATATTTGCTAAACGCACATTCTAAGGCCAAGTGTGCGACATTGACCTTGGATATATGTACCGGGACTGGACATGCTACTGAAGCATGTCCAGATAAACATTGTGGTTAAATTTGAGAAGGATCTACCCAGCAGAAGTTGAGTTACAGATGTTACAGGCAGACAGACAGACGGACAGACAGCGCCATTCCATAATACGTCCCGGTTTTTTCAAATAGGCGTATAATGACTACAACGTTCCGCTTTCCATATTTCATTATAACTGTTTTGTCTATTGGTATTGAAATTTGAAATAAACATAGAACAGTGAAAGGGTTAATCCTTTATGCCATGAGTATTCATGTAAGAAATAATGACATCACAGAGCTACAGATAGCGGTGTGTACCCAAATACTAAAATCATCATTTCTCCACCAAACCCTACACTGTGACCACGCTTTAGAATTGAGAGACAATTCTAAAGTGGGGTCACACTAGTATAAGGTTTGGTGGAGAGCTAAAAAAGCTATTGTGAAAATGTTTAAATTTATGCATCTTATCTGGAGCTCTGACATTATAAATATTCATTAGCTGATTTTTTATAAACACAGTACCTTTTGGCCATTTCAGAAACTGGAAAATCAGATCTATATTAATCCAAAAGCAAACAGAGCAGACCCTGATCAGACTGCTCAACGGGAGCATATTTATGGAGCAAAAGGACTAACTTAAAATCTGTTTAACTGACATTCCCTCCTAGACTATTTTCAGACCCAATCTTTTTTAATAAATCTACCGAAAAGGAGCATTAATTATTAAGAAAAGGAAAATCTTAGAATTGTGTAGTTTTGAGCAAATGCTCTATATATCGCAATGGTTTCAAAATGTGAACTTTACAGAGGCACCAAAATGCGTCTGCTAACATACTCAAAATCGAGTTTTCTTCTCTCCAAAAATTGAGTTTGACACTCTGATCATGTTAAACTTTCAGACTTTGTAACAGATGACACTATCAGACTTTGTAACATACGACACTTTCAGACTTTGTAACAGACGGCACTTTCAGACTTTGTAACACTTTCAGACGTTGTAACAGACTTTGTAACAGACGATACTTTCAGACTTTGTAACACTTTCAGACTTTGTAACAGACGACACCTTCAGACTTTGTAACAGACGACACTTTCAGACTTTGTAACAGACGGCACTTTCAGACTTTGTACACTTTCAGACTTTGTAACAGACGACACTTTCAGACTTTGTAACACTTTCAGACTTTGTAACAGATGACACTTTCAGATTTTGTAACAGACGACACTTTCAGACTTTGTAACACTTTCAGACTTTGTAACAGACGACACTTTCAGACTTTGTAACACTTTCAGACTTTGTAACATACGACACTTTCAGACTTTGTAACACTTTCAGACTTTGTAACAGACAACACTTTCAGACTTTGTAACAGACGACACTTTCAGACGACACTTTCAGACTTTGTAACAGACAACACTTTCAGAATTTCTACTTTCATAATTTGACAAGTAACAGACGACACTTTCAGCATTTGCACTTTCAGAATCTGACATGTAGCAGATGACACTTTCAGAATTTGTACTTTCAGAATTTGACACATGCCAGACGGCAATTTCAGAATTTGCAGCAGACAACAAAAATTACTTAGCGTGCAAAATATTAAAAGCATTTATACTGCAAAAACTTTCCATGATATTTCTAAAACCACTACATGCAAAAACAGTATTACAAATCAATTTTCTATTTTCAGTCGATTCTTGTTATTTATCACATGGCTCCTTGTCACAAGGCACGGCGTCATTTGAATAATCTGGTAAATACCATAACGTCTATTTTAACCCTTCACCTCATAAATATTCATTAGCTAAATTGTGATAATGCCGTATGAATACACGACTTTTGGGCCATGAACTGTAAAACCAAATCTTTATTATGCCAAAAGCAAACAGAGCAGATCCTGATCTTCAGGAGCCGTCCCATCTGGGTCTACTCTGTTTGCAAAGGGCACAAAAAATTGTGTAAACAGGTGAAGGGTTCTGTACATTATTCAATGCATACATCCATACTTCACCCTGACACACTCGTACACGAGCATGCTTAATACTTGTATTTGCATTGCAAATTGATGTAATTCTGACAATTTGACAGGATTCGCAGTCCCAGGAGAGAGCGGTTTGTATAATCCAGCGTCCAAATGTGTACACCTCAATGCGGAATTCACAGAAGTGGATGAAAAACATCCGAAATTTGATGTGCAAGTTTCTTTACGGTTGTTGCAGTGGATCTGTGACAACCGAAGCAAACAAATTAAAATATAAAATTCATTCCTTTCCTTTAACCCTTTCCTCCATAAATACACCTTTCTATGCCTCTGTAATAACCACTTCTTGAAACCATTGAGATAAATAGAACATATACCCATATAGTCAACTCTGTGTAGAAAGGCGTGAAAAGGCATTTTTAATTAACCCTTTCCTCCATAGACTATTTTTAGACCCAACCTCTTTGAATGAATGTACCCAAAAGGGTACATTCATTCAAAAAGTAAATTTTTAGAATTATGTATACAATCAAATGGCACCTGTAGCAGCCATCTGATCAGGGTCTGCTCTGTTTGCTTCTGAAATTATATAGACCAGATCCTTCATTTTTTGTCTAAGCCGACAGTTCCCTTTTAAATTTTTAGCTATAAAAGAATAAATATTAATTATGAAAAGATTTAACTAGGCAAAGATTTAATCCTTTATTCCATAAATACCGTATTTCCTCTTATAGACGCTCCCGGGCGCGATGCAAAACGCAGACAGGGAGCTCTTATTTCATACCAAAAATTCAGAGTTTTTACTATGTCTGTCACGGTAGAGACTGTATAGGCTAAAGAATGATACATTGCATACTCTGAAATTTAATCATATTTGCGCCAATATAAGACTTGAAATAACCCGCAGACATCCTACTTGGTTCATTTTTTGACCGAAATCATTTATTTCAAACTTAATCTTCGGTAGATTTATGACTTTTAAAGTGAAAGTAAGAATCGTATTTACCTTTCAAGGTTCAACTTCCGCTAGACTGCTCTGCAGTAAAATTATCAACAGAAGTTACGGGTGTGTAGGTACGATCTAAACGGAAATGTTCGAAGACCCTTCCGCTTTACCGTAATACTTGTAAAATACTACTGTAGAATATGCACTACACAGAAATGGGGGAAACTGGACGAAGACGGAAATTGAGAACGAACAAACATTGGTTTAATCCGTTAGGAAAGTGGAGAAAACAGAATCACCTTTCCATTAGGTATGGGAAATAGTGACAGTTTTAAAATTAGAATTAAAGAGCGATATGTAGTTGAGTCGGTGTTAAATGAATTGCTTGCAGAAGTGACATGTATACATGGTTTACAGCACCGAATAATCAGATACCAACGCTTTTTGCAAACATAACAAGTCGAAGAGAAATAAAATAACCTACCGGTATGCAACAACACTATAAAATAGTTTCATTGTAATTTGCTTTCCCTAATTACTACTAGTGATGATGCATTGAGTTTTCTTTTTCTTCGCCAACTTTTTGACTTCGAGGTGACGTGGGTGGGGTAAGTTGATCCCCCTGATGGCTTTTCGAAGCGTATATTATAGGGAGGGAGCTACTATTAGAGAGGGCGCTATAGAAAGGAGAAATACGGTATGCCTTTCTACGCCTTTGCAAACAGAGTAGAGCCAGACGGCTCCTATTAGAGCCGTCTGATCAGGGTCTGCACTGTTTGCTTATGAAGTAATATAGATATGATTTTACAGTTTCTGTCAAGACCAAAACCTCCCATGTCCATGTGCTATTATTATAACAATTAATCTAATTAATATTCATGGTGCCATTATTTCTTACATGAATATTCATCGAGGAAAGGGTTAAGTTAAATGTACACCTTTATATGTTTAGTCTACAGCATATGACTTCAGATACAATGCTAATAAGATGTGTTTGTGAAACACTATGCCCCGATTATCTCCCAATATAAATTTGACATATGACCTTGACCGTAATAAGTCACCCCTAAAACATTTGGCCTCCACAAGTTGCATTATGCACACCAAGTTTGAAGTATGAATGTGCAATGGATACAAAATTATCACCAACGTAAGTTGGGGACAAACCAAGCAACAAACCAACAGACACAGCAAAAATAATACCCCCCCCTCCCCCCCCCCCCCCCCACACACACACACACTTGCAAGAAATGATACAGAGTCCAGATCTGATAAGTTTAACCCATTCCCTCATAGTCTATTTTTAGATCCAAACACTTTGAATAAATCTACCGAAAAGGAGTATTAACTAGAGATAAGGAATTTTTTAGAATTTTGTAGTTTGAAACCATTGTGATAAATAGAGCATTTCGAGGGCTTGGTGGAAAAACTATTCTAACTCCTTCACTTTGTGAAGGAGTTAGAATAGTTTTGCACCAAGCCCTCGATTTGCTCCTATATGAGAAAATGCTCTATTTGTCACTATGGTTTCAACAGGTGTCTTTTATTGAGGCATAGAAAGGCTTATTTATTTTTTATCAAGCAGTTTGAAACAAAAATTATATTCGGTGCTTTAAAAAATCGCGGAACAGCTTCACACTTCTATTCATTACACGTTCAATACTGGTGGAGTCCTTTTCAACGTCCAATCTTGATATATCCTCCTCTGAAATAGTCACATATTGCACATTTCTCAAATATTCAAACAAAAACAAGTGTCAGAATGACAATTGTTTGTTCGAATTGCATGCGTCAGATGACATCAGTCGATGACGTCAATCGGACATCAGGCGATCACAAAAGCTCACCCTGAGCACTTTGTGCTCTGGTGAGCTAAAAATAAATCACTACAAAATCTGCTACAATTTAGAAGAAAAAAAACGGAAATCCTGAAATTTCCTACAAATTTCTAAGTCAAAATGCTGTAATTCCGTTAAAAATCAATGTAGTGTAACGAAATTCAATCTTGATCTGTAACTCATTATAATAAAGCCACATACCAACTAGAGGTTTGTTTTTGTCACAAAAACAGATGTCTCCCCCTCCCATCCTCTTTCCAATACACAAGTGTAATGTCTGTAACTCCAAACTTATCAGGGTCTAATGTTTAAGTCATCAGGGGCAATAACTCCAACATTGTAAGGGGGAGACAATTCAAAGCCCCAGGTACACAAAAACACATGCTAGTCAACATTATTGTGAAGTTTGGTGACTCTAGTACTAGTGGTTTCAGAGATACATGTGACACAAAGTAAAGTTTCTCTTATTTAAGTCATAAGGGGCAGTAACTCCAAAGTTATCAGGGGGAGACAATTAAAAAACCCAGATGCACAACAACTCATGCTGGTGAACATTCCTGTGAAGTTTGGTGACTCTAGCCCTACTGGTTTCAGAGATATGTGCAGCACAAAGTTTCTCTAATTTTAAGTTAACATATCAGGGGCAGTAACTCCAAAGTTATCAGGGGCAGACAATTAAAAAAAAACAGGTGCACAACAACTCATGCTGGTGAACATTCCTGTGAAGTTTGGTGACTCTAGCCCTAGTGGTTTTAAAGAAATGAATGACACAAGGTTTCTCTAATTTTAAGTAATCATATCAGGGGCAATAACTCCAAAGTTATCACGGGAAGACAATTAAAAAATCCCGGTTTGCAACCACTCATGCTGGTTGACATTCCTGTGAAGTTTGGTGACTCTAGCCCCAGTGGTTTCAGACATATGCACGACACTAAGTAAAGTTTGTCTAATTTTAAGTCATTCAGGGGCGGTAACTCCAAAGTTAACAGGGGGAGACAATTCAAAAAACCCAAGAGCAAAACAACTCATGCTTGTGAACAATCCTGTGAAGTTTGGTGACTCTAGCCCTACTGGTTTCAGAGATACGCGTGACACAAAGTTTGTATAAATTTAAGTATTCATATCAGGGGCAATAACTCAAGAATTATCAGGGGGAGACAATTCAAAAACCATAGGTGCACAACAACTCATGCTGGTGAATATTCCTGTGAAGTTTGGTGACTCTAGTACTAGCAGTTTCAGAGATACGCGCGACACAAAGTTTTTTTAATTTTAAGTCATCAGGGGCAATAACTCCAAAATTATCAGGGGGAGATAATTCAAAAAACCCAGGTGCACAACAACTCATGCTGGTGAACATTCCTGTGAAGTTTGGTGACTCTAGCCCAACTGGTTTCAGAGATACGCGCGACACAAGTTTGTGACGGACAGACAGACGGACAGATGGACATACGGACAGACAACTCTGGCAAAAACAATATATCTCCCCATAAATGGGGGAGACATAAATATCACTTAAATATCTGTAAAGGTTTAGAAAAAAACTCCGGAAAACCTGAATTTCTGGAAAATTAAATATCACTTCAATATCTGTAAAGGTTTAGAAAAAAAATCTGGAAAACCTGAATTTCCGGAAAATTTCTAAGTAAAATCACTGAAGCGTAACGAAATTCAAGCTTGATCTGTAACTCATTATAATAAAGCCACATACCAAATATCACTTCAGTATCTGTAAAGGGTTAGAAAAGAACTCCGGAAAACCGGAATTTCCGGAAAATTTCTAAGTAAAATCACTGTATTTCCGTGAAAAATCTATGAAGCATAACGAAATTCAAACTTGATCTGTAACTCATTATAATTAAGCCACATACCAAATATCATTTCAATATCTGTAAAGGTTTAGGAAAAAAACTCCGGAAAACTGAAAAATAACAAAGGGCAATAACTCCAACAAGAGGGCCATGATGGCCCTTAATCGCTCACCTGTTCGTAACAGATTAATGATTTCAATGACAGATTGCATAATTTGAAAAATCTTGGTAGAAAACCATCAGATGATGCTACATACTAAATATAAAGAGTCTAGACCTTACAGATTTGGAGGAGGAGATATTTTAAAGATTTTCCTATGAAAAACTGTTAAGCCCCAGGGCGGGGTCAATTTTGATCCGGGGTTCATAATTTGAAAATCTTGGTAGAGGACTATTAGATAATGCAACATACCAAATACCTAAGGTCTATGCCTTACAAGTTCAGAGAAGACTTTTAAAGACTTTTAAGAGAAGATTTTTAAAAACTTTCCTATAAAAAACTGATATGCCCCTGGGCGGGGAAGTTTTCAACCCAGGTGACATAATTTGAACAATCTTGGTAGAAAACTATTAGATAGCGCTACATACCAAATATTAAAGGTCTCTGCCTTACAGTTTTGGAGAAGAAGATTCTTAAAGATTTTCATATGAAAAACTGATAAGCCCCAGGGCGGGGCCATTTTTTACCCAGTGGTAATAATTTGAAAAATCTTGGTAGAAAACCATTAGATGATGCTACATACCCAATATCAAGGGCCTAGACCTTACAGTTCTGGAGGAGAAGATTTTTAAAGATTTTCCTATGAAAAACTGATAAGCCCTTGGGCGGGGCCATTTTTGGTCCGGGGGTCATATTTTGATTAATCTTAGTAGAGGACGATTAAATAATGCTACATACCAAATATCAAAGGTCTATACCTTATAATTTTAGAGAAGAATATATTTAAAGATTTTCCTATGAAAAACTGATAAGCCCCGGGGCGGGGCCATATTTGGCCCAGGGGTCATAATTTGAACAATCTTAGTAGAGGACCATTAGATGATGCTACATACCAAATATCAAAGGTCTATGCCTTACAGTTTCAGAGAAGATGATTTCTTCAAGATTTTCCTATGAAAAACTGATAAGCCCTGGGGCGGGGCCATTTTTGTCCTGGGGGTCATAATTTGAACAATCTTAGTAGAGGACCATTAGATGATGCTACATACCAAATACCAAAGGTCTATTCCTTACATTTTCAGAGAAGAAGATTTTTAAAGATTTTCCTATGAAAAACTGATAAGCCCCGGGGTGGGGCCATTTTTGGCCCAGGGGTCATAATTTGAACAATCTTAGTAGAGGACCATTAGATGATGCTACATACCAAATATCAAAGGTCTATGCCTTACAGTTTCAGAGAAGAAGATTTTTAAAGATTTTCCTATGAAAAACTGATAAGCCCTGGGGCGGGGCCATTTTTGTCCTGGGGGTCATAATTTGAACAATCTTAGTAGAGGACCATTAGATGATGCTACATACCAAATACCAAAGGTCTATGCCTGACAGTTTCAGAGAAGAAGATTTTTAAAGATTTTCCTATGAACAAGAGGGCCAGAATGGCCCTGAAGCGCTCACCAGACAATCAGAGGAGAAGATTTTCAAAGTTTTCACTATATGTTTCTATAGAGAACTAGCCGGCCCTGGGGCGGGCCAATTTTGACCCCAGGGGAATAATTTAGAAAAACTTGATGGGGACCTGAACATGATGCTATGAGCCAAATATGAAAGCTGAGATTAACCTTCCAGTTTCAGAGAAGAAGATTTTCAAAGTTTTCTCAATACATGTATGTTTCTATTGAAAACTGTCTACTACCCCTGTGGCAGGGTCAATTTTGACCCCAGGGTCATAATTTATATAACTTTTGTAGAGGACCTGAACATGATGCTCTGTGCCAAATATGAAAGCTGAGAGCCTTCCAGTTTCAGAGAAGAAGATTTTCAAAGATTTCACTATTTGTTTCTATTGAAAACTGCCCACCCCTGGGGCGGGGCCAATTTTGACCCCAGGGCCCCATTATTTATATAACTTTTGTAGAGGACCTGAACATGATGCTATGTGCCAAATATGAAAGCTGAGAGCCTTCCAGTTTCAGAGAAGAAGATTTTCAAAGATTTCACTATTTGTTTCTATTGAAAACTGCCCACCCCTGGGGTGGGGCCAATTTTGACTCCGGAGCCATAATTTATATACCTTTTGAATAGGACCTGAACATGATGCTCTGTGCCAAATATGAAAGCTGAGAGCCTTCCAGTTTCAGAGAAGAAGATTTTCAAAGATTTCACTATTTGTTTCTATTGAAAACTGCCCACCCCTGGGGCGGGGCCAATTTTGACTCCGGAGCCATAATTTATATACCTTTTGAATAGGACCTGAACATGATGCTCTGTGCCAAATATGAAAGCTGAGAGCCTTCCAGTTTCAGAGAAGAAGATTTTCAAAGATTTCACTATTTGTTTCTATTGAAAACTGCCCACCCCTGGGGCGGGGCCAATTTTGACCCCGGGGCCATAAATAATATAACTTTTGTAGAGGACCTGAACATGATGCTATGTGCCAAATATGAAAGCTGAGAACCTTCCAGTTTCAGAGGAGAAGATTTTCAAAGATTTCACTATTTGTTTCTTTTGAAACCTGCCCACCCCTGGGGCGGGGCCAATTTTGACCCCGGGGCCATAATTTATATAACATTTGTAGAGGACCTGAACATGATGCTCTGTGCCAAATATGAAAGCTAAGAGCCTTCCAGTTCCAGAGAAGAAGATTTTCAAAGATTTCACTATTTGTTTCTATTGAAAACTGCCCACCCCTGGGGCGGGGCCAATTTTGACCCCAGGGCCCCATTATTTATATAACTTTTGTAGAGGACCTGAACATGATGCTATGTGCCAAATATGAGAGCTGAGAGCCTTCCAGTTTCAGAGAAGAAGATTTTCAAAGATTTCACTATTTGTTTCTATTGAAAACTGCCCACCCCTGGGGCGTGGGCCAATTTTGACCCCGGGGCCATAATTTATATAACCATTGTATAGGACCTGAACATGATGCTCTGTGCCAAATATGAAAGCTGAGAGCCTTCCAGTTTCAGAGAAGAAGATTTTCAAAGATTTCACTATTTGTTTCTATTGAAAACTGCCCACCCCTGGGGCGGGGCCAATTTTGACCCCGGGGCCATAAATAATATACCTTTTGTAGAGGACCTGAACATGATGCTATGTGCCAAATATGAAAGCTGAGAACCTTCCAGTTTCAGAGGAGAAGATTTTCAAAGATTTCACTACTTGTTTCTTTTGAAACCTGCCCACCCCTGGGGCGGGGCCAATTTTGACCCCGGGGCCATAATTTATATAACATTTGTAGAGGACCTGAACATGATGCTCTGTGCCAAATATGAAAGCTAAGAGCCTTCCAGTTCCAGAGAAGAAGATTTTCAAAGATTTCACTATTTGTTTCTATTGAAAACTGCCCACCCCTGGGGCGGGGCCAATTTTGACCCCAGGGCCCCATTATTTATATAACTTTTGTAGAGGACCTGAACATGATGCTATGTGCCAAATATGAGAGCTGAGAGCCTTCCAGTTTCAGAGAAGAAGATTTTCAAAGATTTCACTATTTGTTTCTATTGAAAACTGCCCACCCCTGGGGCGGGGCCAATTTTGACCCCGGGGCCATAATTTATATAACCATTGTATAGGACCTGAACATGATGCTCTGTGCCAAATATGAAAGCTGAGAGCCTTCCAGTTTCAGAGAAGAAGATTTTCAAAGATTTCACTATTTGTTTCTATTGAAAACTGCCCACCCCTGGGGCGGGGCCAATTTTGACCCCGGAGCCATAAATAATATAACTTTTGTAGAGGACCTGAACATGATGCTATGTGCCAAATATGAAAGCTGAGAACCTTCCAGTTTCAGAGGAGAAGATTTTCAAAGATTTCACTATTTGTTTCTTTTGAAACCTGCCCACCCCTGGGGCGGGGCCAATTTTGACCCTGGGGCCATAATTTATATAACTTTTGTAGAGGACCTGAACATGATGCTATGTGCCAAATATGAAAGCTGAGAGCCTTCCAGTTTCAGAGAAGAAGATTTTCAAAGTTTGCACTATATGATTCTATTGAAAACTGCCCAGCCCTGGGGCAGGGCCAATTTTGACCCTAGGGCCATAATTTATATAACTTTTGTAGAGGACCTGAACATGATGCTATGTGCCAAACATGAAAGCTGAGAAGCTTCTGGTTTCAGAGGAGAAGATTTTCAAAGTTTTACTATATGTTTCTATTGAAAACAAGGCACCCCTGGGGCGGGGCCAATTTTGACCCCAGGGGCATAATTTATATAACTTTTGTAGAGGACCTGAATATGATGCTATGTGCCAAAGATGAAAGTTGAGATCCTTGTAGATTCAGAGGAGAAGATTTTTAAAGGTTCAAATTGTTGACGACGGACGACGAACGACGAACGACAAACGACGAACGACGCACGACGCACGACGCACGCCGACGGACGACGGACAACGGGTGATCACAAAAGCTCACCCTGAGCACTTTGTGCTCTGGTGAGCTAAAAATACTGAAGACAGTAGGGCTGACTATTGGGGCCAGTTTCGACTCTTGCAATACTATTGCTATTGCTGAAAGTACTATTGCGATACTATTGCTATAAACTATTGCAATACTATTGCAATAGTTATTGCCAAGATTTGAAAACTTGTAAATGCAAATTTGCACAGTGTAAGATATAACTTTGCTGTAAATACTTACTAAAAATGTTTGTGGAAATGATTTAAAATGAATTGGGCTTTGCCACTTGTGTTTTACCGCTTTTGTTTTTAACAAACTTGATTTCCGTGATGGTCGACGCCATCTTGAAAACACAATGCCAATTATATGAAAGAACTATCGAAACTATCAATAGTCAGAGCAACTATCGCAATAGTCTATCGTCAATTGGAAATAACTATCGATAGTGTAATTGGGATAGAGAACTATCACGATAGTTCGATAGTTTGATGTATTGTTACACCACTAGAAGACAGAGTTACCAACCTTGTGCACTGCACTTGCGGTCAATGTGATCTATCTATGAAGTTTGAAGTCAATAGCTTTTATACTTTGGAAGTTATGATGCGGACAAGCTGGCTGGACAGACGGACGGACGGACGGACAGCCAACCGGACAGACATGGTGACTCTTCGCTTGTGGGGGTATAATGAGCTGTTGAAAATGTTGGCAAATGAAGGGCTACATCAAACATTCGGGTGTCGGGTATATCAATCTCAGTTATAGCTATAGGCTTATAACATATAAAATATATTGAATCTAAAACTGTTGGAGTAAAAAAGCAATTCATCTGAATTTCAAATTGATGGAGTAACAATTTTCTTGATACTCAATTGAAACTACGATTGCCCAATTCCTTGAAAAAGTAAGGAGTAAATACCCAATTAACACACAACCTTATCTGAAACCCTGGCATGTATTCAAATACCAAAATTGTCATTTCTCCATCTTATAACGTGACCAGTCTTTTGAATTGTCTCAGAGAGTGGTAATATATCATAGGGTTTATACACAAACAAGAGCTGTCGCAGTCACATGACAAATGCCCCCAAAAACTGTATCCTGTGACCTTGACCTTTGACCTATGGACCAGGGGACCTTCCTTGTTATAGAAGTGGGCATAAAAATACACATACAAAGTTTGGTGAAGATCAGATTATAACTGGCTGACTTAGAGAAAAGACAAAGCTAAAATAGACAAGTTTAGCTATTTCAAGGGCCAAAACTTCTAAAGTGCATGGAGCATAATTTAGACGGTTATTAAGTTATTTCAAGGGCCAAAACTTCTAAAGTGCATGGAGCATAATTTAGACGGTTATTAAACTTGACAGAGATATTGCCAGGAACATTTTCACCAAGTTTGGTGACAATCGGATAGAAACTGCTCAACTTAGAGAGCAGACAAGACTAATTTAAATTAGACAACTTTAGCTAATTCAAGGGCCATAACTCTAAAGTGCCTCAGAACATTAACCCTTCGCTTGCTGAATTTTAAAACACATTTCTCCTTCTTTACCCATGCTCTGTTGTATAATTACATATATCTTCACTGTGTACAAGTATTTCGCTGTGCAATCATTGCTGTGGAGTGCACTGGTTGCACAATCAACTTGTAAATAGTCCAGACCCTGATCAGACAGCTCCTGCAGGAGCCGTCTCATCTGGGTCTTCACTATTTACAGGTACAGTCTAATCACGATACTACGGATCACGTTCGAACAAAATACCGGTTTGCTACGAAAAACACCGCAGGTCCCGGCCAATTTTGTTCTTGTTTCAATTGCAAAAAGATGCAAAAGAACGAAAATGCCAAACTACGAAAAACACGTTATTGCGAGAGGTTTTTGTAGTCCCTTAAACACATAGACAGTGTATAAAAGATGCATTTTTACGAATCTCACCTGTGCGATGTTTTCACACTTCTGAGAGACATTCGTCGCTCCAGTCAGCATAATTATCCATTGTTGACACATCTGGCCTGCCCGATACGCTTTAACACGTAGCGTGTTATGATCAGCACCCATGTTTGTTTGTGACAGGATTAGACTAACTACATATCAAATGTCGCAAATGATTAAAGCTTGTATTGTGCAGTTATGCACAATTATGTTTTCACACACATCGTGTTATAAATGATTAGCATACAGGCGTGTTTGTTTCTAGTCAATGTCCCATAGCATATAAAACTTGCAACAGTTACACTGGTCATCAAACCTGTGTCTACACTGCTTCTATACGCATATAAACGATATCACAATTTTCTATTTTTTTTATTCCTGAATAAA
This sequence comes from Azorinus chamasolen, assembly GCA_963576725.1. Taxonomy (NCBI): domain Eukaryota; kingdom Metazoa; phylum Mollusca; class Bivalvia; order Cardiida; family Solecurtidae; genus Azorinus; species Azorinus chamasolen. The sequence continues at coordinate 15,220,039 of OY755250.1, read as the reverse complement.
AAAAATATGAACGTATTGATTCATCTCTTGTTTTATACATAACCCTTATGGATTACTAGAAATGTCGAGTTCAGGTCTCTAGACTCTAGTTAAAGGGAGCATTTAAATACTAAAATCCTTATGCTGTCACCAAATTCTAGGTTGTCACTTCACATTCGAAAGAGTAGTCACAGAATATGATTTGATGAAAAAGAACGAACAGAATCATTGGAAATATTTCGTTTACTCCCTCCTATCTAGAGTTTTGTTAGCTGGCATTGCGCGGTTCGTGTTTATTACATAACCAGTTATGCACTGGCATATGACATTACACATTATAATTTGACCACCGCTTGCATGAGGCATGTGATACAAATTCATTAATGTACACTGTAGTTAGCGAGAATGTGAGTAGACTGTCAAACAAGGCATAAAATTAAATATAACACAAACATCTACAGAAATATCTTTATTATGCAACAGTAAATTGCGACAATATTATTACATATAATGACCAATACGAGATCGATGTATGGTATGTGTATGCATTCACTACGATACCGAGAAGAGGTTTGTGGAAAATATTTCGTATCCTAAAGCTGCATTAATACGAAAATGCGAAACTACGAAAAATCGGCCCGACCTGGTCCCGATTCATAGAATCGCGATTAGACTGTAGGTATATTGACGTGAATAGCAAGCGAGGGTTAATTGTTGTGACCACTCTTTAGAATTGTCTCTACCAAACCCTATGTGTGTCTACTCTTTAAAGAGTGGTCACAACATAGGGTTTGGTGGAGAAACGAATTTTAGTATTACGAGTATGATCTTAGTATTACGAGTAAGCACCTTTATCTGTAGCTCTGCTATAGGAGCCATTCGACTAGGGGCTACTGTTTGAACAGGGATTTCAAAGGAGTACAGGTTTATTTTTAACTTTTTGACACACATTTGAAAATAGAGTAGACACAGATCAGATGGCTTCTATAGGAGTCATCTGATAAGTTCTGCATCATGTGTTTATCTATGCTATTATCATAAATATTCATGATGTTATCTTTTTTACATGAATATTCAACAGGGAAGGGGTTAATAATGATGGACCAATCCTCTGGGAAATCCTCTGGGAAATCCTCTGGGAAATCCTCTGGGAAATCCTCTGGGAAACTCAGCACTGAAGGTCAACTCTTTGCATACTAAGTAATTTTGCTGTCCGCTCAATTGTCGTCTGCAACTTTTTCAAAACTATCAAATTTTCTTTCTAATTTTTTGCCGGCCCGAGGTTGGACCTGAGTGACAAACGGTTTGGATCTTAGAAAAATGTGGGGCCTGATCTGGATCCACTGTTTGCATGGACCATAAATGATGGAAGAAATTGCCCCTAGCATGCAAGAATTAAGGTTAAGTCAGAAATTGAGACAATAATTTATTGCCCTTGAGAAATCAAGATAATTAGGGCTGACCGGTTGAGACTCAGCATGAATCTAATGAGCTTCAATTCTTTGTATACCAAGTAAAATTTGTCGTCTGCAAAATGTTGTCGTCTGCTTCAAACTCTTATGGTGGATTTTCTCTGCTGCTCAGATGTCAGTTTGGATCCTGATTGGACATGCAATTACTCAACTTTTGATCTGGATCAAAACTGTTAGCATCAGTAATCAAAGATTGGCTGCCTCTGTGCAAAGAGATGAAGATACAAGTGTAATTGAAAAGGGGAGTCAGTGTTCATGTGTTTTTTCCCCCTTAACCCTTACAACGCTGAATGTTCAAATAGACTATTCTCCAAAATTCAAACAGGTCAAGCTTATGGTGAATGTTTAGGGATTTTATCTAAAGAAAAGTGTAAATTGACAAACAGTGCAGACCCTACACTGTTTGCATAAGACATCAGTGACTTGTATCCCGCACAGTATGTCTGCATTTTCACCTTTATTTTCATGTTTGAAATTATGATTATCATAAATATTTATTAGCTAAATTTTTATCATGGTATATGAGCACATTATTTTTGGTAGCGAACTGTAGATATCACATTTATAGTATTCTATAAGCAAGCAAAGTTAACCTTGATCAGTGGCTCCTACATTATTCGTCTGATCTCGGTCTACTCTGTCTGCAAAGGCATAGAAAGTTTACTCCTCAAGGTTATTTATGGGATAATGGGTTAACAAAAATGGTCTCCATTTTATTTATTTAAATTCTTGAAGTTTACTCCTCAAGGTTGATGACATGTTAGCTAAAACAACTTGTGCTGCCTGTTACCTGCATATGCGTCATTGAGACATGGCTTGACAAATCCATCTTTGATTCGATGTGACAGGAATCAGCAAGGCGGGGGAGTCTGTATATATACAGCCAGAGTGATTTGGCATTCAGAGCAAAAGAGGATTTATTACATAATGATGTTGAAGCTTTACGGATTGAATGTTCATTGCCCAAAACCAAACCAAACCAGTACTCAGTTTTGCCATGACCAAAGCTTCCTGTACATGTGTCCAAGTGCTATTACAACAGTTAATCTAATTAATATTCATGACATCATTATTTCTCACATGAATATTCATGGAGTAAAGGGTTAACCCTTTACTCCATGAATATTCATGCAAGAAATAATTATGCCATAAATATTAATGAGATTGAAATTTATGATAGGACATGGACAAAGACATTTTTGGCCAATTGGCACAAACTATACAGAATCTGAGCTGCATGCTGATAACAGTACATACTAAAATACTAAAATCCTCATTTCTCCACCAAACCCTATGTTGTGCCCACTGTTTAGAATCGTCTCTTACTAAACCCCATGTTGTGACCACTGTTTAGAATCGCCTCGAAGAGACAATTCTAAACAGTGGTCACAACATAGGGCTTGGTGGAGAAATAAGAAGTTATACCTGAAAAGTTATACCTTTAATTTCATCTGGCGCTCTGCAGTGTCATATCTATATCATATCATAAACAAATAGAGTAGACCCTGATTGATCAGACAGTTTCTCGAGGAGCTGTCTCATCTGGGTTTACTCTATTTGCCAAGGTGTAGAAAGGCGTATTTAAGAGTAAAGGGTTAACCCTTTGCATGCTCTTTAAGAAACTGTGATTATCTACGCAAACAGTTTGATTTCACATGAGACACCAGTCCTATGCAAACAGATTGATTCCACATGAGACACCAGTCCTACGCAAACAGTTTAATTTAACATGAGACACCAGTCCTATGCAAACAGTTTGATTGCACGAGAAACCAGTCCTATGCAAACAGTTTTATTCCATATGAGACACCAGTCCTATGCAAACAGTTTAATTTAACATGAGACACCAGTCCTATGCAAACAGATTGATTCAACGTGAGACACCAGTCCTATGCAAACAGTTTGATTTCATATGGGACACCAGTCCTATGCAAACAGATTGATTTCACATGAGACACCAGTCCTATGCAAACAGATTGATTCAACATGAGACACCAGTCCTATGCAAACAGTTTGATTTCACATGTCAGACACCAGTCCTATGCAAACAGATTGATTTCACATGTCAGACACCAGTCCTATGCAAACAGTTTGATTCCACATGAGACACCAGTCCTACGCAAACAGATTGATTCCACATGAGACACCAGTCCTACGCAAACAGATTGATTCAACATGAGACACCAGTCCTATGCAGATTGATTCCACGTCAGACACCAGTCCTTCGCAAACAGATTGATTCCACATTTGACACCAGTCCTATGCAAACAGTTTGATTTCACATGTCAGACACCAGTCCTATGCAAACAGTTTGATTCCACATGAGACACCAGTCCTATGCAAACAGATTGATTCCACATTTGACACCAGTCCTATGCAAACAGTTTGATTTCACATGTCAGACACCAGTCCTATGCAAACAGATTGATTTCACATGAGACACCAGTTCTACACAAACAGATTGATTTCACATGAGACACCAGTCCTACGCAAACAGATTGATTTCACATGAGACACCAGTCCTATGCAAACAGATTGATTTCACACGTCGGACACCAGTCCTATGCAAACAGTTTGATTCAACATGAGACACCAGTCCTATGCCAACAGTTTGCATACAAATGAGATGAAGCATAAAGCCGAGTCTCATCAGGATCTAAACTGTTTGACTCTTTGGACTAAGAAGTGAGAAAAATATAATTGTAAGAATTGAATCAAACGACAATTGTTGCTGGCAAAAAATTATTGAACACGCAAAGAGTCCATTCAGTATGGAAGGGTATAATTAAATGCGAGAGGGCTTTGAATGATCTGGGTCTACACTGTTTACAAATGCCCGTACACTCATTTCTAGTATTTTTAAAACAGAGCTACAGATAACGATGCGTACCAAAATACCCAAATCCTCATTTCTCCACCAAACCCTATACTGTGACCACTCTTTAGAATTGTCTCCAAGAGTGGTCACAGTATAGGGTTTGGTGGAGAAATAAAGGAGTAAATCTTGAAAATGTTTAAATTTACGCATCTTAACTGGAGCTCTGATTTGAAGTGTTGAATTTAAGTAAGCTAAGTAATGTTGTCATCTGCTTAATTTTTGTCTGACATTTTCAAAATTATTAATTTTCTTTCTGATTTTTAGCAGAAATGACAAACAGCCTGGATCTCAGATCAGGCCCCACAAAACTTGGGGCCTGATCTGGCTCTAAACTGTTTGCACAGGCCAGAAATGGTGAGAGATCATGCAAAGTTAAGTGCCATTCTTTACCAACTTTAAAGCCTGACAAAATTTCGAAGCCAATTCCGTGCACTATTGACTTCTTCGGAACACAAACATCATGTCAAAATACTGTTAGCTCTTCATAAAAATTCATAAAACCAAATCAATCAACTCAAAATAAAATCGCCATAGAAACGCAATGCATTTAGGCAATAAATTGGCCATTATCTGCTGATGAACTCCATAAAAGCACAGTAAACACGGCTGATGTTCCATGACGACTAGAAATACCATGATTCATCTATCATTTCACTTTTAACCCTTTCCCTGTTCTGTGTTTAATCCAAAGTTCAAAACCTACTGAATATTCATGGACAAAATAGTCATAATTAATTAATATGGAGCTTTTTTTCTGGGTCTACTCTGTTTGCGAATTCTTGAAAACACGTTTATATGAGAGAAAGAGTTAAAAGCGTACCGTAACCCTTTCCTCCATGAATACTCATGTAAGAAATAATGACATCATGAATATTAATTAGATTAATTGTTATAAAAGCACATGGACATGGGAGGGTTTGGCCTTGACAGAAACTAGAATCATATCTATAGGAGCCATCTGATCTGGGTCTACTGTGTTTGCAATGGCGTAGAAAATTAATTAACGGAGTAAAGGGTTAAACCAAGTTATCTACTAAGTCCTGTTCACATTTTCCAATCAGTTTGGCTCCTACAGGATCAGGGTCTGCTCTGTTTGCTTTTGACATCATGTTTGACAAATTTCCCTTGAAAAGTTCGCATTATAAAAATTGAGCTAATAAATATTCATGTAATTATTTCTTACATCAATACAAGGAAAGGGTTAGAGAAGTGTAAAAATAAATAAACATGCAGAACTGCAGAAAACAATTATCATGCAAAGTATTGACTCTAAGCCTGCAATAAAAATTATGTCTGCTTAAACTCTTTCACTGCCAAATTTAGTAGTCTGCAACCTTTGTCGTCTGCTGCAGTTTTCGATTTTTACATTTCTTCATTAAAAACACAATAGTCACAATAACAAATAGTTTGGATTCTGATGAGACGCCCAGTTACTGGGCGTATCATTAACTGGGCGTCTCATCTGGATCCAAACTGTTTGCATAGGTAATCACAGATGCGACATTGACAGCGAAAAGAGTTAAACTTTATTCTGTTATAATTTTCACTTACTGCCCAATTCATTCAAGCTTTTGAAAAACTACTGATCGAGTGTCAAAAATGATAGACACCGAGTTACTCCACATTTTGTCTGAATCCTGCTGTCTGTAAGCCAACTGTGTAGCAATAAGTAGACAAGGGTTAACGCTTTGTACGCTAGCGGCAAAACTGTGATTACCTATGCAAACAGTTTGGATCCAGATGAGACGCTGCATAAAGCGGCATCTCATCAGGATTCAAATGGCTTGGTACTCTAACCATAGTTTTGTAAAGAAATGTGAGAAATTTGATTTTTAAAGAATTGAAGCAGATGACAGAAAAAATATTATTTAACGTGCAAAGAGTTAAAATCATCTGAAGATCAAAGGTCTTTTCGGTTTATGGATTTCACATTACAAGCAATGAAGCACCCATTGCACGAACTGAGATGAGAGATTGCAGACTTCAGATCTTAGGCACTGGCTTAACCCTTTCACACATTTGCAAACAGTATGTACCCGGATCAGATGGCTCCTATATAGGAGCCGTCTGATCAGGGTCTGCTGTTTGCTTTTGACATCATATGCATCTGATTCTATAGGTTTTGTAGATGATATTTTTAAAAAAAAATCAGCTAATAAATATTCATGATGTCGTTATTTCTTAAAGGACAGGTAAAGAGTAAAGACTTCACTTCAGTAAATTCAATTACCATATTTACTGTAAATACTACATTATCCAGTCCTCCCGTCCTCCCTCCAGTCCTCCCGTCATCCAGTCCTTCCGTCATCCAGTCCTTCCGTCATCCAGTCCTCCCTCCTCCCGTCATCCAGTCCTCCCTCCCGTCCTCCAGTCCTTCCGTCATCCAGTCCTCCCGTCATCCAGTCCTCCCTCCCGTCCTCCCGTCATCCAGTCCTCCCGTCATCCAGTCCTCCCGTCATCCAGTCCTCCCGTCAACCAGTCCTTCCGGCTGCTTCCAATGTTTTGTATGGCTAAATTTAGTTTGTTTCTGGTTTTATCGGTTTTACGTCACTTTAACAGTATTTCAGTCATATCGCAACGTCCAGCTAATTACAGGTGGAGGAAGACCCCAGAGGTTCTTCTGTGCACGGAACAAATTGCATTGTCTCGTATACAGAAGAACATCCTAGGTAGAACCACCGACCTACCGCAAGCCAGCTGGAAGGCTTCCTCACATGAAAAATCCAAATGCCCAGTCCGGGTTTCGACCCTGCTAAATTTAGTAAATACGGCTCCATTTTCGCAACTTTAACCCTAATTTCCAAAGTACTTAGCCCTTTACTCCATACATTTGCCCTTCTATGCCTTTGCAAAGTGAGTAGACCCAGATCAGACTGCTCCTCTGGGATCTGCTGTTTGCTTGTAATATAATCCAGATGTGATTCTAGTTTCTGTGTTCCTACATGTATGCCATAACAGAAATGAATTACTATTCATGACATCATTAGTACTTGCATAAATATTCATGGAGTACAGGATAAGCAAACCATGAAAACCCAGATCAACTGACACCTGGAGGAGCTTTTGACCAGGGTCTACACTATCTGCTATATCAGGCCAATTTAACCTTTTACTCCATATGAGTCCATAGATATGTCTGTCTGATCAGGGTCTGCTTACTGTAGAATCAGATCCACACAATTTCATAAACAAACAGAGCAGACCCTGATTGACAGCTCCTTTGAATGATAAACTTAGGAGCTCCCTGGTCTGTGTTAGAGTATCTGATCTAGGTCTACTCTGTTAGCAAACGTGTCAAAAGGCATCTCTATCAGGTAATATGTGAGGCATTTCATTGATTCTCAGAAAATTACAACAGATAAAGTTAAACTGTTCAAGAAACCATAGAAACCATGCAACGCATTCAAACATATAAGAACAAGCAATGTTGACACTACATCAAACCTGGTTTTCCTTCACTATTAACTGGTGATTTCTAACCGCAACATTCCACCATCCCAAGATGTACTCATACACCATACTTGGTGATCCTTACTGAAGTTTGTTTGTTTGTGTTGATTAACGTCCGTTTCTGCTCACTATGGGCTAATGGGACGCCCCAGAGAAAGGGGAGAGGATACAAAGAAACCCAGGTGCGATGCTCTACTCTTATTATCGACTTAAGCCCAAGGTCAAGGTAACATTGACCTATAAATAGTATGCGACACTCCGACATCCCAAGATGTACTCGCACACAATGTTTGGTGATCCTAGATAAAATAGTGTAGGAGATATGCTCCGGACAAGTTTTTTTGGTAAATGAGGTCAAAGTTCAAGGTCAAGTTGACCTAAAAATAGTATGCAACACTCCGCCATCCCAAGATGAACTAACACACCATATTTGGTGATCCTAGCTGATTCCGTATAGGAGGTATGCTCTAGACAAGATTTTTTTGTAAATGAAGCCCAAGGTCAAGGTCACATTGACCTATAAATAGTATGCGACACTCTGTTATCCCAAGATGTACTCATACACCATATTTGGTGATCCTAGCTGAAGTAGTGTAGGAGATACGCTCCGGACAAGCATTTGTTGTAAATGTGGTCAAAGTTCAAGGTCAAGGTCACATTGACCTAAAAATAGTATGAAACACTCCGCCATCCCAAGATGAACTCACACACCATATTTGGTGATCCTAGCTGATTCCCTATAGGAGGTATGCTCCGAACAAGTTTTTCTTGTAAATGAAGCCCAAGGTCAAGGTCATATTGACCTATAAATAGTATGTGACACTCCACCATCCCAAGATGTACTCACACACCACATTTGGTGATCCTGGTTGAAGTAATGTAGGAGATACGCTCCGGACAAGCATTTGTTGTAAATGAGGTCAAAGTTCAAGGTCAAGGTCACATTGACCTAAAAATAGTATGCAACACTCCGCCATCCCAAGATGAACTCACATACCATATTTGGTGATCCTAGCTGATTTCGTATAGGAGTTATGCTCTGGATAAGCTTTTCTTGTAAATGAAGCCCAAGGTCAAGGTCACATTAACCTATAAATAGTATGTGACAATCCGCCATCCCAAAATGTACGAACACACCATATTTGGTGATCCTAGCCAAAGTAGTGTAGGAGATATGCTCCGGACAAGCAAAATCTGTTAATCCGGTTAAAAATATACATGTTTTTGACCTTTTACCTCTAAGTATGACCTTGACCTTTCAGCTATTGACGTGGGTTCGATCCTTAGTAGAACCCAATAACTTTTTTCTCTCATTTTTTCTTAGCACCCTTATCGTGCGTGCTTTTTGGTTTAAAACCATTTTTTTTTTGTTTAAAACCATTTGTACATTAATATTTTATAAAGTCCTTTGTTTACATTTTGGCTTTTGAAAAGTTATTCCATCAATTTGAAATGAATTGCTTTTTTACTCCAACAGTTTTAGATTCAATATATTTTATATGTTATAAGCCTATAGTTATAACTGAGATTGGTGTATTTCACCAAAAGACCAATTTTAGTCTGTAATTCTAAGTGCATTTACTGATACTCGACACCCGAATGTTCGATGTAGCTCATCATTTTCAACACCTCATTTTTTTGTGCAGGAGTAATGTGTTTTAAGCCAGAGATACTTTGAAACATATTTCTCGACAGTTTTTTTGCCGACTTTAGTTGCACCTTCTCTACTCGTGGCTTACAGATTTGCGACAAAAGATCGACCATTACACCAATGACAACCTCTTTTGAGGTGTTACACACCTTGTTCACAAGCTCACCAATGACGCATTTTACAAATTATTTCTGGTTCGCCAAGGGAAGAACTATTATAATTAAAGCTTTTCCGTTCTCTTTTTCCATCCTCGTGATGCCATATTTATGCATATAGCAGACGATTTGACTGGTTTACCACTTGAAACAAATCTAATTAAAAGGACGCTGCATAATATCCTATATATGATATACCGAGATTTGTGACCAGACCCGTAAAATAAGCTGTATTTACGAAATGAATAACCAGTCTAACCGGTGTTGCAGTAAAACAATTCCGGTGTCACAGTAAACAATAGTTATTTATGCCTAAGAAATGTCTGAGTATCGCATACTAATACGCGTCTGCTTGAATGCTTTTGCATAAACCACTTTTATAACTGATTTTCAGTATGCATGAATTTCAAAATAATTGCTTTCCAATTGAATTTAATTGCGTATTTACGCAGATACGCACCTTATCTGTAACCCTCTAGTAATGGTTTCTCAAAGTATCTTTTAATTAAAATACTAAACAATATTGCTCCCTCTTTTTCTTCTATCCTGCTTAAAAATATGTTAGGCAGCCATTTTATACCTGCATAAAACCTTGCTTGTGTCATCTGTAAGGTCCTTACCAAAGCTATCTGAATACCAAAGGTGAATTGCCTAGCGTTTGTGGATCAGAAGTTATGGCAACATGTTTAAGTTTGTTAAAAACAGCCAAGTTTTCAAAATAGTGACCTTGACCTTGACCCAACTTCATGTATCCTTGTATCAATTGAAAGGCCTTCACCAAAGCTATCTCCATACCATATATGAATTGTCTAGAATAATTTTTTATGTGGTTCAGAAGTTAAGACAAAATGTTGAAGATTTTCAATGATGGCCATCTTGTCAAAATAGTAAAGTACCTAGAGTTATAGTCTACTTTCAGTCCGAATGACCGCTCAGCCGACTGTACATTTACTCCACTGGTCATTGAGTCATTGGCCTACAATATTGAGCACTGCTAACATATGGCACAATCATGCAGCCGCAGTACCGGCGAGTGACCCTCACAGGTACCCATTTTAACCCCTGGTTGGAGAGGATGTGCGGGTGGGAGACACGGAAAAGCATCTCTGAAATTTCCGGGTTGGACCGGGATTTGAACCCCGGACCTCTGGACTGATAGTCAAGCGCGTTACCACTAGACCACCGCCACCTCAAAATAGTGACCTTGACCTAATTTCAAATATATTTATACCAACTGAAAGGCATTTACCAAAGCCATCTGTATACCAAAGATGAATTGCCTAGCATTTGTAGTTCAGAAGTTATAGCAATGTTATGGTTTGTTAAAAACGGCAAAGTGTTCGAAATAGTGACCTTGACTTTGACCTGATTTCACGTATCCTTGTATCAAGTGAAAGGCCTTCACCCAAGGTATCTGCATACCAAATATGAATTGTCTAGCTTACGTAATTCAGAAGCTATAAGCAATGTTAAAGTTTTGTTAATGATTGCCAAACTATAAGCCGAGATTTTTCTCGCAATCTGCCCAACTGCCAGGTTTTCCTCAAACTATCCGGCTAAAAAAGAGGTCCAATTGTGGGTTTGTAAGGCAGATGGTAGCTTAAAGGTCAAGTAAACAGGCAGGACACTTTTTCGTAAATATTTGACAAATGGGTACCTTGTACGACGTAGTTTCGAAAACACAAAAAAATACAGTCATATCGCACATAGCAGCTGTCATATATCACCGATAAGTAAGCACTGGCTGATTTTGGTCGCTCGCTTATCTCCCTTGTGATGACGTCACTTGTGAACATTCGCTAAATGTCGCACTAGATATCGTATAGAAAAGAATCGCACGTTATGTACTTCTGCTTCGTTTTGAGTGCTAAAATGGTAATTTGTGCTGCATATGTGTATATCCCTGCCTATGGGTGTAGCTCCTAATCAGACAGAGACTAAATAGGATTATTTAAATTACCAAAAGACAAGAAGTTCAAGAAAACGTGATGTGATTTATATTGGGTCAGCTTACATTTTGTCTCGATGGCTGTTTTCAGTGAAATTTATACTAGAGAAAATAGTGCAGTCGATGACTTGGGTCTACAATTATAAAAAAGGATATGCTACATTCTGTTATAAATCTGACTTAGGTCTAGCACTGTAGGTTAATGGGCTTTTTCTTAGTGGAAAATTATTCTATACAAACTTTTGTTAACAGCGTTAACCCAAATCACGCAGGAACTGTCTGATCAGGATCTGCTCTAATTGCTTAATCCGTAGACTTATTTCTTTAGATTCGATCAGGGTTGTCTAGCGTCTCTGTAATCCCTGTAATGAATATTCACGAGGTCATGAAATCTTTAATAAATATTCTTAAGAGAAAAACTGATTAATAAACACGATTTAGCACTGTTGGCAGGAGACACCTAATTTGCTTTTAATCAATTTCCCGATCATTCTCTTCTTATATAAACGGCTTCACGTGTGTTTGCAAATAGAGTAGATCCAGATCGGACAGTTCCTGTGAGAGCTGTCTGATCAGGTTCTGCTCTGTTTGCTTATGAAATTTTGTTGATCTAATCCTAATTGATCTGTCAGAGCCAATGATCCATTTGAAAAGTTAACATTGTGAAGAAAAAGCCATTAGATCTTCTTTTTGAATATTTGTGTAAGAAATAATTATTTCATGGAGAGTAAATGATATATGAGCAAGGCTATGGCAGTACTTGTACAACCAGACCTACCGGTATATTATTTCATAAGCAAATCGACAAGAACCTGATCAGGGAGCTACAACAGAAGCTCTCTGATCTGGATCTACTATGTTTGTAAATTTGTTTCAATACGTTTGATCTGGGTCTACTATGTTTGCATTGGCATAAACAGGCACGTGGAATGAAGGGTTTATATTCGTGAAGTAATTTACTCACACATAATTTTTCATCAGGGAAATAGTTTATCATAAATATGATCCTTTTTGCAATTTTGGAACTTGGACAATTTTGACCATAAATCCATAGGAAAAAAGTCATTCTGGATTACTGTAATTTACGGAATTGTTCATTGGATGCGTTTTATAGTGTTACTGATTATTACCTAGATAATGCCCAACTAACTTTGAGGCACCATGACCGCAATGATTGATTCTTTTGATACGTTACCACAGCTACATAAAGGAATGCAACAATACGTAATATACAGGATGCGGGGTTTTATGGTCATGTACTAATCATTGTCCCCTAGTGGGTCACTATGATAACTGACATCTGGAGACAATTGACCCTGCATGGGGCATTCGTGTGTAAGATGGCTTAGTACAATATACTACAATATGGCCTAAGGCCATTTAACACATTCATTCATAGAGAAATTCTAATGGCTATGGTTACTGTTGTTTCCCTACAGAACATAATTAAATTGCACATACGAGTATACAGTAACATTATGATAAACAAGAGATGTTTGTAAAACATGTATACCCCCAGACCCCCTGACCTTTGATCTAGTGACCTCAACTATAGAGGTCATCTAGTTGTCATGACCAACCACCACAGCAAGTTTGAAGATCCTAAGTCAAACCCTTGAGCAGTTAATGATCGCAAACCATTTCACCAGTTAAGGTCATGGTGACCTTGACCTTTGACCTAGTGACCTAATAACAATAGGGCTCATCTAGTTGTCATGACCAACCACCTAAGCAAATTTGAAGATCCTAAGCCAAACCCTTGAGCAGTTATTGATCAGAAACCATTTTACAAGTTAAGGTCATGGTGACCTTGACCTTTGACCTAGTGACCTCAAATACAATAGGGGTCATCCAGTTGTCATGATCAACTACCGCAGCAAGTTTGAAGATTCTAAGCCAAACCCTTGAGCATTTATTGATCGGAAACCATTTGACCAGTTAAGAGCATGGTGACCTTGACCTTTGACCTAGTGACCTAAAAAACAATAGGGGTCATCTAGTGGTCATTACCAACCACCACAGCAAATTTGAAGATCCTAGGCCAAACCCTTAAGCAGTTATTGATCGCAAACCATTTCACCCTTTAAGGTCATGGTGACCTTGACCTTTGACCTAGTGACCTAGTGACCTAAAAAACAATAGGACTCATGTAGTTGTCATGACCAACCACCTAAGCAAATTTGAAGATCCTAAGCCAACCCCTTGAGCAGTTATTGATCAGAAACCATTTTACCAGTTAAGGTCATGGTGACCTTGACCTTTGACCTAGTGACCTCAAAATCAATAGGGGTCATCCAGTGGTCATGACCAACTACCACAGCAAGTTTGAAGATTCTAAGCTAAACCCTTGAGCAGTTATTGATCGGAAACCATTTAACCATTTAAGGTCATGGTGACCTTGACCTTTGACCTAGTGACTTCAAGATCAATAGGGGTCATCTAGTGGTCATGACCAACCACCACAGCAAGTTTGAAGATCCCAAGCCAAACCCTTGAGCAGTTATTGATCGGAAACTATTTCACCATTTTAGGTCATGGTGACCTTGACCTTTGACCTAGTGACCTCAAAAACAATAGGGGTCATCTACTTGTCATGACCAACCACCACAGCAAGTTTGAAGATTCTAGGCCAAGTCGTTTATTAGTTATCATTCGGAAACCATCGATCTACCGACCGACCGACCGACCGACCGACCGACCGACCGACCGACAGACCGACCGACCGACCGACCGACATGTGCAAAGCAATATACCCCCATTTTTTCAAAAGGGGGGTATAAAAAAATGTAGTAACAGTTTTAATGTGTTGACCATATTTTTTTTTATAGACATTTTTATTTGTAGTGGGTCCAGTCATTTAAAAATAATTCACAAGCTTTAGAAACATTAACATATTAATAAAAAAAATTAGTCATTCTTCAAGACTGACAACCATTTGTTATCAAGATCCACCTTTTTCTCATTTTCTCAACAAAATACATATTTTGGTTTTTCAACCTTTACTCGATTTTCTGAAAGTAATGCATCATTTTGGTATTGCAAATATTAAAGTAAAATAAATAAACAGATTATTTCCTATTTTTCTGTATTTTGGTGGAAATTCCTTTTTTTCGTAAGTACGTACATTTATACGGTTTACGGACATTTGCCCCCCCGGACACTTGCCCCCCGGACCTTTGCCCCCCTATTTGGGCCTGGGCGGACATTTGCCCCCCTGGTGTTTTAGCCTGGGCGGACATTTGCCCCCCTGACACTTGCCCCCCTCTTGGACTTGGGCGGACATTTGCCCCCCTAACGGTTTAGCTTGGGCGGACATTTGCCCCCCTGTTAATTTTCTCGAGGACGGACCTTTGGTCATTTTTTGCATCATCAGCATCCCTTAAACATTTTACAGGAAGTTGGGCGTTTAAAACAACAAAGTGTTTATATATAAAAATTACCTTCAAATAGCAACTAATCATGCATGGGGTTTCCCAAGCTTTTACAAACGAGTTTAATTGAGGCCTCTATTTACCTTTTTTGCAATGATTTGATGCGTGTAAATATCCTCAGTTTTTAATTCGGCAGCCATTTGCAAAAGTTGTAAACACAGAGGTTATATATATGCAGAAAAGGGTGTGATCCAAATCAAATGATTCTGCGACATCAAATGTGACCTTTCATTTTCTGAAAACGGTGACATTTCATTTTCTGAAAATACTGACAGCCATATTTATTGTTTTAACACACAAAGGTGTATGCAGCAGAACGTGACCTTTCACTTATTGTCATTATGTTGTTATGTGTTAAAAACACAACAAGTGTTAATTGGATTAGGGGTTTGACTAGCCTAAAGGCAGTGGAAAATACTACACTTACGCAATTCATTTACTGTCAAATGTCGGCTTAGCTTTTATGATAAATATTTGTTTGATTCACACGACGCAATTTTCTGAGATCGAGTAACACAGTACATGTGGTGGCAAGACTCAGGGGGGCAAATGTCCGCCCAAGTCAAACCACTAGGGGGGCAAATGTCCGCCCAAGTCAAACAGGGGGGCATATGTCAGGGGGGCAAATGTCCGCCCAAGCTAAAACACCAGGGGGGCAAATGTCCGCCCATGCCCAAATAGGGGGGCAAAGGTCCGGGGGGCAAGTGTCCGGGGGGGCAAATGTCCTAGAATCCATTTATACATAGTAATGAGAACGTCCCATTTCATCTGAACCCACTTTGCCTAAATACGAAATTCATCTAAAGTTGTCCGGTTCTGTCTAAAGGTTGTTTGGACCCAACTCATGGGCGGGACCCAAATGGTCCCTCTGATCTGAATCTACACTATTTGCTAATGGTCTTGGTCCTAACCTCATCCTATTTTAAAATTATAGTTTATGAATAGTGTAAATTCACTGACAGGTAAAGTAAGTTTTAACTCGTCGCTTGCTATTCACGTCAATATACCTACCTGTAAATAGTGAAAACCCAGATGAGACAGCTCCTGCAGGAGCTGTCTCATCAGGGTCTGCACTATTTACAAGTTGATTGTGCAACAAGTGCATTCCATAGCAGTGATTGCACAGCGAAATACGTGTACACAGTGAAGATATATGTAATTTTACAACAGGGCATGGGGTAAAGAAGGAGAAATGTATTTTAAAATTCAGCAAGAGAAGGGTTAAAATTAACAAAATTAAAAAACACATGTGTTTAATATATTGTATTTCACACCTATAATAAACATCACACCCCCATAAATAGTTTCCCCTACTCGATAAAGTGTCACTTTCTATGGTTAATCCATGGACGTAATGTCTGGAAAAGTGTGAAAATAATTTGGGTATTTATAGAAACTGTGGAGTTGGATTTTATCTAATTGTGTAAGCAAACAGAACAAACCCTAATTAGACTGTTCCTGTAGGCTCTGATCTGGATCTACTTTGTTTGAAGGAAAAGGTTAAGTTTCTGTGTACATTCCACCCTGTCAATGGGATCCCTGACTGGCATGTACACAAGTGACGTCACGCAAGGGAGATAATCATGTATCGATTTTCAAAATGCAGGGTTCGCGGTACAATAAAAACTCGATTTAAATCAAAACAAGATAAAAACGGTAAGAATTTTCTACAGCTTGGTGTTTAACTAACTGTATACTATCAGAATTTGACGAAAACCCAATCTGTTTACTTGACCTTTAATGCAGGTTAAAAGTAATGCAGAAAGCTCCTACAGCAGAAAGCTCCTAAATGAATGGCAATTAGGACAGGTCCTATAGTATATGCCAGGAAATTGTATTCTGCGAAAATTACCTGCTACAATTCTCAAGTTAAATTTACTTCCACTTCTTCTCAAATTTACAGTCAGAGTATCTGTACCTTTTCACATTCTTGGTCTGCTCTGTTTGCCAATGGTATTTGATAGGGCTGTCATTGATTAGCCTCGCTGTATCGATACATCGATGACTCAAATATCAACGATATATCGGTTGGATTTACTATTTAAGGGAATTAACTCAAAACCACTACAAATTCTCAAGTAAAACATGTATAATTAACTGCTTCACCTAGCAAATGCCATTACAATAACATGAAAAAGATAAGCTCTTCCTGAGTTTGTTTTACATGTAAATAGCTGATTCTTGTAACAACAAGATGTGTTTGTGAAACACTATGCCCCCTCGATATGATATTTGACCCTGAAGGATGACCTTGATCTTGACATGTCACCCCTCAAACTGTGCAGCTTCAAAATATCAAGTCTGTATCTCTACTGGTTCAAAAAATATGGCCAATGTTAAATTTGGTGACCTTTGACCATGAAGGATGACCATGACCTTGACATGTCACCCCTCAAACTGTGCGGCTTCTTGAGATACACATGCATACCAGTATCAAGGCTGTATATCTACTAGTTCAAACGTTATGGCCAATGTTAATTTTGGTGACCTTTGACCTTCAAAGATGACCTTGACCTTGACATGTCACCCCTCAAACTGTGCAGCCAAATGAGAAACACATGTATACCCAACTATCAAGTCTGTATCTCTACTGGTTCAAAAGTTATGGCCAATGTTAAAGTTGGTGACCTTTGACCCTGAAAGATGACCTTGACCTTGACATGTCACCCCAAACTGTGCAGCTTCATGAGATACACATGTATACCAAATGTCAAGTCTGTATCTCTACTGGTTCAAAAGTTATGGCCAATGTTAAAGTCGGTGACCTTTGACCCTGAAAGATGACCTTGACCTTGACATATCACCCCCAAACTGTGCAGCTTCATGAGATACACATGCATACCAAATGTCAAGTCTGTATGTACAGGTTCAAAAGTTATGGCCAATGTTAAAGTCGGTGACCTTTGACCCTAAAAGATGACATTGACCTTGACGTGTTGCCCCTCAAAATGTGAAGCTTCATGAGATACACATGCATACCAAATATCAAGACTCCATCTCTACTGGTTCAAAAGTTATGGCAAATTTGAAGTTGGTGACCTTTGAACCTGAAGAATGACCTTGACATGTCACCCCTCAAACTGTGCAGCTTCTTGAGTTACACAAGCATGCCACATATCAAGTCTCTATCTGTACTTGTTCAAAAGTTATGGCCAATGTTAAAGTCGGTGATTTGACCCATATGTTTGACCTCTGACCTTTAAGGATGACCTTGACCTTGACATGTCACGCCTCAAAATGTGCGGCTTTATGAGATACATATGCATGCAAAATATCAAGTCTCTATCTGTACTTGCTCAAAAGTTATGACCAATGTTAAAAATACAGACAAACAAACAGATAATTTGACCTTTGACCCTGAAGAATGACCTTGACCTTGACATGTCACCCCTCAAATTTTGCAGCTTCATGAGATACACAAGCATGCCAAATATCAATTCACTATCTCTACTGGTCCAAAAGTTATGGCGAATGTTAAAGTCAGTGATTTGACCCATATATTTGACCTCTGACCTTGAAGGATGACCTTGACATGTCACCCCTCAAATGGCTTAATGAGATACATATGCATGCCAAATATCAAGTCACTAGCTGTACTGGCTCAAACGTTATGACCAATGTTAAAGTTACAGACAAAGAAACAGACAATTTGACCTTTGACCCTGAAGGATGACCTTGACATGTCATCATTCAAAATGTGCAGCTTCATGAGATACATAAGCATGCCAAATATCAAGTCTCTGTCTCTACTGGTCCAAAAGTTATGGCCAATGTTAAAGTCAGTGATTTGACCGATATATTTGACCTCTGACCTTGAAGGATGACCTTGACCTGACATGTGACCCCTCAAAATGTGCGGCTTTATGAGATGCATATGCATACCAAATATCAAGTCTCTATCTGTACTGGCTCAAAAGTTATGACCACTGTTACAGTTGCTGACAGACAAACAGACAAACCGACAAACAGACAGACAGGGCAAAAACAATATGCATAAAAATACCAAGGTAATGTGGAAATAACAGCACAGTATTATACCCTTTCCTTTATAGAGACTAATTTCAATGACATGTCCAACAGAGAATTCCAAGATTGGTCAAGTAGTTAACACTGAGTCTACTCTGCATGGATTATATCAACCATTCCGGAGTTTGAGGAGTTTATCTATTAGTTGTTGCCTTAAATGAAAACAGCATAATCCATAAGGGTATTGTAAACAATTACTTCGCAGCCTCAAGCACTCGATAGTTACTGTACTCACTGAACAATGGTTTCTGTTGACATGCGAATGAATATTTGTGGTATTACCGCTGTACAGTAGGACAACTCTGCAGAGTTTGCATATGACTTTTGATTTATGAAATTCATCATTGAACTTCAGAAAGTTGACGTTTGTTCAAACGTCACTCCGTTTTTCAAGGTTTTTGAGCTAAACTCCTCAAATCCGGAACATTGGTCGCCATTGTTGTTGTTGTTGTTGTTGCTTGGAATGGGGAAGGGTAAATTCACCGACGCAGGTTCACAGTGCTGTTTAAACTGCAGGTTCTATGATAATTTATGTTCATGTAGCGTTACTTTTATCACGTTTTGATCCATTTGACTTTATTTAAGTGAATACAAGGATTTTTTAAAATCACTCCGAGTAACCCATGAGTTTTTATATCGACTGCATACTGTATTCATCTCACGAAACTGACCCGGATTTAGTGCAAACCCAAGTCTTAGTTTTTAATGTCTTCAAACACCGTAAATGAAAAGTGAACTGGAGCAAAGATAAACAAACAGATGGATATGACGCAAAACATGTTTAGTCAGGTTTTATTCTAGTTTTTTCGTTAAAAATGTATCGATACTTGGAAATCCTGTATCGATATATCATCGGAACTTTGAAATCGACGATTTACCGATATCGCAAGTTACGATGACGGCCCTAGTATTTGATAGGGGTGACTATTGAGTACAATTTTACCATTGCAATAGTATTGCGATAGTCAGAATAATATTGCGATACTTTTGCGATACTGACAAAACTATTGCAATAGTCAAATTAAAGGGCTTTCAAGCTCATTTCTGTTTGTTTTTAGCCTATTTATTTCCATTTTTATAAACTACAGTGTAAGAATTCAGTTTTTAAGATTTTAGCATATTGATACAATATTTGGTATTGAAACTTTACAGTTCAACTTTGGGCTGTCCTGCTTTCCTACACCATTGCCACCAGTAAATACAAGGATTCAATCAAAACAATAACATGTTGTTTTCTTGTGAAGCAGTTAAACAACCGTTATCGTCCTAGCATCACTGATTCGAATTCAAGTTTGCTTAGAAACGCAATGAAACTCACTATGAAAACTTCCCAAACTAAATCCACGTGTTAAATCCCTAGAAAATAACGTGTCAACCCATACAAAACTGAACAAAACAGTAAACAAGAGCTGTCAGAGGACAGCGCGCTCGACTATTCTCAGAATTGTTAGTGTAAAAATGCTTGATAGTGGACTAAAATAGTGTCCAATGATACTAGAAGCAAGTAATCAGTCTCAGTAAAATATCTTTAATAGTATTCAGGATGTAGGATCTCTTTGAGCTCTTTAATGAAAGAGAAAAACTAAAGTAAACAAGAGGGCCAGAATGGCCCTGACATCGCTCACCAGACAATCAGAGGAGAAGATTTTCAAAGTTTTCACTATATGTTTCTATTGAGAACTGAACACCCTAGGGGCGGTGCCAATTTTGACCCCAGGGACACAATTTATATAACTTTTGAAGAGGACCTGAACATGATGCTGAAAGAATGCAGTGAAAGAATGGGTAGAGCATAGACCACTGGAACTTGTATTAATTCTTTGGATGGTAGAGGCGGATTCTCCCGCCACTAATGACCTATGCAAACAGTTTGGATCCAGATCAGACCCCACAATGTGGGGCCTGATCTGCTATCCAAACTGTTTGTCAATGAGACTGAACTTCTGAAAAACTTAGAAAGAAAGTGTGTAGCGGGATTCTCCCACCACTAATGACCTATGCAAACAGTTTGGATCCAGATCAGGCCCCAACATAATGTGGGGCCTGTTCTGATATCCAAACTGTTTGTCAATGAGACTGAACTTCTGAAAAACTTAGAAAGAAAGTGTGTAGTTAGGATAACTTATGAATATGCTGCAGACAACAATTTAGCAGATGACAAAATTACCCAGCATGCAAAGAGTTAAGCTGAAATTCACAACAGATATGATCTATATTGATAGCTGGCAGCTTAATGCAGGGCATAAGTATGAAAAAAAAGCTTTAAGAGTTTTCTGCATTTTGAGAATTATCCACAGTTTTCTCAATCTAAAATGAGTGTGTGTTATTTGTCTAAACACAATTTCTACTCTACTGATCAGGCTAAGGGTGATTACATCAGAGCTCCCACTGTCTGGTCTCAGCTCAGGCTAATATTAAGGAGAAACCTTTAGACTGTAGTTTCTGATGTGAAGAAGTCTATACACACAGGGCAGGACCAATGATTTTAACCCCAGAACTATGATACTTATAAAACTCATAAAGTTATGCTAAGTAAATCTATACACCAAATATCTAAGCTCTGGGACATGTAGTTTTTGACAAGAAGATTTTTAAAGTTTTTCCTATGCATAACTAGTGATCACATGGGCTGTTTAAGCAGTCAGCTACAAAAAAACTTGAAATCCCTGGGGTGGGACCAATTTTGACCCTAGGGGCATAATTTATATAACTTTTGTAGAAGTCCTGAAGTTGAAGCTATGTGCCAAATATGAAAGCTGAGAACCTTCTAGTTTTAGAGGAGAAGATGTTCAAAGTTTTCACTATGTGTTTCTATTGAAAACTGAAAACCCCTGGGGCGGGGCCAATTTTGACCCAAGGGGTATAATTTATATAACTTTTGTAGAGGACCTACAGATGATGCTATGTACCAAAGATGAAAGCTGAGAACCCTGTTGATTCAGAGGAGAAGATTTTTAAAGGTTGAAATTGTTGATGCCCGACGACGGACAACGCACGACGACGGACGACGGACATCAGGCGATCACAAAAGCTCACCCTGAGCACAAAAGTGCTCTGGTGAGCTAAAAAGGGCAATAATTTCTGTTAACAAGAGGGCCAGAATGGCCCTGACATCGCTCACCAGACAATCAGAGGAGAAGATTTTCAAAGTTTTCTCTATATGTTTCTATTGAAAACTTAACACCCCAGGGGCGGTGCCAATTTTGACCCCAGGGACACAATTTATATAACTTTTGTAGAGGACCTGAACATGATGCTAAAAGAATGTAGTGAAAGAATGGATAGAGCATTAGACCACTGGAACTTGTATTCTTTGGATGCTAGAGGCGGATTCTCCCACCACTAATGACCTATGCAAACAGTTTGGATCCAGATCAGGCCCCACATAATGTGGGGCCTGATCTGATATCCAAATTGTTTGTAAATGAGACTGAACTTCTGTGTGTAGTGGGATTCTCCCGCCACTAATGACCTATGCAAACAGTTTGGATCCAGATCAGGGCCAACATAATGTGGTGCCTGATCTGATATCCAAACTGATTGTCAATGAGACTGAACTTCTGAAAAACTTAGAAAGAAAGTGTGTAGTGGGATTTTCCAACCACTAATGACCTATGCAAACAGTTTGGATCCAGATCAGGGCCAACATATTGTGGTGCCTGATCTGATATCCGAACTGTTTGTCAATGAGACTGAACTTCTGAAAAACTCAGAAAGAAAGTGTGTAGTTAGGATAACTTGTGAATATGCTGCAGACAACAATTTAGCAGATGACAAAATTACCCAGCATGCAAAGAGTTAAGCTGAAATTCACAACAGATATGCTCTATATTGATAGCTGGTAGCTTAATGCAGGGCATAGGTATGAAAAAAAGCTTTAAGAGTATTCTGCATTTTGAGAATTATCCACAGTTTTCTCAATCTTAAATGAGTGTGTGTTATTTGTCTAAACACAGTTTCTACTCTACTGATCAGGCTAAGGGTGATTATATAAGAACTGACCTACTGACTGGTCTCAGCTAAGAGTGATATTAAGGAGAAACCTTTAGAATGTAATTTCTGGTGTCAAGAAGTATATACACACAGGGCAGGGCCACTTTTAACCCCAGAACTATGATACTTATAAAACTCATAAAGTTATGCTAAGTAAATCTATACACCAAATATCTAAGCTCTTGGACATGTAGTTTCTGACAAGAATATTTTTAAAGTTTTTCCTATGCATAACTGGTGATCCCATGGGCTGTTTAAGTAGTCAGCTTCAAAAAACTGGAAATCCCCGGGGTGGGGTCAATTTTGACCCAAGGGGCATAATTTATATAACTTTTGTAGAAGTCCTGAAGTTGAAGTTATGTGCCAAATATGAAAGCTGAGGACCTTCTAGTTTTAGAGGAGATGATGTTCAAAGTTTTCACTATATGTTTCTATTGAAAACTGAAAACCCCTGGGGCAGGGCCAATTTTGACCCCAGGGGTATAATTTATATAACTTTTGTAGAGGACCTACATATGATGCTATGTGCCAAAGATGAAAGCTGAGACCCCTGTAGATTCAGAGGAGAAGAACTTTAAAGGTTCAAATTGTTGACGACGAACGACGGACGACGGACGACGCATGACGGACATCAGGCGATCACAAAAGCTCACCCTGAGCACTTTGTGCTCTGGTGAGCTAAAAAGGGCCATAATTCTGTCAAAATGCTTGACAGAGTTATGTACTCTTGCCTACAGATGAAGATTGTGGTGGTTAACAAGTGTTCCAAGTTTCAAAGCTCTATTCCAATGGTTAGAGGCAAAAAGTGAACAAAAACCTTAACCAAGGTGGCTGCTTAATGCAGAATGAAAGCAGTGGAGAAAGTTCCAAGGGGAGCTTTTGGCTTTGCTTCCAGTCTGCATTAAATTACACCCTGCTTTTTGAAAAACCCTGCATTTTGAAAAACCTATATTTCTTTATTTAAAGGATATTATACAGGGTGTAAGTTGTTTTTATCTTCAGTCTCCCCACAGAAGTAAGGGAGCATTTATTCTATTGGGAGTGTTTATTAGTGTGGGTGTTGATTTGAGTGGGAGAATTTAATTATTAGAGTGGGGGTGTTGATTTGAGTGGGGGTATTTAATTATTAGAGTGGGGTGTTGATCCAAGTTGGAGAGTTTATTAAAGTGGGGGTGTTGATTCGAATGGGAGTGTTTATTAGAGTGGGGGTGTTGATTTGAGTGGGAGTATTTAATTATTAGAGTGGGGGTGTTGATTTGAGTGGGAATATTTAATTATTAGAATGGGGGTGTTGATTTGAGTGGGGTATTTAATTAGTGTAGGGGTGTTTATTAAAGGGGGGTAAATTATTAGAGTGGGGGTGTTGATTCGAGTTGAAGTGTTTATTAGAGTGGGGTGTTTAATTATATGATTCCAGTGGGAGTGTTTTATTGGAGTGGGGTGTTTATTAGAGTGGGGTGTTTATTAGGGAGTGTAGGGTAATTATTAGAGTGGGGAGTGTTGATTCGAGTTGGAGTGTTTATTAGAGCGGGGGTGTTGATTCGAGTGGGAGTTTTTATTTGAGTGGGGGTGAATTTAGTAGGAGTGTTTATTAGAGCGGGGGTGTTGATTTGAATGGGAGTATGTAGTTATTAGAGTGGGGGTGTTGATCTGAGTGGGAATATTTAATTATTAGAGTGGGGGTGTTGATTCGATTGGGAGTGTTTATTAGAATGGGGGTGTTTATTAAGAGTAGGTTGTTTATTAGGGAGTATACGGTATTACCCTACAGACCAATCCATAACAATAGAGTCAAAGCATTTATTTGTCAAATATTACTTTAGGACAAAATGTGCAAACTTTTTCCTGTTGATAAATTCAACCTTTGGAGTGTAGGAGAGAAATTAACAAGTATTTATGAAACAGTGTAAAGCCAGATCAGAGGGCTCCTGGAGGAACTCTCTGATCAGTCTGCACGGTTTGTCATTCAAAGTATTTGTTTTATATTAAATAGATACTACTAGAGCTACAGATAAAGGTGCATGCCCAATTACTAAAATAATTATTTCTCCTCCAAACCCTATACTGTGACCACTCTTTAGAATCGTCTTGAAGAGACGATTCTAAAGAGTGGTCACAGTATAGGGTTTGGTGGAGAAATGAAGGAGTTATTCTTGAATACGCTTTACTTTATGCATCTAATCTGGTCCTCAGTACTACCATAAGACTGACGGAGCGGTGTTTAAAGGGCTAATGCATTCTTTGCACACAAACCAATGTCTGCAGGTTTTGACGAGAATTTCGACCAGAATTTCAACAAAACAGTCTGCGTCTGAAGTATAATTTCCGTTATAATTTGTTTCTGAACATGTTAGCCATTAGGGAAATCTGGATATATTTTTTTGCATACAAGGAAAATAAAATGTCTAGCATCTGTTTTGTTTAAAGGTTCATATAATGATATACAGTCTTAATGGATCCCAAACTACAAGAAAATTCTGTGATGAAAGAGGTTTTTGATAAAAAGGTTTTGATACAGTGGCTCACTGTATAACAGTCCAATCATCTTACACCAGGCTAATGACTGTCTGTACTGATACAGTGGCTCACTGTATAACAGTCCAATCATCTTACACCAGGCTAATGACTGTCTGTACTGATACAGTGAGTCACTGTATAACAGTCAAATCATCTTACACCTGGCTAATGACTGTCCAATCATCTTACACCAGGCTAATGACTGTCCAACCATCTTACACCAGGCTAATGACTGTCCAATCATCATAAACCAGGCTAATGACTGTCTGTACTGATACAGTGGCTCACTGTATAACAGTCCACCCATCTTACACCAGGCTAATGACTGTCCAATCATCTTACACCAGGCTAATGACTGTCTGTACTGATACAGTTACTCACTGTATAACAGTCCAACCATCTTACACCAGGCTAATGACTGTCTGTACTGATACAGTGAGTCACTGTATCACAGTCCAACAATCTTACACCAGGCTAATGACTGTCCAATCATCTTACACCAGGCTAATGACTATCTGTACTGATACAGTGACTCACTGTATAACAGTCCAACCATCTTACACCAGGCTAATGACTGTCCAACCATCTTACACCAGGCTAATGACTGTCTGTTCTGATACAGTGACTCACTGTATAACAGTCCAACCATCTTACACCAGGCTAATGACTGTCCAATCATCTTACACCAGGCTAATGACTGTCTGTACTGATACAGTGACTCACTGTATAACAGTCCAATCATCTTACACCAGGCTAATGACTGTCTGTACTGATACAGTGGCTCACTGTATAACAGTCCAACCATCTTACACCAGGCTAATGACTGTCCAATCATCTTACACCAGGCTAATGACTGTCTGTACTGATACACAATACAATCATCTTACACCATGCTAATGACTGTCCAATCATCTTACACCAGGCTAATGACTTCAGGCTAATGACTGTCCAATCATCTTACACCAGGCTAATCACTGTCCAATGATCTTACACCAGGCTAATGACTGTCCAACCATCTTACACCAGGCTAATGACTGTCCAATCATCTTACACCAGGCTAATGACTGTCCAATCATCTTACACCAGGCTAATCACTGTCTGTACTACCCAGAGACCCAGATGAGTCAATTAAAACATTTTCAAGAAATTGAGAATAACTTCTTTATTGCTCTACCAAACTGGATGTTGTGACCACTCTTTCGACTCGTCTTGAAGAGGGTTGTTTTTTTTCAACATTTTGGAAGATGACTCATATCCCTGAAATTGGGAATTTTGTCTGATTTGGGAATTTTTTAGCTGTAATATTTCAACAAATTCCCTCCTACAAATGTCCATTGAAATTACAATAGATCCAGTCAGGCCAAAACCTCTACAATTCATTAGCAAACAGCAGACCCAGATCAGACAGCTCCTGTAGGAACTCTCTGATCAGTCTCCTGTAGGAGCTCTCTGATCAGTCTCCTGTAGGAGCTCTCTGATCAGTCTCCTGTACAAACTCTCTGATCAGTCTCCTGTAGGAGCTCTCTGATCAGTCTCCTGTAGGCGCTGACTAATCTGGATCTGCTGTTTCACTATGAAGTTTAGAAGTTTTCGTCTGACTGAATTTTTGGCCACAACAAAACTTTCCACCGTTAATATGTCATTTTAAAATGAGAGAGCCTGAAAGGCCCTGACATCGCTGACCAGACAATCAGAGGAGAAGATTGTCAAAGTTTTGACTATGTGTTTCTATAGAAAACTAGCCAGCCCTGGCCAGGGCCAATTTTGACCCAAGGGGCATAACTTATAGGAGCCATCTGATCTGGGCCTGCTCTGTTTGCAAATGTGTGAAAAGGTGTTAACATGAGGGAAAGGGTTAGTAAACATATTATAAGTATATTATACACAAAATGAAAATAATGTAATGCAATTTGCACTATATTATATCATAAGCAAACAGCAGATTGGTCAGATGGCTACTATATGAGCAGTCTGATCTGGCTCTACTCTGTTTGCAAAGGTCAGATCTAACTACTGTATAACAATTTTCTTTGTTTGGGTCTGCAATATTACTGCAGATTTACTACCAACAAGGGAGGCAATCCAGTTGTTATCAAAACAAGAGGGCAAGAATGTCCCTGACATCGCTCACCAGACAATCAGAGGAGAAGATTTCAAAAGTTTTCCAAGTTTTCATTATATGTTTCTATTGAAAACTGACCAACCCTGGGGCGGGGCCAATTTTGACTCCAGGGGCATAATTTATATAACTTTTGTAGAGGACAGAAACATTGTGCTATGGTTTCAAATATGAAAGCTGAGAACTCTGTAGATTCAGAGAAGATTTTCAAAGTTTTCACTTTATGTTTCTATAGACAACAGATGACAGACACTCAGTGTTATAACCCTATCTGTGACTGCTGAGCATGACTTGACTGAATTTAGCACAACGTTTGGATTCTGATCTGACAAATATGTAACTTCATATGTGGTATGTACAAGAGAGTTAATTGTAAGATTGATATGTATTGAAAACAGTGTGAACAAACTTAAACAAGCAGACAACAATTCTGAAGCAGATAACATCACTGTACTGAAAGAATGGGTTGTGCACAGAACACTGGAACTTGTATTAAGCTGAACTTCACAACAGATACACTGATAGGCCCTATATTGATAGCTGGCAGCTTAATGCAAGGCATGAAAAAAAGCTTTAAGAGCTTTCTGCATTCTGAGAATTATCCAAATAGTTTTCTCAATCTAAAATGAGTGTGTGTTATTTGTCTAAACAATTTCTATCAGAGGAGAAGATTTTCAAAGTTTTCACTATATGTTTCTACAGAAAACTAGAACAGAAAGCTGAGAGCCTTCAAGTTTTTAGAGGTGAAGGTTTTCAAAGTTTTCACTATTTGTTTCTATTGAAAATTGCCCACCCCTGGGGCGGGGCCAATTTTACCCCCAGGGCCATAATTCATACAAATTTTGTAGAGGACCTGAACAT
Organism: Azorinus chamasolen; assembly: GCA_963576725.1. Classification (NCBI taxonomy): domain Eukaryota; kingdom Metazoa; phylum Mollusca; class Bivalvia; order Cardiida; family Solecurtidae; genus Azorinus; species Azorinus chamasolen. The sequence goes on along the minus strand of OY755250.1, from coordinate 15,191,559 downwards.
GATGCTCTGTGCCAAATATGAAAGCTGAGAGCCTTCCAGTTTCAGAGAAGAAGATTTTCAAAGATTTCACTATTTGTTTCTATTGAAAACTGCCCACCCCTGGGGCGGGGCCAATTTTGACCCCAGGGCCATAATTTATACAAATTTTGTAGAGGACCTGAACATGATGCTCTGTGCCAAATATGAAAGCTGAGAGCCTTCCAGTTTCAGAGAAGAAGATTTTCAAAGATTTCACTATTTGTTTCTATTGAAAACTGCCCATCCCTGGGGCGAGCCCAATTTTAACCCCGGGGCCATAATTTATATAACTTTTGTAGAGGACCTGAACATGATGCTCTGTGCCAAATATGAAAGCTGAGAGCCTTCCAGTTTCAGAGAAGAAGAGTTTCAAAGATTTCACTATTTGTTTCTATTGAAAACTGCCCACCCCTGGGGCGGGGTCAATTTTGACCCAAGGGCCATAATTTATATAACTTTTGTAGAGGACCTGAACATGATGCTATGTGCCAAATATGAAAGCTGATAACCTTCCGGTTTCAGAGGAGAAGATTTTCAAAGTTTTACTATATGTTTATATTGAAAACAAGGCACCCCTGGGGCGGGGCCAATTTTGACCCCAGGGACATAATTTATATAACTTTTGTAGAGGACCTAAAGATGATACTATGTGCCAAAGATGAAAGCTGAGAACCCTGTAGATTCAGAGGAGAAGATTTTTAAAGGTTGAAATTGTTGACGACTGACGACGCACGACGGACGACAGACGTCGGACGACGCACGCCGACGGACATCAGGCAATCACAAAAGCTCACCCTGAGCACTTTGTGCTCTGGTGAGCTAAAAAAGCAAATAAATATAGCAAAAAGCAAAGAAATTTTTGAATACCTAATGAGAATATGAATAATACCCAATTACAGAAATTGCCAATACCCAATAAAAATTGCAAATACCCAATTCTGTAAAAAATCAAGGAGTAAATACCCAATTGCACCAAAACCTTATCTGTAACCCTGGGCCACAGCTACATATTTGTAGAGGACCATTAGACCATATTACATACCAAACATAAAAGGTCTAGGCCTTACAGTTTCAGTAGATTTTTAAAGATTTTCCTATGAAAAACTGATAAGCCCTTGGGCCGGGCCATTTTTGGTCTGGTGTCATAATTTGAACAATCTTTGTAGAGGACCATAAGATCATGCTACATACCAAATATCAAAGGTCTAGGCCTTACAGTTTCAGAAAAGAAGATTTTTAAAGATTTTCCTATAAACAAGAGGGCCATTGGCCCTATATCGCTCACCTGAGTTACAGTAATACATGTATATTGACATGTTAATTTTTCAGTGGACAACATTTCTAGCAGATGAAATAAGCTTAGTGCACTGCTTTCACCCTTTAACTGCTGAATAAACTTGAACTGAATTCAGAACTAATACCAAGTGACTGGTTGACCAAGATCTAAACTGTTTACAACTTGTGCCATTTTTGCCTTAGCTCAAAATGCCTAAAACTGGTCTTTGAGAAATTCAAATGACTTCAATAAAGCTATGCAATTATACCTTGACCCAGGTATATAGGCAAATAGAGTGCTAGGCAGTACATAATGCCAGTTTTTGTGTGAAATGACCAATAAGAATATCTTTAAAAATCGTTTAACCCTTTCCCTCATATAAAGCTGTTTTTATGCATTAGCAAACAGAGTAGACTCAGATCAGACGACTCCTACGGAAGCTGTCTGATCTGGGTCTTCTCTGTTTCTTTTGACACAATATAGATCGGATTCTACAGTTTTTGTCAAAGCAAAAACTTCTCTTCAGAGAAATAATGTGTTTTACACATTAAAAATAAGAGTAGACTAGATCAGACGGCTGCTATAGAAGCTGTCTGATCAGGGTCTGCTCTTTTTACATTTGACAAGATATAGATTTGATTTTACAGTTTTTTTTCAAAGCTAAAACTTCTATTTATGGCAATAACAATTTTTTTAAGCATTAGCAAACAAGAGTAGTCCCAGATCAATTTTTGTCAAAGCAAACAGGTTAAGGGTTAATAGGTGTTTAGAAATAATTCTAGCTCTAGGTGTGAATATCTGATGATAATTCAATTAAACGGGTCATTAGTATTTTTTACAATTGAAATTGAGAAGAGTTACGTCTACTGTTATAATGAAGTTATATTTACTCAGTTATTTCATTAATATCATACAAGATTCAGACATTTTAGAACTTTTTAATGTGTTGTCATCAAATTTTATAAACAAGAGGGCCAGAATGGCCCTGACATCGCTCACCAGGCAATCAGAGGAGAAGATGTTCAAAGTTTTCACTATATGTTTCTAGAGAAAACTAGCCACCCCTGAGGCGGGCCAATTTTGATCCAAGGGGCATAATTTATACAACTTTTGTAGAAGACCTGAACATGATGCTATGTGCCAAATATGAAAGCTGAGAACCTTCCAGTTTCTGAGGGAAATATTTTCAAATTTGACACTATATGTTTCTATTGCGAACTGGCTACCCCTGGGGCGGGGCCAATTTTGACCCCGGGGGCATTATTTATATAACTCTTGTAGAGGACCTGAACATGATGTTATGTGTCAAATATGAAAGCTGAGAACCTTCCAGTTTCTGAGGAGAAGATTTTCAAAGTTGTCACTATATGTTTCTATTGAGACATGGCTACCCCTGGGGCGGGGCCAATTTTGACCCTTGGGGCATAATTTATATAACTTTTGTAGAGAACTTGAATATGATCCTATGTGCCAAATATGAAAGCTGAGAACCCTGTAGATTTAGAGGAGAAGACTTTCAAAGTTTTCACTATATGTTTCTATTGAAAACTGGCCACCCCTGGGGCGGGGTCAATTTTGACCCCAAGGGCATAATGTATATAACTCTTGTAGAGGACCTGAACATGATGCTATGTGCCAAATATGAAAGCTGAGAACCGTTCAGTTTCAAAGAAGAATATATTCAAAGTTTTACCATATATTTCTATTGAAAACTGGCTACCCCTGGGGCGGGGCCAATTTTGACCCCAGGGGCATAATTTATATAAATTTGGTAGAGGACCTGAACATGATGCTATGTGCCAAACATGAAAGCTGAGAACCTTCCATTTTCAGAGGAGAAGATTTTCAAAGTTTCACTATATGTTTCTATTGAAAACTGACCACCCCTGGGGCGGGGCCAATTTTGACCCCAGGGCCATAATTTATACCAATTTTGTAGAGGACTTGAACATGATGCTATGTGCCAAATATGAAAGCTGAGAACCCTGTAGATTCAGAAGAAAAGATTTTCAAAGTTGTCACTATATGTTTCTATTCAAAACTGGCTACCCCTGGGGCGGGGTCAATTTTGACCCCAGGGCCATAATTTATATAACTTTTGTAGAGGACCTGAACATGATGTTATGTGCCAAATATGAAAGCTGAGAACCCTGTAGATTCAGAGGAGAAGATTTTCAAAGTTGTCACTATATGTTTCTAATGAAATCTGGCTACCCCTGGGGCGGGGCCAATTTTGACCCCAGGGCCATAATTTATATAACTTTTGTAGAGGACCTGAACATGATGCTATGTGCCAAATATGAAAGCTGAGAACCCTGTAGATTCAGAGGAGAAGATTTTCAAAATTGTCACTATATGTTTCTATTCAAAACTGGCTACCCCTGGGGCGGGGCCAATTTTGACCCCAGGGGCATAATTTATAAAACTTTTGTAGAGGACCTGAACATGATGCTATGTGCCAAATATGAAAGCTGAGAACCCTGTAGATTCAGAGGAGAAGATTTTCAAAGTTGTCACTATATGTTTCTATTCAAAACTGGCTACCCCTGGGGCGGGGCCAATTTTGACCCTTGGGGCATAATTTATATAACTTTTGTAGAGGACCTGAACATGATGCTATGTGCCAAATATGAAAGCTGAGAACCCTGTAGATTCAGAGGAGAAGATTTTCAAAGTTTTACTATATATTTCAATAGAAAACAAGGCACCCCTCGGGCGGGGCCAATTTTGACCCCAGGGGCAAAATTTATATAACTTTTGTAGAGGACCCAAAGATGATGCTATGTACCAAAGATGAAAGCTGAGAACCCTGTAGATTCAGAGGAGAAGATTTTTAAAGGTTCAAATTGTTGACGCCCGACGACGGACGACGGACGACGGACATCAAGTGATCACAAAAGCTCACCCTGAGCACAAAAGTGCTCTGGTGAGCTAAAAAAAGTTATATTTAAGATGCTTTTTGGGGCAGCAGACTTAATCCACAGTAGTAAGTTTAACACCTATCATTGTTAAGGGGGGGGGGGGGGGGGGATTATCATGTTTTCTTAAGAATTACCATGACTTATATCAGTTGGGCCATTGCATAATCATGTTTTCACAGTTTTCTTAAACATTACCATGACTTACATCAGTTGGGTTTGGACCCAGATCAAAAGTCTAGATGGTGATCATTTTCCTTGATTGCCTGAATTGTTACTTTCCTATATCTCTCACATCTAATTTGAGAGACATTGGAAGACACCATGTAACATCACTCACACTACACACTGGGGTTAATGGGTCAAAATGCCTTTAATGTTTCGTCTGCAACAAAAAGTTATTGTCATCTGCTTCAATTCTTAAAATAAACTTACTTTCATTTTTTTCCATTTTTTTGCAAAAATATGGTTAAGATGACAAACAGTTTGGATCCTGATGAGACGCCGCAGTATGCGGCCTCTCATCTGGATCCAAACTGTTTGCATAGGTAATCACAGTTTCACCACTAGCATGCAAAGAGTTAAGAGTCATGCATTGACCTGGAGAGATTTTACTGCCCAGCAGCTGTAACCTTTGAACTGCTGCTGGTCTGCAGATCTGGAGTTGTTTATTTAAACCTTAATTTCTCTCATATAAACTTGTTTTCATGCATCTGCAAACAGAGTAGACCCAGATAAGGTGGCTCCTATAGGATCAAGGTCTGTTATTTGCTAATGGAATTTGATAGATGTTTCTATGCCTTCTAAAACAGCTACACTGATTCACCTTCAACATTTTATTATAAATAGTTATAAATAGAATGATACTAGCACTCCAATGCAGTTATCTCCCTTTGTCCCTTATGGCTATGCTGATGGGACAAGGGAAATAACTGTGAGGAAATTACCTTTTAAGTGTTACAGATTCTGATGTTAAGTAGCATAAAACCCCAGGGTGAGACCATTTATGGCCCAGGGGTCATTATTTGAACACACCTGGTAGTGGTATATTAGGTGATGCTTCATACCAAATATCTTAGCTCTAGATTATGTGGTTTCAGACAAAAAGATTTTTAAAGGTTTCCCTATATAAGTCTATGTAAAAACTACAAGCCCCAGGGCAGGGCCATTTTTGGCCCGGGGGTCATCATTTTAACAAACTTGGTAAAGGACCATTAGATGATGCTATATACCAAATATCAAAGCACTAGAAATTGTGGTTTCAGAGAAGAAGATTTTTAAAGATTTAAAAAAAAACCCTGTAAAAGTAGTGGGGCGGGGCCATTTTTTGCCCGGGGGTCATGATTTTAACAAAACTGATAGAGGGCATCCTAAGGTACATTTCTGTGAAATTTGGTTGAAATCCTCCCAGTGGTTTAGGAGAAGAAGTCATTTGAAATAAAAGTGAACGGACAGACGGACGGACAGACGGACAGACGGACGACGGACGACAGGCGGTCACAATAGCTCACCTTGAGCCTTTGGCTCAGGTGAGCTAAAAACTGATAAGCCCTTGGGCAGGGCCATTTTTGGCCAGGGGGGTCATAATTTGAACAATCTTTGTAGAGGACCATTAGACCATGCTAACCATGCTAACGAGCTAACCCTTTATTCCATAAATACGATATTCTACAGTTTCTGCCATGGCCAAACATTTATTTGTGTATGTGTTATTATAACAATTAATCTAATTAATATGCATGACATCCTTATTTCTTACATGAACATTCATTGAGTAAAGTGTTAAAGACAGATATTGATAGCAAAGTCTGTGGGAGACCTCTGATCTGGATCTACTCTGTTTGTAAAGGTGTAGAAATTTGAAATTTATGGAGTAAAGGGTTAAAGTCTGGTTTAGAGGTGTTTTACTGGCTTAAATTTCAAGTAATTTCTAAGTCTGTGGGAGACCTCTGATCTGGATCTACTCTGTTTGTAAAGGTGTAGAAATTTGAAATTTATGGAGTAAAGGGTTAAAGTCTGGTTTAGAGGTGTTTTACTGGCTTAAAGTTCAAGTAATTTCTAACAAAATTGACTTATTCAGCTTACAAACTGGTAACTTGATATAAAATTTAGGTTTAAGAGGAAGTCCCTACAATGAATGCATATTTTCAATAAATCATAAAACTTGGTATTTGTTATGCCCAATCATTATTATGAAGTTTGTCAATTTGAACTTATATAAAAAACAAGAGAGTCGTCACGGGTGACAAATGCCCCCAAAGTGTTTGACACCGAAATGCATTTTGGCGGAAAAACAATACAATGTAATGCAGGTGTAACATGAAATTTTGATGCTGTAAAAAATGACACAGGAGTCAGTTCTTAACATTAGAAACAGAACCTTTGACGATTATGTTAGCTAAGAAAAGAGCCAAGGGTCAAAACTTAGTTAAAAAGGACCCTAAGTCATTCTCAACGTTAAAAAGGACCCTGGGTTGATTGTCAACATTTAAGGTATAGGAGATATGCTCTGGACAAGCTTTTTGTATTCTTTGCGAAGCAATAGAATACAAAGGTGGCGTTCCACAGCCAAACCATGGTACCCTCGCCGGCCTGACAAAATAGTGCAAATTACTGACCTGCATTCGATGGATACAAAGGGTGTTTAATAACATGGCATCCGGAACCAATCGTGGTATACTATATCTTACATGAAAACGCTTCGTAACATAAGCTTCGGCTTAGTATGTGCAAAAATCAACAAAACCGACAAAATACAGCAATGTGTAAGAAGGGCGCACGGATATACAAATATCAGTCACATGAAGAAATCACGTGATCATAACATGAATGAAAATACTCAATGAATAAAGAAGCGCGAGCCCGATGACCTTATGCAAGCGATTAGGTAATCACGCCAACGACTGCGAGTGGTCAGTGTGATAATAAGCATAGTGTGAAACGGCTGAAGTGTCAGCTGCAACTGTATCATCAACTGGATAGAGTGTTAATGCCTTCCCTTATAGATACGCAATTCCATGCCAAAGCGAACTTATTCGATATCAGATTGATACCATGCAAAGAATACTGCAGCATCTACAACGCTTTGATTGTATCTGGTAAGGTATAGGAGATATGCTTTGTGTAAAATCTAGGTCAAAGGTCAAGGTCACAGTGACCTGAAAATGGTAGGCGACACACCGCAATCCCAAGATAAACTCACACACCAAATTTGGAATCCGTAGCTGGTAAGGTTTAGGAGATATTCTCTGGACAACCTTTTTTGTAAAATCGAGGTCTAAGGTCAAGGTCAAGGTCACAGTGACCTGAAAATGGTACGCGACATTCCTCCATCCCAAGATGAACTCACACACCAAATTTGGAATCCGTAGCTGGTAAAGTATAGGAGATATACTCCGACAAGCTTTTTGCAGCCGGTAAGGTATAAGCTTTTTGTAAAATCGAGGTCAAAGGTCAAGGTCACAGTGACCTGAAAATGATACGTGACACTCCCTCATCCCAAGATGAACTCACATACCAAATTTTGTATCCGTAGCTGGTAAGATATAGGAGATATGCTCCGGAAAAGCTTTTTGTAAAATCGAGGTCAAAGGTCAAGGTCAAGGTTACAGTGACCTGGAAATGGTACACGACACTCCATCATCTCAAGGTGATCTCACACACAAAATTTGGAATCCGTATCTGGTAAGGTATAGGAGATATGCTCTGGACAAGCTTTTTGTAAAATCGGTCAAGGTCAAGGTCACAGTGATCTGAAAATGGTACGCGACACTCCTCTATCCCAATATGAACTCACACACCAAATTTGGAATCCTTAGCTTGTAAGGTATAGTTGATATACTCCGGACAAGCTTTTTGTAGCTGGTAAGGTATAAGCTTTTTTTAAAATCGAGGTCAAAGGTCAAGGTCAAGGTCACAGTGACCTGGAAATGGTACACGACACTCCGCCATCCCAAGATGAACTCACACACCAAATTTGGAATCTGTAGCTGGTAAGGTAAAGGAAATATGCTCTGGACAAGTTTTTTGTAAAATCGGTCAAAGGTCATGGTCAAGGTCACAGTGATCTGAAAATGGTACGCGACACTCCTCCATCCCAAGATGAAATCACACACCAAATTTGGAATCCTTAGCTGGTAAGGAATAGGAGATATACTCCGGACAAGCTTTTTGTAGCTGGTAAGGTATAAGCTTTTTTTAAAATTGAGGTCAAAGGTCAAGGTCAAGGTCACAGTGACCTGGAAATGGTACGCGGCACTCCGCCATCCCAAGATGAACTCACACACCAAATTTGGAATCTGTAGCTGGTAAGGTAAAGGAGATATGCTCCGGACAAGCTTTTTGTAAAATCAAGGTCAAAGGTCAAGGTCACAGTGACATGAAAATGGAACGCGACACTCCCCCATCCCAAGATGAACTCACACACCAAATTTGGTATCCGTAGCTGATGTGACAAAGGAAATATACTCCGGACAAAAGGTACACACACCCACACACCCACCCACACACACACACACCCACCCACCCACACACACACACACCCACCCACACACACACGCACAGTGCGATCACTATATGCCGCCAAAGCCTAGCTTTGGTGGCATAAAAATGCCCCTGTGATACAAAACAAGAGGGCCAGAATGGCCCTGACATCGCTCACCAGACAATCAGAGGAGAATATTTGCAAAGTTTTCAATATATTTTTCTATAGACAAGTGGGCCATTGACAGTGTTAATTTTTCAGCAGAAAAAACATTTCTGACAGACGACAGAAACTCAGTGTTAACCCAGATCACTGCTGAGCATGACTTAGATAGATAGATTTATTTAGCATCTAAATTTGCATACAGTTTACCTGGGCCTATTGATGGTGATATGATATTAAAAGCTATAAAATCTACCGAAGATAAAATGTTGCAGGAGATACGATCGCTAAAACAAGTAGTAGATGAAGTTAAATCTGATGTTGCAAATATAAAACAGGAACATAAGGCCATAAAGCAAGATATCGGTACACTGAAAGACACACAAGTTTCCTTGAAAGAATCGGTAGGCTACATAGGGCAAGATGTTGAGAATTTATACAACCTGAACGAAAACATACAGCTAGACATTGAACATGTAAACAACAGAGCTGAGCAGAACAGTGACAGAATGGACAGCATAGAGCAAAACATAGATAAGCTTGAGTCACTATCTATAGCAGCGAACATGCGTGTCTTTGGCTTAAATATAAGTCCAACCGAATCAAAAGAAGCCAGAAAGAAGAAAGTGATCACAGATGTGCTAAACATTGCAGCCCCTGATGGAGAATGGAAAGAAAGTGACATCAAGTATGTGTTGTGCATAGGAGATCGGACCGATGACACGACACCCCTGACAGTCGTAAAATTCAGAAATGAAGAATCGAAATATATCGTATATGAAGGTCGCGACAAGCTGAGAGAGAAAGGAATTCGGGTTGGAGACGATTTAACGAAGAGTCAGCGACTGCAACTGAAAAGGCTAAAAAAACCAAGGTAAACAAGGTTATTTTTATCGTGGAAAACTATGTGTAAGATCGGGTAATGAAAAAAGTGAATCCAATGTGAGAGTGTTCAAAAAAGTGTATCGGCGAGTAAATCAGACGAATGTGGAAACTCAAGGTGACGAACAGCGAGAAAATATCGCTAAACAGGGTTGCGAAGGTAGGGCCGATACGAATGATACACATGACGACGAAATGGTGGTTGATGTTTCGAAATAGGGGTTAGGCCAAGGCCCGGTCAGGACACCATACGTTATCCGGGTTGTTTGTTGGAACGTTGGGGGCCTAGTGAACAAATTACAGTTTCTCGACTTTAGGGAATATTTGGTAAATTTTGAGATATTTAGTCTTTTAGAAACGTGGCTACCAGACTCAATGGAGTGTAGAAAGTGGTTTAAAACTTACAAATGTTTTAATAAAGATGCCTTTAGATATGAACGCAATGGGCGTTACATGTCTGGGTTAGCAGTATTTGTGAAACTATCATTACTACCCTTTGTAAGTCAAATAGAATCGGATTGCAAATTTTGTATGTTCTTTAGGGTCAATCGTTGTTTCCTAGGTTTAGATAAAGATTTGGTTTTATGTTTTGCATATCTTCCGCCTCACGCCTCACCATCATATAGAGACGAGGCAAACAGAGGTGTACACATGTTAGAAAAGTATTTGCTAGAGCTGAATGTCAATATTAACGAGGTACACCTTACTATTATAGGTGATCTAAATGCAAGGACAGGTGCTAAGAAAGACTATATAGACCCCACAAATGAACCTCCTGATTTTGCCCAGTATCAAGACAGTTTTGAAAGTATGTCGACAGATAGAACATCATGTGATCACGTATGCAATAGAACTGGGGAAATGTTGATTGAATTTTGTAAAGTGTATTCACTCTTCATTGCAAACGGTCGTACAACTGGAGATGAAAATGGCGATTTTACTTACGTTAGTTCAACTGGAAACAGTGTTATAGATTATTTTATAGCTCCAGCCATAATCCATACTAGACTTACTAGATTTGCTATCGGTAACCGAACTGAATCTGCTCACTTCCCGCTTGAAATTAATCTACTAGTGGAAAGTAATGTAAATGTAAATGAGGAAGATAAAAAGGGAAGCTTTCCTAACTCTTTTTATTCATTTTCTGAAAGAAATATTGAGACCTTAAAAGATAACCTAGACTTCTACTTCTCTAAGGACACATTAGACAGTCTCTCACAAGCAATATTAGATTATACAGCAGATGTCAATAGTATAGTGGAGAGAATAGGAGACCTTCTGAAATCATCTTCTGAAGTATGCAAGAAAGTTAAGAAAAACAGAACTAAAATACAACCGGACTGGTTTGACAATGAATGTCATGATTTAAAAAGACAGAAATATAAAGCTTTGAGAAAATATAGGAAAGACAGATCCGACAGAAACCTTGATATTTTTAAGAATTCAAAGTCCATCTTTAAAGAAACGTGTGATTTAAAGAAGAAACTTTATTTTGACACAAAGTTGACCGAACTTACCAAATCGGTTGACAACCCAAAATCGTTTTGGAAACGTATAAAAATGTTTTGTAAGGCAAAATCTACTGAAAATGCTGTGTCCTTAGAATGTTGGAAACAACACTTTGAAAATTTATTTCAGCTACCAGATGACACAAATGATACTAGTAATGAGACCCCCGATTTTGATAGCGATACTGATATGAACGAATTAGAGGAGTATATATTTAATACGGAAATCACTGATGAAGAGATTCTGAAGAGTGTCAAACGTCTGAATGAGTCAAAATGTGGTGGCCCAGATAACATGCCTCCGGGTATTTTTATTCATTCGGTTGGAAAAATTCTCCCGATTCTAAATTGTTTGTTTAATAGGCTTTTTGCAAAAGGTGAATTCCCAGACAACTGGTGTAAATCTGTTATAGTGCCAATATGGAAGAAAGGGGATACAAACTGTGCAGCAAACTATCGTGGAATTTCACTACTTGACATATTCGGAAAAATCTATACATCCATCTTAAATGGTCGATTAACTTTTTTTGCAAATGCATTTATGAAAATTAATGAAAGTCAAGCTGGTTTTAGATGTAGTTACAGTACAATAGATAATGCATTCGTATTACAAGGTGTTATTTCGAAATGTCTCTCGAAAAAAAGGGGTAAGCTATATGTAGCCTTCGTTGACTTTAAAACTGCATTTGATAGTGTCAGAAGAGATAGATTATGGCAATGCTTGAGAAGTGCAGGGATAAAAGGAAACTTATTTACAGCTCTGCAAGCGATCTACAAATCTGTCAAAGCTTGTGTTAGATCAAATGGAAACATGTCGGGATATTTCACTTGTCCGGTTGGCTTGAAACAAGGCTGTATGTGTTCACCGATATTATTCTCATTTTTCATTAATGATTTGGCAGATGCACTACAGAATAGTGGTATTAAAGGTATCCAAATGTATCCAGATATAGTAGAAATCATTACACTCATGTTTGCTGACGATGTTGCTCTACTAGCAGATACAGTAGTAGGACTTCAGCGCCAACTTCGCATGTTAGAAACATTCTGTAATTCCCATCAGCTTACTGTTAATACGACAAAAACTAAAGTTGTTGTTTTTAAACGTGGAGGCCGTCTATCACGAAGTGAAAAATGGTTCTACGATAAAGTAGCACTCGATGTCGTAAACCGTTTTTCATATATCGGTGTATTATTTTCTCAACAGTTGTCATATAATGAAATGGCCGAAGACATGGTTATCAAAGGTAAACGTGTTTTAAATGCAATTCTTAACGCATTATCCAAATATGGACAGCTACCGAAAAGTGTATTTTTTCAGCTGTTTGACACAAAGGTGAAACCTATTCTACTATATGGAACAGAACTATGGGGTTTTCAAGAACGTAAAGCTTTAGAACTAGTACACCAGTATGCTTGTAAGAGATATATGTGTGCAAACACAAGAACATGCACTGCTGCTGTTCTAGGAGATTGTGGGCGGTTCCCTTTATATATAGAATCAGCTAAAAGGTGTCTTAAATACTGGCTGAAAATCCTTAAAATGCCGGAATACAGATATACAAGGAAATGTTATGAAATGCTGAAACATTTTGACTCAATAGGAAACAATAACTGGGTAACTCATGTGAAACAGCTATTGTTTATAAATGGCTTTGGTAACGTTTGGCTGCAACAGGGGGTAACTCATGAGAAACTATTTTTAGAAGAATTTACTCGCCGTCTACAGGACCAGTTCGTTCAAAATTGGAATGAAACATTGTCATCAAATCCAAAACTCAATATGTATAAAACCTTTAAGACTGAAATTGAACATGAAATATACCTAGACTGTGTAAGTATTCGTAAATTTCGAAATGCTCTAATCCAATTTAGGTCAGGAGTCCATCAATTAGAGATTGAGAGAGGGCGATACCTTAACATTCCCCGAAACCAGCGAATCTGTAAAATGTGTTACCTCGAAGTAGAAGACGAGGTACATTTTCTTTTGAAATGCCCTTGCTTCAGGGAACTCAGATGTAAATTTATACCAGAAAAATATTTTAAACAACCAAGTATGATTAAATTTAAAATTCTAATGACATCAAGAAATAATATAATTTTGCAAAATATTGCCAGTTTTATATATTTTGCTAACATATTGAAACAAGAGGGCCATTGGCCCTATATCGCTCACCTGAGTTACCTTAATACATGTATATTGACATGTTAATTTTTCAGTGGACAACATTTCTAGCAGATGAAATAAGCTTAGTGCACTGCTTTCACCCTTTAACTTCTGAATAAACTTGAACTGAATTCAGAACTAATACCAAGTGACTGGTTGACCAAGATCTAAACTGTTTACAACTTGTGCCATTTTTGCCTTAGCTCAAAATGCCTAAAACTGGTCTTTGAGAAATTCAAATGACGTCAATAAAGCTATGCAATTATACCTTGACCCAGGTATATAGGCAAATAGAGTGTTAGGCAGTACATAATGCCAGTTTTTGTGTGAAATGACCAATAAGAATATCTTTAAAAAATCGTTTAACCCTTTCCCTCATATAAAGCTGTTTTTATGCATTAGCAAACAGAGTAGACTCAGATCAGACGACTCCTACGGAAGCTGTCTGATCTGGGTCTTCTCTGTTTCTTTTGACACAATATAGATCGGATTCTACAGTTTTTGTCAAAGCAAAAACTTCTCTTCAGAGAAATAATGTGTTTTACACATTAAAAATAAGAGTAGACTAGATCAGACGGCTGCTATAGAAGCTGTCTGATCAGGGTCTGCTCTTTTTACATTTGACAAGATATAGATTTGATTTTACAGTTTTTTTCAAAGCTAAAACTTCTATTTATGGCAATAACAATTTTTTTAAGCATTAGCAAACAAGAGTAGTCCCAGATCAATTTTTGTCAAAGCAAACAGGTTAAGGGTTAATAGGTGTTTAGAAATAATTCTAGCTCTAGGTGTGAATATCTGATGATAATTCAATTAAACGGGTCATTAGTATTTTTAACAATTGAAATTGAGAAGAGTTACGTCTACTGTTATAATGAAGTTATATTTACTCAGTTATTTCATTAATATCATACAAGATTCAGACATTTTAGAACTTTTTAATGTGTTGTCATCAAATTTTATAAAAAAAAAGTTATATTTAAGATGCTTTTTGGGGTAGCAGACTTAATCCACAGTAGTAAGTTTAACACCTATCATTGTTAGGGGGGGGGGGGGATTATCATGTTTTCTTAAGAATTACCATGACTTATATCAGTTGGGCCATTGCATAATCATGTTTTCACAGTTTTCTTAAACATTACCATGACTTACATCAGTTGGGTTTGGACCCAGATCAAAAGTCTAGATGGTGATCATTTTCCTTGATTGGCTGAATTGTTACTTTCCTATATCTCTCACATCTAATTTGAGAGACATTGAAAGACACCATGTAACATCACTCACACTACACCCTGGGGTTAATGGGTCAAAATGCCTTTAATGTTTCGTCTGCAACAAAAAGTTATTGTCATCTGCTTCAATTCTTAAAATAAACTTACTTTCATTTTTTTGCAAAAATATGGTTAAGATGACAAACAGTTTGGATCCTGATGAGACGCCGCAGTATGCGGCCTCTCATCTGGATCCAAACTGTTTGCATAGGTAATCACAGTTTCACTACTAGCATGCAAAGAGTTAAGAGTCATGCATTGACCTGGAGAGATTTTACTGCCCAGCAGCTGTAATCTTTGAACTGCTGCTGGTCTGCAGATCTGGAGTTGTTTATTTAACCCTTAATTTCTCTCATATAAACTTGTTTTCATGCATCTGCAAACAGAGTAGACCCAGATAAGGTGGCTCCTATAGGATCAAGGTCTGTTATTTGCTAATGGAATTTGATAGATGTTTCTATGCCTTCTAAAACAGCTACACTGATTCACCTTCAACATTTTATTATAAATAGAATGATACTAACACTCCAATGCAGTTATCTCCCTTTGTCCCTTATGGCTATGCTGATGGGACAAGGGAAATAACTGTGAGGAAATTACCTTTTAAGTGTTACAGATTCTGATGTTAAGTAGCATAAAACCCCAGGGTGAGACCATTTATGGCCCAGGGGTCATTATTTGAACACACCTGGTAGTGGTATATTAGGTGATGCTTCATACCAAATATCTTAGCTCTAGATTATGTGGTTTCAGACAAAGATTTTTAAAGGTTTCCCTATATAAGTCTATGTAAAAACTACAAGCCCCAGGGCAAGGCCATTTTTGGCCCGGGGGTCATCATTTTAACAAACTTGGTAAAGGACCATTAGATGATGCTATATACCAAATATCAAAGCTCTAGAAATTGCGGTTTCAGAGAAGAAGATTTTTAAAGATTTAAAAAAAAAAACCTGTAAAAGTAGTGGGGCGGGGCCATTTTTTGCCCGGGGTCATGATTTTAACAATTATGGAAAAATAGTCAAACAGGGAGAGCCACACACGGAATGACACCGCATCAAACACCATCTAACGAGAAACGATAAAGCCACAAGACAAAACATAACAGGACGCATATCAAGACGAAACACATTAAACATTAAGCATATTAAAAAACAAAATTGACCGTAGGGTGAAAGCAGGAGTGCCGCCTTGGAACGGTCAGCAGCCAAAAGCAATAAAAAAAATTGGCTACTGGGGGACTTGAACCTGGTTTATGGGTACCCAACCTCGTCCTTATCCCACTTTCACCAAAGTCAAAATGTAAATAAAATTCCCCCTCCAGACAACACCACAACATGCGTAACGATGTATGCCAAAATGAAAATGATTTGAAAATGAACGTTATTAGAAGTAAACAAGCGACGTCATCATGTAAATGACGTCATAATTTAAAAGTATGGGAAAACAATTTGAAACACTTCTACTGCGAGATAGAGGACATCCTAAGGTACATTTCTGTGAAATTTGGTTGAAATCCTCCCAGTGGTTTAGGAGAAGAAGTCACTTGAAATAAAAGTGAACGGACAGACGGACGGACAGACGGACAGACGGACGACAGGCGGTCACAATAGCTCACCTTGAGCCTTTGGCTCAGGTGAGCTAAAAAGAAAGTGCTGGGTAATAGGACACATTGACTTCACAAAGATACATCTACGAGTGTATACCAACTGTTAAATATTATGTTAGCATTTGTTAACAGGAACACTGTGGATTAATCCACCCCATATTGATCTACATGTACTATTGTATTGTTGTATGTCCTTTTGTGTATGTATTCCTGTATTGATTGCACCAATGTGTATTGAGCCATGCCATGGGCTGGAGGCCTTAAGCATATAAGAAATAAAGTATATTACAAGATATTAGTACATAAAAATGACATATTTAAAAAATATGGTTCAATCAAAAATTGTAATGATTTCCATATAAATATTTAAATATTACATAGAAGCAATTTTAATCAGTTATATTGAAACATTACAGTAGTGTAGTTCGACCCAATAAGATGGTATAATATGTTAAAATGATGATGATAAAAAATAGATCTAAGTTGACTTTGATCATGACTTGGAAGAGTATACAGATGCTGGGACTTGACTGAAATTAGCACACAGTTTGGATTCTGATCTGATGCATACACCTTCATATGTGGTTTGTACAAGAGAGTTATTTGTAAGATTGATATGTATTAAAAACAGTGTGAACAAACTTAAACAAGCAAACAATAATTCTGAAGTAGACATGTTGTACAATACTGAACTCTTTGGATGCTAGTGGCGGATTCTCCCACCACTAATGACCTATGCAAACAGTTCACTTTGGATCCAGATCTGAGATCCAAACTGTTTGTCAGTGAAACTCAACTTCCAAAAAAATAGAAAGAAAATTAATATTTATGAATATGCTGCAGACGACAATTGAGCAGACGACAAAATTACCCAGCATGCAAAGGGTTAGAGAATGCTAGAGCATATGAGGTGATTACATAACACTGGCTAGCTAGCTTAGACTGTAATTTCTGATTTGAAGAGTTCTATACACACAGGGCAGGGCCAATTTTAACCTCAGAACTATGATACTTAACCTAGAGATATATGAGAAACATTCTTTTAATCCCAGATTCAAGCCAGTCTCCATTACCTAACATTTAGCCCTAGATACAAGTTAAGTGAACTAGGAAAACCCATCCATAGTGTCATAACTGACCTGCAGTTACTGCTAGTCATGCTTGCCCTGTACCCTTAGCCTGCTGCTAATCCCCATATTTACAAGACAATATTACATCATTTTTTTGCATTTATAATAACCTTTGCAAACAGTCTGGATCAAGTCTGAATCAAGAATAGATACAAAGTAACTTGGCACCTCATCAGAGTCCAAACTGTTTTTCACTCTGACATTTGGTTTTGAAAAGATAAGGAAGAAAACAATTTTTGGAGCAGACAACATTATTTGCAGACATTAATTGCTGAGAGTGCACAGGGTTTGGAGTACATTACCCTGAACAGCAGATGACCTGCATAATGGTAACAACTAATCAAACACCAAAGAGTTCATAGGCAATTTCAGTGTTGCCGAGTGAGCACAGTGAAAATTATTGCAGCTTCATTTTTCCTGAGTGTAAATCTAGAGCATAGTCTCCTGGTAAATAATGGTCACTTTGAATTGGCTGAAACAGCAGCCTGCTATAAAAAACTGGCCACCCTTGGAGAGGGGCCAATGTTGACCCAAGGGGCATAATTTATATAACTTTTGTATAGGACCTGAACATGATGCTATGTGCCAAATATGAAAGCTGAGAACTTTCCAGTTTCAGTGGAGAAGATTTTTTAAAGTTTTCACTATATGTTTCTATTGACAAGAGGGCCTGAAAGGCCCTGACATCGCTCACCAGACAATATGAGGAGAAGATTTTCAAAGTTTTCACTATGTGTTTCTATAGAAAATATAGCCAGCCCTGGCGAGGGCCAATTTTGACCCAAGGGGCATAATTTATATAGCTTTTGTAGAGGACCTCAAGTGAATAGAAATTAAAGAAAAATGTAAATGTAAACATATTATAACAATGTAAATCTAAAGAAGGTCATATAAAAAAAAGTATGTATAGCATCTCCTTGGGCAAAATGGTTGAATTTCAGAAAGAATAAATTAATCTATACTTATGTTCAAAATTTCAGATATTTTCATTATACATTCTACATGAGTTCATATTATTATGCATATCTTAACTTATTTTTAACCCTTCCCCTGTTCGATGTTTATTCAAAATTTCAATACCTACTGAATATTCATGGACAAAATAGTTATAATGAAAAATAGAAAGTGTAGCCTTTTTAGAAAGTAATGAAAAACATCTTTCAAATTCCATTAACAAACAGTGTAGGCCCTAATCAGACAGCTGCTAAAGGAGCCGCCTGATCTGGGTCTGCTCTGCTTGCAAATGCATGAAAAGGCATTTATATGAGGGAAAGGGTTAAGTAAACATATTATAAGTATATTGTATATTGTACACAAAATGGAAATAATTTAATGCAATTTGCACTATATAATATCATAAGTAAACAGAGCAGACTGATCATATGGCTACTAAATGGGCCATCTAATCTGGGTCTACTCTGTTTGCAATGGTGTAGAAATGCATAATTATGGAGTAAAGGGTTAATTGTCTGTGCAATAGGCCAGATCTAAAAATATCAGTTGTCTACCCAGAAGGGAGGCAATCCAGTTGTTATCAAAAGTGCAAAGGGAGACCTAGCACAGTTTGGATTCTGATCTGATGCATATGTAACTTCAAGTTACATATGTGTCAGATCAGAATCCAATATTGTACTTCATAATTGTTTTGTACAAGAGAGTTAATTGTAGGATTGACATGTATTAAAACAATGTGAACAATCTTAGACAAGCAGACAACAATTCTGAAGCAGATAAAGAATGCTACAGCATAGAACACTTGACTTGTATTCAGCTGAACTTCACAAAAGATATACTGATAAGACTCTATATTGATATCTGAGAGCTTAATGGAGGACAAAGATATGCAAAGAGAATTTTAAGAATTATCCACTTAGTTTTCTCAATCTAAAATGAGTGTTTGTTATTTATTTGGCAAAACACAATTTCTACTCTACTGATCAGACTAAGGGTAAACTTGCATAAACACTGGTATGTCAGTCTCCCCTCACTACTGCCTGACCTGATGGCCTTTATGAGTAAAGATAAGATGCTTAAAAGTGCAGTCAGCTTCAAGTTTGCTAGAAAACTGGCCACCCCGGGGTGTAGCCAATTTTGACCCCAGGGGCATAATTTATATAACTTTTGTAGAGGACCTCAACATGATGCTATGTGCCAAATATGAAAGCTGAGAACCTTCCAGTTTCAGAGAAGAAGATTTTCAAAATTTTACTATATATTTCAATAGAAAACAAGGCACCCCTGGGGCGGGGCCAATTTTGACTCTAGGGGCATAATTTATATAACTTTTGTAGGGGACCTACAGATGATGCTATGTACCAAAGATGAAAGCTGAGAACCCTGTAGATTCAGAGGAGAAGATTTTTAAAGGTTAAAATTGTTGACGCCCGACGACGCACGACGCACGACGCACGACGCACGACGGACGACGACGGACATCAGGCGATCACAAAAGCTCACCCTGAGCACAAAAGTGCTCTGGTGAGCTAAAAAGAAGGCAACCCTGGGGCGGGGCCAATTTTGACCCCAGGGGCATAATTTATATAACTTTTGTAGAGGACCTACAGATGATGCTATGTGCCAAATATGAAAGTTGAGAACCCAGTAGATTCAGAGGAGAAGATTTTTAAAGGTTCAAATTGTTGACGCGGGACGACGCACGACGACGCACGACAGACATCAGGCGATCACAAAAGCTCACCCTGAGCACTTTGTGCTCTGGTGAGCTAATAAACGGATTACATCAATACTTATAATTTTTGTTCTACAGCAAAGTATTATCGGCCTTTTCTGTTCAAATTTTCCCCGTTTTGTCGATGATCACCCGATCCCCCCATTGTTTACGTAACAGCATTTCTCGGAAGTGGTCGGAGAGAAGTGAATAGCGCGAACAGATACGAAACTAAAATCCAACCCAAATAAAACTGAAACATCGGGGAATAAGATCGGGATCGTCAATATCAAACACATGGATGTTTTGTCATTTCAACATTTATTGGATAGGTTTTCTTGCAATAAACTACTTTTCAGTGTATAAACAAATAAGTTTTGTATATTTTAGGTATTTTTAAAATGCCTAGCAGGGTTTTCCCTGACCCCCTTTTCCTATTGAAATGTCCCGTAAATTTTACAAATGACCCTCAAAATTAAGAGGGTCTGCTATTTACTTTATAGAGAGGGGGTCAAGGGGACCCTCAAATTGGTCTTTTTGAAGGGGTCAAGGGAAAACACTGGCCTAGAATGTAGGAACTTCCCCTTTAACCCTTTCCCTGTTGAATATTCATTTAAGAAATAATGACATCCTGAATATTTATAAGCTGAATTTTGATATGTAACATGGTGAAAAAGTTGTGGCACGACTGGGGCAGGGTGAAGGTCATGCAGAAAAACTCCAAAAGGAGCCAGTAATTTATTTATATTGGTTTCTGATTAATTCAAGTCCAGTGATTCAAAAAATTATATGACTGTCTTCAACTGACCTTTATGTCAAATGTCAACATCGTGTCCGCCTACATGTACCATATAATACTCTTTCTAGCAGTCAGTAAAGCTGAATTTATACCAGCTGGCTTATGGTAGGTCACTGTGGTTTTACTCAAATGTTCTTCTGTGCATGAAACAATAAAGTTTATACCATGCACAGAATAACATCTTGGGTCTTCCTCCACCTATAATTAGCTGGAAGTAACGATACGACTGAAATACTATTAACCCATTACTCCATAAATACGCCAGTAGGAGTCAGCTGATCAGGGTCTGCTCTGTTTACTTATGATATAATATAGATATGATTCTACAGTTTCTGTAATGGCCAAACTACCTGTGCCCATGTGTTTTATAACAATTAATTTAACTGATATTTTTAACACAAAACCTCTTTGATTAAACCTACTGAAAAAGGAGCATTCCTACTGAAAAAGGAGCATTTACAAGAAAATAGAAAGTTTCAGAATCGTGTAGTTTTGAAACTAATTAGACAAATAGAGCATTGCTCCTATGGAGCCAATTCTCTAGTTATCACAATGGTTTAAAAAAAGGTGACTTTTACAAAGGTGTCAAAAGGGCTAAAAAGATGTCAATATAAGAGAAAGGGTTAAGAACTGAAGCAGACAGCATTTTTTGGTACATGACAGCCTCTTTGCAGGCAAAACGTTAAAATCGGTCCACAATTGCGCAATACTCAATGATCGCTAATCAATAACCAGCAGATTGACGTCCACGATACAAAAGATATTCTAGTTTCATGCTTGGTGACCTTATACCCTTAGCATGCCATGACCAGATTGATGACGATGTTTTACGATACTCTGAATCCTCAAAATCCACCAAGCAGTTCCGTGTCTTATTAATATCCAGACTGTTTGATACTCTTATGGTAGATTTCAAAAAGCGGAAACAATTGAAATTATCATTTGAGAATTTAAGCAGATGCTATTCTGAAATGTTGAAGTTTGCATGGAGAGTGAAGGGATTAATTACCAGGGAGAAATAACGAATTTTCCGCCTCGGTTGTTGAAAAACTGAATCCAATTCAATATGCAGTGAGACATGAGACAATTCCTAACACTGCATAAAACAGGTCAGAAAATATTGGCAAATATTTCAAATTTTACGATGAAATATGGGACATAATGAATTCTGAAATTAGCGTAGACACAAAGTAGAAATGTTTAAATATTCATCAACTTAAAAACTAGCTTTTTCACACCTTAGCAAAAATAATAGACCCAGATCAGACAGCTCCTATAGAAGCTGTCAGATCAAATTCTGCTCTGTTTGCATATGGTACTATGATATAGATATGATTCTACATTTTATTTTTCAGTACCAAAATTTAAGAAAATTCAACTAATAAATATTCATGATTTATTTTATTTATGTATATTCATCAGGTACAGTAAAACCTCTCTAAACCGGAATAATAGTAGAGAAGAATTTACATAGCTTATGGCAGGTGGTTGCTTAATGCAGGATGAAAGTCTTGCAGAAGGCTCCTCAAGGAGCTTTCTGCATGACTTTCACTCTGCATTAAGCTGCCACCTGTCTCTAAAACCGATATTGACACTAAATTGAATGTCCGGTTTAGAGGGGTTTTGCTGCATAAGATAAAACTTATAAATTGCAGCTAATTAAAATTCTTCATGAAGTCACTACCCTTTTTAATGAATATTCATAAGTCAAGTGTTAACCCTTTCCCTGTTAAATATTCATTTCAGGAATCATGACAGCATGAATATTTATCAGCTTTAATTTATATAATTGCATATTATATGTACATTGGATTTTTCAAAATCGGTAGCAATTGTAGAGTCAGGTCTATCATTATTTCATACGCAAACAGAGTTGAGCCTGATCAGACGTCTCCGATAGGAATCATCAGATCTGGGTCAACTCTGATTGCAAATGCTTTAAATAGCTTTTGTATATGGCAAAGGGTTAAACTTTTCCTTCATATTTAAACGTTTTTTCACGCATTTGCAAACAGAGTAGACCCAGATCATACGGCTCCTATAGGGGCTGTCTGATGAGGGTCTGCTCTATTTGCTAATGGTGTTTGATAGATGTGTTTCTTTACTTTCTAAACTGGCTACAGTGTACCACCTTCCATATTTCATTATAACTATCTTGTCCATGATGAATATTCAGTAGGTACTAAAAAGTTGGAATAGAACAGGGAAAATGCTAAAGTATCTGAATGGGATCTAATGTGATACCAGTGGCAGTATATATTAGATACCATACATGGGATCTAGTGTGATACCAGTGGCAGTATATATTAGATACCATACATGGGATCTAATGTGATACCAGTGGCAGTATATATTAGATACCATACATGGGATCTAATGTGATACCAGTGGCAGTATATATTAGATACCATACATGGGATCTAGTGTGATACCAGTGGCAGTATATATTAGATACCATACATGGGATCTAGTGTGATACCAGTGGCAGTATATATTAGATACCATACATGGGATCTAGTGTGATACCAGTGGCAGTAATATATTAGATACCATACATGGGATCTAGTGTGATACCAGTGGCAGTATATATTAGATACCATACATGGGATCTAATGTGATACCAGTGGCAGTATATATTAGATACCATACATGGGATCTAATGTGATACCAGTGGCAGTATATATTAGATACCATACATGTAGATGAGTGATAACCAATGTAGACCCTGATCAGGTAAAAATCTTACAATGTTTCCAAAGTACATCCTTTCTTTCTCCGTCACTCAGTATATTAAAAACTTAACCCCTACATGAATCTTTATTCCAGAAACAATGACACCTTTTTCCCCTATTTTGGAGAAAAAAATCCACTAAAAATGTTTTTCCAAACCTAATCATCCATTTATGAGAAATTGGAACTTTATTCAAATGTTTCATCATTGAAGGGGAAATAAGGGGAAATTGAACCATAACCTGGCAGTATGTACAACTACACTTCATTCTGATCATAGCTATTAAGTTTTATTGAGATATGCCTTGCCATTTTTGAAAAGAAGGTCAGACAAACTTTTGTGACAGACAGCCCAACAGACAGACAGTACGAGTGTACAAAATGAATGTCTCCCTGCCTACTGAATATGCAGCGACATCCAAATCAAACTCATCAAAATAAAACAACAGAAACCCCTGAAAATGTGGTAGCTGCTATAACATCAAACCAAATAACAAGTACAGCAATTTCAAACATTCTTTCTAAGACCTGAAGAAGATGGAAGTGTTTGGTCGAAACCTCGGTAAATAAAGTACAGTCTACACTAGACGTCTGAGATTGTTCGTTTTACTTTATACATGTATCCAAGAGTAAGGCTGGGTGAACTTAAAATTGCTTAACTTTGCACATTAGCGATAAAACAGTGATTACCCAAGCAAACAGTCTGCATAATGCAGCATCTCATCAGGATCCAAACTGTTTGACACATTGACCATATTTTTGCAAAGAATTGTGATAAAATTCATTTTAAGAATTGAAGCAGATGACAATTGTTACATATGAAAGTTTACAATGAGTTAATCCTTTGTCAACTGTATTATAAAGTTAGTGTCTTCTATCTATGAATATTTATGTAACAAATCAACCAAACAACAATTTTCTTAATTTTAACTATTACTAACCTTGTTTTCAGTGTTCCCATGTGATTTGATTTCTGGGGGTTTTCTGTAACCCCTGTCGACTACCATTTCTTTGGGGGGGGGGGGGGGGGGGGGGGGGTTTCGTGAAAAGTTGGGGTACAACATAAAATTTGCTTTAATCATTAACCAGAATTAACAAAAGCATTTTTATGCTTGCAAGACAAGGTACCATAACGCTCTGCTTCCTCGCATGTCGAACAGTTTCTTGTTCTTTGTCACTTCGTAGCCAGGAGAAAATTGCAAATCAATTTTGAAAGTATTTTGGTCTACTTCTTTCTATTTTGGGGGCAACAACTTCTGTTTCAGAAGGCACGATTTTATTAGTTTCTTTTCCCGGTCCTTTTTTATAAAGGCCGGTAATGATCGCTTGCTTCTTTGCTGCAATGTTGTAACCGTAGTAAACAGATGAAAGGAAACAAGTTGTTTGATACCCTCATCGAGTATCGTTACAATGCCATAATTATGTCTGAGAATGTGCGATTACACTGATAAGGGAAATTCGGAAATCTTGGAAGTTACCGTCTGGCCTCCTTTATTTCTCCACCAAACTCTATGTTGTGACTACACTTTAGAATTGATTTAAAAAATACAATTCTAAAGAGTGGTCACAACATTTGGTTTGGTGTAGAAATGACACTTTTAGTATTCCAATACACACCCACATCTACTACTCTGTACTAATATAAGAAGTATCCAGGATGGTAGCTTTTAATGAGTACAAACAAGAGAGGATTTGGCTGAGAAATATGAAATTCATTTAACCCTTTCCTCCATGAATATTCATGTAAGAAATAATGATATCATGAATATGTTTTTACTAGCACATGGGCACAGGATTTTTGGCCACGGCAGAAACTGTATAATCATATCTATATTATATCATAAGCAAACAGAGCAGATCCTGATCAGACAGCTCCTATAGAAGCTGTTTGATCTGGTCTACTCTGTTTGCAAAAGCGTAGAAAGGTGTATTTATGGAGTAAAGGGTTTACCATTTATTTGATAATCCTGCCTCTTTACAACTCTGAAAACAGCATAGACCCTGATCAGACAGCTCCTGAATTAGCTGTCTGAACAGGGTCTGCTCTGTTTGCTTTCAAGTTACAGATTTGATTTTGAGCAGTTCTCCCTCAATTTCCATTTTAAAACAAGCTGTCCGCGGACAGCGTGCTCCACTTTTCTTAGTGTTGGATAGCGTAGTGGAAGCCTCAACTATTTGTGTCATTTATGATAAAGGGACATAACTATGGCAAGATTAATTTTATGGTTACCTACCCTTGTGAAAAGGGTCCCCCTTATGATAGTAAACATGCATATCAAATATCTTTGACAGTTTCTGTGACATGGACCTTAACATAACACTTATCCAACTATGAAAATTCTGTCGAAAAAGGAGCATAACTATGGCAAAATTAATTTTAGGGTTACCTGCCTTTGTAAAATGGGTTCCCCTTGTGATAATTAACATGCATACCAAATTTTAAACCAAATACCTTGTACAGTTTCTGAGAATGGACCTTAACAAAAAGGTTAACCAACGCCAACGAGGGGTCATGACTATAGCTCCACTTTTTGAAAAAGAGGAGCTAAATTCAGCTAATAAATCAATAAACATTCAAATTGGGTGGAGTCAGGAACTAAATTTATATTCATAACAGGCAGTGCTAATATTGAATGAATAATCATCAAATAACAATAAATAGGCCTCTAATTTGCAGTCCTGCAACTAACACTGAAAGATAAATATAGTAACAACAGACAAATATGAATATTCGACTTACCTTTATAACTTTGGCCAGCGACTCCGCCCCCTTTGCTGTCAAGCTACATCCTGTGAAGTTCACCGAGTTGATAGAAGTAGAGTTCTTTATTCCTTTACAGATTACTGAAACAAGGGAAGCAACTCTGACAATTGATTCAATGAATCTGAAAAGAGTTACTATTCTTTGCATGTAATAACTGAAGAATGTCAGCTGTCTTTGAAGATGGCCACGGATGGATGGATGGATGGATGGATGGATGGATGGATGGATGGATGGATAGATAGATAGATAGATAGATAGATAGATAGATAGATAGATAGATAGATAGATAGATAGATAGATAGATAGATAGATAGATAGATAGATAGACAGATAGACAGATAGACCAACCTACAGACAGAAACACAAACTGTTCAAAAGACAGAGACAGACAGATAGACACAGAAAGACAGACAGACACAGAGGCAGACAGGCATAGCTAGAGACAGACAGAGAGACAGACACAGATAATGACAGAGATTATAAAGAGACAGAGATATACAGAGAAAGAAACACAGACAGAAACACAAACTGATCAACAAACAGATAGACACAGACAAACAGGCAGACACAGAGGGCAGGCAGACAGACATAGCTAGAGATAGACAGAGACACAGACACAGATAGTGACAGAGATATAGAGGGACGTAGAAATACAGAGAAAGAAATGCAGACAGAGACACACAGACAGTCAGACACAGAAAGACACAGAGGCAGACAGACACAGCTAGAGATAGACAAACAGGGACAGATAGAGGCAGAAAGACAGAGATACAGAGAGAGAGACACAGGCAGATAGAAACAACAAGAGACTGAGAGACAGAGAGAGGCAGAGACACAGACAGATAGACACAGACAGCCAGGCAGACACAGAGAGACAGGAGGTTTCATACTTTCTAGTCCAGCATCACCAATCCTACAGTACTCCAGGGAGAAGTGGTTCATTGTGTTATTCTTCACCAGACCCTAAAACAATACATAGTACCAGAGTAGGCTGATTATTCATAAAGTCAAAGAATCATGGTTAACCCTTTAACCCATTCCTTCATAGGCTATAGACTCAACCTCTGAATGAATCTACCCAAAAGGAGCATTTACTAGAGAAAAGTAACATTTTAGAATTCTGTAGTTTGAAGCCAGTGTGATAAATAGAGCATTTGCTCCTAAGTGTTTATTACAGAGGCGTAGAAAGGCAAACTTATGGAGGAAAGGATTAAAGAGGAAGTCCCTACAATGAACGCATATTTTAACCCATTCCCACTTAGGCTATTTTAAGACCTAACCTCTTAGATTAAATCTACCAAAGAGGAGCATTAACTAGAGGAAAGGAAATTTTCAGAATTGTGTAGTTTTGAAACTATTGTGATAAATAGAGCATTTGCTCCTGTGGAGAAAATGCTCTATTTATCACAATGGTTTCATAAAATGACTTTTACAGAAGGGTCAAAAGGCGTCAATATGCGGAAATGGGTTAATAATATCATAAAACTTGGTATTTGTTATGCTCAGTCATTATTATGAAGATTGTCAACTTGAAATTATATCGAAAAATGACCCTGTGATACAAAATAAACCAATTTCATCAAAACTTATAATTTTTGTTCTACAACAAAGTATTATTGGCATTTTCTGTTAAAATGTTTTGCCGATGATCAACCTATCCCTCCATTGTTTACGTATCAGCTTTTCTCGGAAATGGTCAGAGAGATGCGAAATAGTGAAAATAGAAACTAAAACCCAGCCTGAATAAAAATGACACATTGGCGAATAAAATCGGGATTGTCGATATCAAACACATGGATGTTTTGCCATTTTCAACAGGATAGGTTTTCTTGCGATACAGTGTCTATTCTAGGGAGGGCGATGGGGGGATTCACCCCACTTTTTTGAAAATCCCCCCATATTTTTCATGGAAGGTGGGAATTTTCTACATAGATAAAGAGGGTGAATTCACTTGAATTGGTGTGATATCTGAATTTTAGTAAAAATTCCCCCCTTATTTTCGAATCATAGAATAGACACTGCGATAAACTTTTCAGCATATAAACAAATGAGTTTTGTATATTTCAGTCATTTTTAAAAAATGTCGAATGGAGGGACTTGCTCTTTAATTAATGAATATTCATTTAAGAAATAATGGCATCATGAATCAGGACTGCCAAAACTTACTTGTCCACTCACCAGGGCAATTAACTTGTTGTTTGGGAGAGTAGATTTTCTAACCTTTTCTAGAAACAATTAACCCTTTCCCTGTTTAATATTCATGAAAGAAATAATATTGTCATGATTCTGAATGAGCCAAAACATCTTAAAGCATAATTTACAAAGGAATTTTCAACTGTGGCAGAGGCTACAGAAGCAGATCTATATAATTCCATAGGCAATCAGAGCAGATCCTAATCAGACAGCTCCTAATAGGAGCTGTCGAATCTAGGTCAACTCTGTTTGCAAATGTGTGAAAATATGTTTATATGAAGGAAAGGGACAACTCATTCCCTCATATTGACACCTTTTGACCCCTTTATAAAAGACACTTTTTGAAACCATTGCGATAAATAGAGCATCTGCTCCATGAAGTAAATGCTCTATTTATCACAATTGTTTAAAACATGAGCTGTCACAGGACAGCGAGCTCGACTATTCTCAGTTTTGTTAGTGTAAAAATGTTTCTAAGTTAAAAAGGGCAAAAATTCTGTCAAAATGTTTGACCGAGTTATGCACTCTGGCCTACAGATGAAGCTTGTGATGGTGAACAAGTATTCCAAGTTTCAAAGCTTTATATCACATAGGGTTATGTAAATTAGTGGACTTTAACAAACAGCAAGCTCGACTATTCTCAGTTTTGTTAGTGGAAAAATGTTTCTAAGTTCAAAAGGGCCATAATTCTGTCAAAATGCTTGAAAGAGTTGTGCACTCTTGTCTACAAATGAAGCTTGGTATGGTGAACAAGTGTTCCAAGTTTCAAAGCTTTATTCCAATGGTTACAGTCAAAAAGTGGACTTTAACAAAAACCTTAACCAAGGTGTGACGCGGAAGCCAATGCCAATGTTAATGCTGGGGCGAGTAGGAAAGCTCCACTATTCTTCGAATAGTCAAGCTAACAAGAGCTGTCACAGGACAGCACGCTCGACTATTCTCAGAATTGTTAGTGTAAAAATGTTTGATAGTGGCCTAAAATGGTGTCCAATGATACTAGAAATAAGTAATCAAAGTATCAGTAAAATATCTTTAATAATATTCAAGATGTAGGATCTCTTTGAAATCTTTAATGAAAAAAACAACCTAAGTTAAAAAGGGCAATAATTTCTGTTAAAATGCTTGATAGAGTAATGTACTCTTGCCTACAGATGAAGCTTGGGATGGTGAACAAGTGTACCAAGTTTCAAAGCTTTATCTCAAAGGGTTATGTAAATAAGTGGACTTTTAACAAAAACCTTAACCAAAAATTCTAAGTTAACAAGAGGGCCTGAAAGGCCCCGACATTGCTCACCAGACAATCAGAGAAGAAGATTTTCAAAGTTTTCACTATGTGTTTCTATATAACTTTTGTAGAGGACCTCAAGTGAAGAAAATTTATAAAAATGTAAATGAAAACATATAACAATGCAAATCTAAAGAAGGGCATGTACAAAAGTATGTATACCCTCTCCCTGGGCAAATTGGTTGAATTTCAGAAAGAATAAATTAACCTATACATGTACTTATATTCAAAATTTCAGATATTTTCATTACACCTTCATGAGTTATTATTATTCATTTCTTAATTTATTTTCAACCCTTCCCCTGTTCTATGTTTATTCAAAATTAAATACCTACTGAATATTCATGGACAAATTAATTATAATGAAATAGGGAAGGTGGGACAGAGTAGCCATTTTAGAAAGTAAAGAACCATCTTTCAATTTCCATTGACAAACAGAGTAGACCCTGATCAGACAGCTGCTATAGGAGCCGTCTGATCTGGGTCTGCTGTTTGCAAATGTGTGAAAAGGTGTTGACATGAGGGAAAGGGTTAGTAAACATATTATAAGTATATTGTACACAAAATGAAAATAATGTAATGCAATTTGCACTATATTATATCATAAGCAAACAGCAGATTGATCAGATGGCTTCAACATGAGCCGTCTGATCTGGGTGTACTCTGTTTGCAAAGGTGTAGAAAGGCATATTTATGGAGTAAAGGGTTTATCATCTGATTACCTGTGCAACAGGCCAGATCTAACTATAACAATTGTCTTTGTTTGGATCTGCAATATTACTGCAGATTTACTACCAACAAGGGAGACAATCCAGCTGTTATAAAAACAAGAGGGCCAGAATGGCCCTGAAGCGCTCACCAAACAACCAGAGGAGAAGATTTTCAAAGTTTTCACTATATGTTTCTATAGAAAACTAGCCGACCCTGGGGCGGACCAATTTTAACCCCTGGGGAATAATTTAGAAAAACTTTTAGGGGACCTGAACATGATGCTATGAGCCAGATATGAAAGCTGAGATTAACCTTCCAGTTTCAGAAGAAGATTTTCAAAGTTTTCTCAATATGTTTCTATTGAAAACTGCCCACCCCTGTGGCAGGGCCAATTTTGACCCCAGGGCCATAATTTATATAACTTTTGTAGAGGACCTGAACATAATGCTATGTGCAAAATATGAAAGCTGAGAACCTTCCAGTTTCAGAGGAAAAGATTTTCAAAGATTTCACTATTTGCTTCTATTGAAAACTGCCCACCCCTGGGGTAGGGCCAATTTTGACCCCGGGGCCATAATTTATATAACTTATGTAAAGGACCTGAACATGATGCTATGTGCCAAATATGATAGCTGAGAACCTTACAGTTTCAGAGGAAAAGATTTTCAAAGATTTCACTATTTGTTTCTATTGAAAACTGCCCACCCTTGGGGCGGGGTCAATTTTGACCCTGGGGCCATAATTTATATAACTTTTGTAGAGTACCTGAACATGATGATATGTGCCAAATATGAAAGCTGAGAGCCTTCCAGTTTCAGAGGAGAAGATTTTCAAAGATTTCACTATTTGTTTCTATTGAAAACTGCCCACCCCTTGGGAAGGGCCAATTTTGACCCCGGGGCCATAATTTATATACAGTCAAACTTTACTAGCTCGAACACTGCTCTGTCGAGGACACTGCCCTGCTCGAGGTCACGTCGAAGTCCCGAAAAAAGTTGTTCTTAATTCAATGTAAAATACAACGGCTGTGTCAAGTATGGCTAGCTCAAGGACCTGGCTATACTCGAGGTATAATCCTGTCCCTTCAGCGGTTAATCTGGTGAT
Organism: Azorinus chamasolen; assembly: GCA_963576725.1. NCBI lineage: Eukaryota > Metazoa > Mollusca > Bivalvia > Cardiida > Solecurtidae > Azorinus > Azorinus chamasolen. Next base: position 15,159,884 of record OY755250.1, on the reverse strand, counting down.
TTTTGCCTTGTTGGCTCGAGGGCGTTAACGTGGAACGTGTGAAAAATTTACCTGTTGTTTGTCCCTTCTCACCTGTCATTCTGTGTTTTCGCAGGTTTATCAATTTAATAGTGAATTACACCTTTTAACGAAATAATTGTCGGGTTTGTTAATCATGAACACTTTTTATGATGTTTGCTTACGAATGAAGATTGTTTGCTTTTTATTCGTGTTTGCACATACATAATAAGAAAATGTGTTGGAATGTTAGCGTGTATGTAATTATTGTGTCAAATTTGAGTAACCAGCCTGTGTGTATAAAGTTTAGTGCATTTAGCTGTGCATCACAAATTCTCTAGCAATGACAGAGTTAGCGTCTCAAAGAGTTACACTATCCGAGCAATCTAGTGAAGGACCCGTTCGCGGGGGATAGCTAGATCGGATGAGACACCCACACTTGTAATTAAGGCAAGGGGTCAAAAGAGAAAGATTAACACAAAAACCTTGGAGGTGAAATACGCAGCTATTATGGGGTACAGAAGGGGGTCAAGTCAAAGGCACAGATAGCACGAGATATGGACATAAACAGCAGTACACTGTCAACGTGGCTGAAAAACGCTGAGTCCATCAAAGAAGGCTTCCTAAACTTTGGGCCCAAGAGAAAAATCATGAAGACTGGCAGATGGGAGGAGCTTGACACAGCACTCCTCAAATGGTTCAGAAATGCCCGTGACCAGGGTGCCATAATATCAGGACCATTGATGCTACAGAAAGCAGCTACCTTCGCCGAAGGGCTCAGTATCCCTGATTTTAAGGGATCTACTGGGTGGCTTGATCGGTTCAAAGAACACCATGGCATCAGCTTCAAGGCAGTCTGTGGAGAGGCAAAAGACGTGCAGGATTCATCCACTGCTATGCAGAACTGGCACGAGAAGCTGCAAGTCATCTAGGAAAGGTTTAGTCCTGATGACGTCTACAATGCTGACGAGACGGGTCTGTTTTTCAGAATGTTACCAGATAAGACCATGGAGTTCAAGAATGTGCCATGCCACGGGGGAAAACGCAGCAAAGAGAGGCTGACGGTATTAGCTTGCGCCAATATGTCAGGAACAGACAGACTTCCAGTTCTGGTAATCGGCAAATCAGCCAAGCCGCGCTGCTTTAAAAACGTAAAGACGCTACCTACCCAGTACCTTGCCAACAAAAAGGCATGGATGACGTCGGACGTATTTTCCACATGGCTCCGTGACCTGGACAAGCAGATGAACAAACAACGGCGGAAGATAGCAATGATTGTTGACAACTGCCCAGCTCATCCTGCAGTGAATGGCCTGAAGAATATCGAGTTGATATTTCTCCCGCCAAACACGACGTGCAAAACGCAACCCATGGACCAGGGGGTTATCCAAAACCTCAAGATTCACTACAGAAAGAGGGTTGTTTTGAGGCAGATAGAGGCGATAGAGAAGAGGTCAGAGTTTACACTGTCTGTGCTTGATGCTCTGATCATGCTTCAAGAAGCGTGGGAGTGTGTTACTCCTTCAGTAGTAGCCAACTGCTTCAGAAAGGCTGGGTTCGTTAGAAATTCCGTTCCCGAAAACTTCAGCAATGACGATGAGGAAGATGCTCTGGATGACATTCCATAAGCATGACTTGCTGCATTATGTCACACAGACCTGTCAGAGTTTGTCAGCTTCGGGGAAGACGTTCAGACAAGTCCGTCTCTCTCAGAGGATGATATCATCGCAGAAGTAAAGGACAGAAACAACATCAGCCAAGAGAGCGACGAAGAAGATCAACAAGACGAAACAACGACACCTCCACCCAGTCTGACAGAAGCAACATCAGCTTTACTGTTGCTCCGTGGTTATCTAGAGACTCTTGATAAATCTCACCAGGAATTGAAGACACTGTGCCAAATAAACCGTCGTTTAACTAGAGAAAAGTTGAACAATGTGTGTAACAGTCGCCAGCCTGTGCTAACTTGCTACCCCTGTGGTGGGGTCAATTTTGACCTTAGGGGCATGATTTATATAACTTTTGTAGAAGACCTGAACATGATGCTATGTGCCAAATATGAAAGCTATGAACCATCCAGTTTCAAAGGAGAAGGTTTTCAAAACTCACTATATGTTTCTATTGAAAACTGCCCACCCCTGGGGCGGGGCCAATTTTGACCCCAGGGCCATAATTTATATAACTTTTGAAGAGAACCTAAACATGATGCTTTGGGCCAAATATGAAAGCTAAGAACCTTCAAGTTTCAGGGGAAGATTTTCAAAGTTTTCACTATATGTTTCTATTGAAAACAAGGCAACCCTTGGGCGGGGCCAATTTTGACCCCAGGGCCATTATTTATATAACTTTTGTAGAGGGCCTACAGATGATGCTATGTGCCAAAGATGAAAACTGAGAACCCTGTAGATTCAGAGGAGAAGATTTTTAAAGGTTCAAATTGTTGACGACTGACAACGGACGACGCACACCGACAACATCAGGTGATCACAAAAGCTCACCCTGAGCATTTCATGCTCTAGTGAGCTAAAAAGGGCCATAAATCTGTCAAAATGCTGGACAGAGTTACGTACTCTTGCCTACAGATGAAACTTGTGATGATGAACAAGTGATCTAAGTTTCAAAGCTTTATCTCAAAGGGTTATGTTGATCAGTGGACTTTAACAAAAACCTTAACCCAAAATTCTTGCCTACAGATGAAGGTGGTGAACAAGTGTTCCAAGTTTCAAAGCTTTATTCCAACGGTTAAAGGCAAAAAGTGAACTTTAACAAAAACCTTAACCAAAGTGTGACGTGGACACAGACAGATGCCGACGCCGGGGCAAGTAGGATAGCTCCACTGTTCTTCGAATAGTCGGGCTAAAAACTACCCATCTCTAAAATTTTCCTTTTCTCTAGTAAATGCTCCTTTTCAGTAGATTTATTCAAAAAGTTTGGAAATAATTCTAAAGAGTAGTAACAACATAGGTGGAGGGCAGACCCTGATCAGGCAGCTCCTACAGAAGCCATCTGATCTGGGTCCATTCTATTTGCAAAGGCGTGAAAAGGTGTGTGAATGTTGTAAAGTGTTAACCGAAATAATATACAGAATAACAGCAGTGCCTTACCTTCATAAGTGTGTTCAGATCTCTTTCTCTTAGTGGCAGCCCCTGTAGCTCAACACAGGTAAGCGATGGGGTGACCCCAAGACACTCTTTAAGGGCTTTACACATCCTGTAGGTAATCTCTTTAGATCGGACTGATGGGGTTTTCCTTTTCTCTATTAAGGCTTTCTTCTCTGAAATATAAAATCAAAATCCATCTAGTCAAACTTCACTTAGTCTAAGTCAGACAATTTGAAGCCTGACCTCGACATAGTGAGGGTGCTCGCCCAAGTGAATTCAGGGCTCAACATTAACCTACGTCCGACAGACATTCACTGGTTGAATGTCGGTCCGGTCATGCAAATATTCAAAGCCACTAGCCCGACTTGTCGTATAAATCCCGGTCCGGTCGCAATACTGATCGAAAGAGAAAGTAGAAGAAAAACACTTACAGATAGGTCATGTCGGGTTCATCTATAATTGTGCTTATACATAGTACGCATGTGCGAAAATACAGACTGCTCTTCGCGATATTTTCCCCACTACTAGCTAGCCTTTACAATACCACGTGGTGACCCACGTACGGATACCAGTCTTGGAATTCCGTATCTATTTTTGCTATCAAACAGGAACACCGTTGAGGAAGTTGTCGAAAAAAAAGGCGTCGGTACAATGTATTAATTTGCATGTAATGTTCAGTCGCAACATTTTGAAAACAATAAAATACGCGAAATGCTGCACTGAATTAATCTCCCGAATAAATAAAACACGTACCTAAAAATTACAACATTTAGACTCATTTACGTTTGATTACAATAACAACGTGAGGAAGCTTTAACGTAAGTAAAATTTGTCTGTTGAAAGAAATGTCACTTTTAAACTTCGGCTTTACATCAAAATGCGGCGGTAGTAGCAATGACAATATAATAAATCGAAGGGGCCTACCAGAAACAAAGAACATGTATGAAAAAGAGAAGCGAAACTGTCAATTTCTTCCCAAATGGCTTGAGAATTTAAATGGCTCCTGATCTTGTATAATATAGCATTGTAGTGCCATATTTTCATGAACATTCAAGTATAACACATTAATCACTACCCATAGACACATTCTAGCAACCCTGCTTCTCTCTAAATCTTCTTGATAAAATGTATTTAACCCTTTCCCTCATATAAACGTGTTTTCGCGCATTTGCAAACAGAGTAGACCCAGGGTCTGCTCTGTTTGCTAATAGAATTTGATAGATCTGTTTCTTTGCTTTCTAAAATGTCAACAATATTCCACCTTTCATGTTTCGCCATAACTATTTTGTCAATGAATATTCAGTAGGTATTGAAATTTGGAATAAACACAGAACAGGGAAAGGGTTAAAGCATCTCACTAGTTTTTAAAGACCAAAATAATCACCAAGTCAGGGCACAAGAAATTTTGGTCAGGGCTAGTAGTTTTCAAAACCACTAGCCCGACCGGTCTAGTAAGCAAAAAAGTTAATGTTGAGCCCTGGAATTTCATCTGAAATTGTCAATAATCAACTACATAGATAGTCAAAGATACAATACTACAACATGAAATAGCGATTGTGTTCAATACTCGTTTAACTTGAGCCTTTGTTGGTTATCAATTACATGCTTTGTTTCTATACCATTACTTACTTTAAATCCTTTTGCTCATTAAATTTGAGCTTGAAACCCGCATTCCGTGTGTACTTAAATGTACGTCTTTCTCGTTACTTACTTCAATGGGGCATGTTTGTGAAACAGTATGTGACTGTATTTCCCTTTCTCGGTAGGGTAGAGTTTCAGAATTCTTTAATTAATTTGTATGCGGGCTCACTTTCAAAAACATTTTCCAACTATATGCAAACTCTAATAAAACACAAACACTCTTTACTCATAAGCAAACACTGTTAAACGTGTTCATAATCGGACATGCTTTTTCTCCACCCAGGGGTTAAATAGAGAATAATAGGTTAGTGCCGTAGATGGGACGCCTTTATCCGACGAGGGGAGAAAACGTTGAGGCGAGGCTTGCCGAGTCTCAACTGTTTTCTCTCCGAGTCGGATAAAGGCGTCCCATCTACGGCACTAACCTATTATTCGATTTATCCAGTCAATTTAGTTAAATATCTTTTTTCATACTCATAAAACATAACACTCTTGAAAATGTCGTTTTTTGATCAACGGATCCCTCCCTTTTCATTTCCATTTAGACGTAAATAGATCTAATGAGCTACCGCAGAGGAAAATAGTTTCGATACTTGCATTACAAGAGGGGAAAACGTGGTTGAATTTGAAAAATAAGATGATTTGAATCGAGGGTCGATAAGTTATTTCAAATAGACATGGTTATATTATCTGGTCAATTTCGAGTTTCGTAGTCTCGGTTTCTATTTTTAGATAGACCTAACGTCACTCATAAATCGATGGAACTGAACTGGCTATATTTAGGTCTATGACTATCACCACCCCTGTAAGAGTTTATCAATTAAATTATCATGAGCGTGAAAAGAAAACATTTACTATTTATCTGTCAATCTTTGCTTCCAGGGTTGATTTTATCAAAAACGCGTTTCGCCAGCGGTGGATTAAATTAATAAAACTGATAAATCAACGTCACTTTGTATGTGGCTTCAGTGGCGTAATCGGTAAGGACGACGTCTCTAGAGTGATGAGAATTGGTTTTTGTAGGATCAGGCGCGGGTTCGAATCCAGCTAGAGCTAATTATTTTTTATTTTTTCTCATTTGAATAAATCTTTTGGTGAATTTTCTGTTAGATCCATTTCGTCAACATGATTTTTATGCATATTTACAGAAAATTAAAATAGTTCAATGGTTATAGAATCATTACGCCTATCTACTAACCTAATAAACCTTCTACTACCGGAAGTAACCTAATAAACCTAAGTTTATCTGCACCCCCTTTATTATGTCACTAGAGAAGCCTGGTGACTGGATAAAATGGGTACCTGTGAAAAAAATGTTTATTTGTACCCTGCAATTATTCCATTTATTATGCAGAGCTCCAGATAAGATGAATCAATTAAAATATTTTCAAGTATAACTTCTTTATTTCTCCACCAAACCCTTTGTTGTGACTACTCTTTAGAATTGTCTCTAAGAGACAATTCTAAAGAGTGGTCACACCATAGGCTTTGGTGGAGAAATGAGGATTTTAGTATTTGAGTATGCACCTTTCTCACATACCTTCCCTTATGTCCGGGTTAGAACAACGGGTTAAGATTCCCTTATCTGTAACACGTGTAAGATCACTTTAGAACGTATATATGACGCCAGGGCTCTATAAATTTTCAAATCCCAACCGGTCCAGCCGAAAAACGGACATTAGCCACCCGGACATTTGCCCCACCATTTTTCGATGAGCGGACATTAGCTCCTCATTATATGTCCACTGGTAGTATGTTTGAATATGTGCCATTTGTCCCCTTATAGTTTGTTTGTAATAAAATGACAGCATTAAATCTCGAAATTTGTGAAAACTAATGACAGTTGACATTCGCGAAAACTAATGACATTTCAAGTCGGCATGCGTGACAGTTTTGAAGGCTTTGAACGAGAAGCAAGGAAACTAGCTTACATGATTGGTAATTATTATTTAGCTTATGATGCATACGTATTTCTCATCAGAAAAACGAAAGCCACTACTCAGAATTGTTTTTCTCTTCACTGACTTCAGTACAATAAATGGAGCTCTTTAAATGTGGAGTCTCGAAAATAGGTCAACCTTTAACTTGAATCAAGCACAGGGGACCGTCACAATGAAGTATGAACCTGGACAGAAAAAAATGTATGAACACTAGATATAATTATAGTCTATAATTATATCTCGTGATCATACATTTTTTTCTGCCCAGGTCCATACTTCATTGTGGCGGTCCCCCGTGGAATCATCCGGACATTTTGTTGACTTTTTGTTATGATTCTTCAAAGTAAATTGTGTTGCTGATGGATATCAAGAGAGTATTTGCTCATAAAAACCTGATACCAAAATGTTAAGTTGTGTCAGTGACATTTCAGCCTTGATTACAGATCTATTTCTTTAGATAAACATATCCTTCTTTTTAAATACAAAAAAATAGAGTAGCCTTAATATACGGACTGTTACAGTAATTAAATAAACAAACATAATTAGGCGACATTTCATTAATTTACTACGGACCGTTGTTACCAGGTAAAATGTAGGTAATTACGACATCAATGCCAATTACTGCATAAACAATTAGAACTGTTTGCGGCATAAGAAATAGATGAAGCGCACAATGCCTAGCACGTCTTATCAATATTACATGGCTCAGTGGCCAGCTGCAAGAGGTAAGTATGTCAAGACCGACTGGCCCATAATCCTGACCCCAGGCATTTAATCCCTTGACACGTTTATGATAGGGCACTTACGAATTGCAACATTTAGCTAATAGACCGATGATTCTAATTAGATACGTGTAGTCTGCTTGAAATTTTGGGACCGATTTTTTTTCAAATTCTGTCGTACAAACCGGTCTGAGAAGTAAAAAAATCGGTCCAGACCGGCGATTTTCCGGATTTCTAGAGCCCTGTATGACGCCATACATCAGATATGACGTCAAACCATGGAAACCGATGTTTACATGTCATTTAAACGGCGAAAATACACTTATTTGTGAGAAAAAGAATCTGATGCTCGTTGTCTTTTAAGATCACATGTTCCTAAACTCACCAAGAAAGTGTTATTAAGCTCGCCAAGGCTCACTTAATAACATTTTCTAAGGCTCGTTTAGGAACATGTGATCTTAAAAGACAACTCGCAACAGATCCTCTATTTATCTGTAGCTCTGATTTATAGGTGTGATCCACTACAATGATTACTGTTTGATTACTCATCCAATATTTATCAGAGGTAACAAGGTAAAGAACCATTACAGACCATTGTCATCTGAGGGAGGTGTGTAGTAACTCCTGATAGCTACAAACTCCAGACTTTTGTTGATCCTCATCGTGTTGAGGACAGGCAACCAGTCATTGGCTCTGAAAAAAACAATCCAAAACTAAATATAAACTTTTAAATAATGAAAATTCAATGGCTTTATGAATGCTAACCCTTTACTTCATGAATATTCATATAAGAAATAATGATATCATGAATATTATATCTTATAACGGCTCATGAATACAGGAGAAATGACAATTATAGTAGTTGAGTACACACCCTTATCTGTAGTTGAGTACACACCCTTATCTGTAGTTGAGTACACACCCTTATCTGTATCTGTAGTTGAGTACACACCCTTATCTGTAGTTGAGTACACACCCTTATCTGTAGTCGAGTACACACCCTTATCTGTAGTTGAGTACACACCCTTATCTGTAGCTCTGGAGTCAAACCTTTCCTACATTTCTAATTTAAGGCATAATAATAATTGAACAAATTTAACGGCCTGTTGATTGAATTTAAGACATTTTAGGGGGCTTTTAAGGTCAACGACGGATTTATGGATTTTCTAAGGCCCAACCTCTGTATTTAAGGGCTTTTTAACCCTTTCCTCCATAAATATGCCTTTCTACACATATGTAATAAACACTTCTTGAAACCATTAATAAATAGAGCATTTGCTCCTATAGGAGCAAATACTCTATTTATCACAATGGTTTCAGACTAAAAAATTCTAAAATTTTACTTTTCTCTAGTAAATGCTCCTTTTGAGTAGATTCATTCAAAGAGGTTGGGTCTAAAAATAGCCTATGGAGGAAAAGGTTAAGGCCATGCGAACCATCCACATTGTATTATACTAAAATAATTTCTCTATCAATCCCTGTGTTATGACCAATCATTAATAAAGTCTCAAAGGAGACAATTCCAAAGAATGGTAACGAAATAGGTGAAAAAATAAAGCAGCTATTTAATGTTTTAATTTTGTTTCCAACTTTCCCTCATATAAACACATTTTCACGCATTTACAAACTGAGTAGACCCATATCATTGGAAATGGGTACTTTTAATGGATCTGTGTAGATGCCAGAAAAAGGCTCGATTTAATACATAGAGCAAAAAAAAAATTCCATCCAAATTGACCATTTACTATGCATCTTCATGCGAGAAAAAGTAGAAACTAGAACTATTACTAAAGGTGGTGAATACCCCCACACGACAGTCTTGATTGCAAATCCATCTTTGTGACACCAACTACCAATGTAACAGGAGCAAATGACAACAAGAGCTGTGTGCGGCGCCAACGCTCGTCTGATTTGGTGCTTGTCCAGCTAAATTAAAGGGTCATAACTTCAAAGTTTTGAAATCAAGAGTTATGGTTCTTATGTAGGGGCTTTCCCCTCAATGAGATCTACTAACCTATGAAGTTTCATGTTTATATCTCTTATACTTTTTCGAGTAATTAGCTACATTAAAGTTTTTGCACGCCGACAACGAAGACAACAACGCCTACGTCCCAATGACCAAAATACATGTAGCTTGACTTTTCTTTGAAACAGACTAGCTAAAAATACTCAAAGTTCAAGTGAAGATAATTCGGTAATGGCTGCAAGTAAACAAAGGAAAATTGTGTCTTGCACATGTACTTGCACATGTGTTTAGTATGTATGGCAAGTATCAATTCAATAAGTTTCAAACTGAAGGAGGAGTTTGCGACACCAACTCCCTTATATTTAATACCAAAATAAAAAAGATATTCAAAGATCAGGGGGAGATAATTCTGCAATGGCCAGCATAAACGCATGAAAATTGCATCTTGCCCATCTTACCAAATATAAATTCAATAACTTTAAAACTGAAGGAGGAGTTCACAACACCAACTCTCCATGTTTTATGCAAAAACATTTCAAAGTTCACAGAGAGATAATTCTGCAACGGCCAGCCGTAAACACATGAAAATTGCGTCTTGCAGATCTACCATTCATGGTTATTATGTATACTAAATATAAATTCAATAACTTTAAAACTGAAGGAAGAGTTTGCGACACCATATGACCAACTACCCATGTTTGTTTTTTTCAAAAATGACAAAAAAAATCAGAAGTTCAGGGGAAGATAATTCTGCAATGGCCAGTAGTAAACACATGAAAATTGCATCTTGCACATCTACCATTCATGGTTATCATGTATACCAAATATAAGTTCAGTAACTTTAAAACTGAAAGAGGAGTTTGTGACACCAACGACCCATGTCTTAAATGCGGACGGACCGACCAAACAACCAACCGACCGCTAGACAGGGTGATTCCAGTATACCCCTCAAACAAGATTGCTGGGGTATAAAGTTTGCATAGTTGGTATAATAAGTCAGGGCTCAACATTAACTTTTTTGCTTACTAGCCCGGTCAGGCTAGTGGTTTTGAAAACTACTAGCCCTGACCAAAGTTTCTTGTACCCTGACCTGGTGATCAACTAGTTTCAAACTTTGGTCTTTAAAAACTTGTTTGAACATGATTGAAGTGTTAAATCCTGCTTTAAATACATTTTCTAATGAAGATTTAGAGAGGATCAGGATTATTAAAATGTGTTTATGGGTAGTGAATGATGTGTTATATTTGTTTAATTATAGTAATAGTCAATTCTGCATGCAAAAAGAAGACTGCTGACCTGACTCCTCTTGCTGGATGTCTAATCTGGATCCGATACTTTTGCAATCGAAAAAGTATCAATATGATGTCAAGACTTCGTATTTAAAATAGATCAATGTAAACATCAATATCCAGGAAGCTGGTTATTATTTGGATGGCGTGCCAATGAATGTTCATAAAAATATGGCACTATGTACAATGCTATATTCAACACGATACTGGATCATGACCCATTTAAGTTCTCATGCCATTTTGGAAGAAATTGACAGTTTCCTTTCATTCGTTTTCTTTGTTTCTGCTAGGACCCTTCGATTTATTATATTGTCATCGCTACCACCGCCGCATTTTAGTATAAAACCGAAGTTTAAAAGTGACATTTCTTTCAACAGGTTTGGGGTGAAATATGGTGGCCGCTGGCCACGGAAGGAAAGTGACCATCTAAAACAGGTGCATTAAAGACCGATTTTGGTCAGGAGGATTTCAAACTGACCGTTAAGACGAGGTGACTGTTCATTTAAGGTGACCGTTAGGTCAAGTTTTACTGTAGATTAATTTTCAAAATGACATATAAACACATTAAATTTTTGCTGAAGCAGAAACTGTAGAATCATATCTATATTATGTTACAAGCAAACAGAGCAGACCCTGATCAGACGGCTCCTATAGGAGCCGTCTGATCTGGGTCTTCTCTGTTTGCAAAGGCGTAGAAAGGTTTAATTGTGGAGTAAAGGGGTTAATGCAGCTCTGTGGCATACAAAGCGCAACCTGACATTCTGGGATGCAAATTGGATCCAAGCTGTTTGACTGAGTGTCAAACAGCTTGGATCCAATTTGCATCCCAGAATGTCAGTGTTTTCTCAAAAGCGTGACTGAATCTGAAACATGTAAATCAGATATGAGTAGACCCATCAGAGCAACAGATTTTATAAATGTGAGTACTCAGATGCTAAAATCGTCACTTTTCCACCAAACCCTTTGTTGTGGCCCCTTTTTAGAATCGTCCTGAAGAAACAAATCTAGAGTGGTCAAAACATAGGGGTTTGGTGGAGAAAAAAGGGTTTTAATTTACGCATCTTATCTGGACCTCTGGACTTATCAAACCTAAAAATCTGTTGTGGCCTTGAATGTGGAGATTTCATGGTTTACCTAATTCTGTCTCCATTCAGGTCCAGAACCCCTTGAGAGAGGTGGGCCTTAACGGCAGGTAGGGGACAAGAGTCCTGAAGGGCACACAGGTTGTCATAGTGAGTCTCAAAGTCATACGCCCCTCTCTGTCTGACCTGCACACTCTCAATCATCCTCCCTGAAGATAAAAAACTGTCTCATCAAAGTGGATTAACCCTGTTTAATATTCATGTAAGAAATAATGACAACATGAAATTAGCTGACTTTTTAATGGCATATAATAAATATGTACACAGGCTCTTTCTACAGATGGTTGGACCTGTAGACATCTTTTATAATTTAATAAAGCAAACAGAGTAGACCCAGATAAAATGGCTCCTACAGGAGCTGTCTGATCTGGGTCTACTCTGTTTGCAAAGGCATTAAAAGACATTAATTATAATTTAATAATTATATGAAAGAAATAGTTAGCCTGTAGAGGCATAGACAAACAAGATGCACATACCGTATATAAATCAACCTTTTACCTTGTGAGTTGTGAGTATGCCTTTCAGCGCCGTCGCAAACAGAATGGACAAAGATCTGATGATCAGATGTTGTGTGTATGAACTGTCTCATAAAGGCTATGAATTTGTATATTAAATGACATAAACACAGGATATTTTGACCAAGGCAGAATTTGTAAAAACAGGTCTATATAATTCCATATGTAAACAGAGAAGACCCTGACAAGATGGTTCAAACTTTCTGCCAACCTCTTTCAAAACTATGCATCTGTAAAATTTGCTCCTTTTCAGTAGAATTTTTCAAAGAGGTTGGATCTGAAATTAGCCTATGGGGGAATGGGTTAAAAACAACAAAGAATGAATAAATCTTTAACCCTTTTACTTTATGAATGTCAGAAATAATTAATAGGCTGAATCTTTATAAGCATTGAGGGCATTAATAACAAGAGACCATTTGGCTTTTGGTAGAAACAATTTATAGTTAGATCTATTATAATATCAGCAAACAGAGAAGACCCTGATAACACAGCTCCTACAGGAGCCATCTGATCTGGGTTTACTCTGCAAAGGCGTATGGATTATATTAGGTAGGTGTTATCTGATCAAGGTGTGCTATTTGATCAAGTGTGCTTATTTGCCGGTGATATAGTAGGGGTGACTATTGGGTCCAGTTTTGACTAATGCAATACTATTGCTATTGCTGAATGTACTATTGCGATACTATTGCTATTGCTGGAAACCACTGCGATACTATTGAAATAATTATTGCCAAGATTTGAAAACCACAGAGGGTGAGTCCAAGCATGCGTTGGGCACCTTTGTATTGCAGGACTAGTATTTTGCGTTGTTGCCTGTTTTGTCTATATATGAGAGGTATTTCAATCTTGGTCCTAAAAGTGTGACATGAATGACTAATTTTCAGATTAGTTATTTTTCATTGTTTTCAGGGTTTTTTCAAAGCATAACCATCAAATAATTATGACATGGCAGGAAGAAGATAACTGCATTGAGGGTTTTCAAGAAATTTTGTATCAAAGATGCCTGACATTTTGTTATGTTCGTAACATAGTGTCCATTACAGCTCCAATTATGGCAAATGATGGCTTATATAGAACAAATAAATCATTAACTGATGTCATCAATTAGATTGTATTGAATTTGCTCCAAATTTATACCTTCAATTATATTGTGTCTATTTTACTAGGAACTAAATATGACCACCGTTACAACCGCAACGTTACATATGAAGGCAAAAAGTTGTTTTTTTATTTCTCAGATATCACCAGTGGCAGATATCAGACCGATCCCTGTGGCACGCTATATCTCATGTTAACTGGAGTGGACAATTCCCCATCTATTGACACTAATTGATAGCGGTCATTTAGATAGGAGGTCATCCACTCAAGAGGTTTCCCAATGATTCCGAAGTCTCTTTCCAGGCGTTTCAGCAACGTATACGGTACTTATTTCTTTTCTTACGGAACTGCGGTACGAATAGCGGCTGGGGCTATTCGTACGGTACCCAGCACTGTGCATAGAATGTTGCATTCAAGTTTTGTTTTTTATGATCTGAGTACGTTGACACAATATAATAGAGCATAATAGGACACAGACATATAAACTTACGGAAAAGATGTAGTTGATTTACCTATGTCCTAAATAAATTCTTTTTTATTATTATTCTTATCTATATATAAGTATTAAATATATTTTATTTTAAATGTTCTATAATTTACGCATTATTGTACATAAAATGTATCTTTGTGAAGCGCTTTTGAACGCACATAACCTGTATGAAAAGAGCGCTATATAAATGTGGTATAATAATAATAATAATACGCTATTCGTACGGGAGACTCCCAGTTATTCAAGAATTTGATACCTGTGGATAATTACAGTATGAAATTCATTAAAGATGTTATATTATTTGAAATTGTTTTATTCAATAAAGATAGTTATCATTTTAAATCGTTTGTGTTTGAATCTCCGTAGATGTGTTACTTTGATCCGTGTCGACTAATTAAGGCGGTTTGCAATGAGGTCATTGATCTACAGTACGATCTTAATTATTTGTAATTAATTGGCTTAAAGGATTAAAGATGATTTATTACTGTCTGAATTACAATTGATGTGTTGCTTTATTCTTTGTCGACTAATTAAGTCTATTTTTATTCCAAATGTTAATTACATTCTGAATATTCATTAAAAATAGATATTAAAGAAATATGGAAGGGGGAATATTGTAGACATTTTAGAAAGCAAGGATTCAGCTCTATCAAATTATATTAGCAAACAGAACAGACCCTGATCCTCTAGGAGCCGTCTGATCTGGGTCTACTGTTTGCAAATGCATGAAAACACGTTTATATGAGGGAAAGGGTTAATCAAGTCGAATATAATCGTTATTTGATTACTGAAATTAGTACCAATTTTCGACCGGCTCCTTTACTAGTTAATGTTGGTGCAGAATCTCTAAAATTCCTGAGAATAAGCCTCATGTATAATGGAATCTTTGTCATATTGTCTATTCATTGTCACTATGGCTTCTACTTCTTTAACTTTCGTAGTTGGAGAAAATTTCTCTTCTTTCAAATCTCTTGAGAGTAAAATTGAACAGTATCAGCAGGCTAAAAAAACTACAAGCGTAGTTCGATATCTCTTGAAGCTGCTAAAGCTAGGTGTCCTAAAAAATCTTGTGAGTACAAGTAAATACACAGGGTTTTCATTTTCATTCATAACAACCGATTGTTTTCTGGACATAGCATATGCTCATATACTCATATACTGCAAGACAAGTGAAAATTTGGACTTTATTATTCCCTGATTTGCAAACAGAGTAGACCCAAATGAGATGGCTCTTATAGGAGCTGTCTGTTCAGGGGTCTGCTCTGTTTGCTGATTATATGGAATTTGATAGATCTGTTTCTTTACTTTCTATAATGGCTACAAGTACAATGTTCAACCTTCCATGTTTCATTATAACTATGTTGGCCATGAATATTCAGTAGGTATTGAAATTTGAAATAAACAGAACAGGGAAAGGGTTTGGAAGGGTTTGCTTATAAATAAGAATGCAAATTTATGTCTGACATCTGACAGGGGTGTGCGGGCAGCATAAAGCAGCAATACACATTAAGTGTCAGTCTGATGTTTTCTAATTTCTATGAAAGCATGTGTGTGCATGCCTTGATCAGACAGCATCTCATCTGAGCCTCTGAACTAAAGAATTTACCTTTTTTACCTATGACAACACTAACACCTCTCAGGTAGCGCTGCAAGCTGCAACCAACAGTTCGGGATCTTTCTTTTCGTTAACACTTTTTTTCAAAGGGAGCCCATAAAAATCTGTAAAAGCAGTGCTAGGATCCTTAATTAATTCAAATACTAATTAAGTACTGTGTATTTTTGAAATGAACAGAAACTTTTGGCATTAGAAAGTCATAAATGTTTATAAACTGTAAAGACAATTGGAAAGATGAAACCCGAGGATATCCGAATGTTTTTCATGTCCATGCTAGTTTCGAAATTACTGCAGCTTTTAAACGGTTGACAGCTGAGTTAAAGTGTCACTGTGCACCAAGCAGATTTCAGTATACATAACATGGCACTAGCTAAGGTTTTGCTACCTGTTTGATTGCTGCTTTTGCAATAATTCACCGGTTTCTATGTAATTCTCCAATGTAAACGTTCTTTGAATACACAGGAAATGGCGCCGAACCTTCCCAGAATACAGCAAACTTCCGTTACTATTTTTTTCACTGAAAACAAGTTTGGAGTTTCTAAATAGGATACATAAGCTACAATTTAGCGTACAGGACAAGTGTTCTTGTATGGAAAGTTTAATTCGCGTTTTCCACGAAATGCGAATGGCATAGTACAATATTATCAGTTATATTGTATCGTTACATAGTACAATACTATCAGTTGTTCATTATGCAGAGTGTAATTTATGAAAGGCACTTCACCCAGAAGTTAGACAACCTATTAATTACATTAGGGCAACTTAGATATCTATAGATCTATTTCCATATACATACTGACAACACAAAAAGTACATTAGCCTGCTGTAAAGAATCACTTTCATTAAAATACCTCGGCCATGAGTTTTTTATTTTTATATTCATTGCCATCTGCAAAACTGTAGTCTGCCACAATTCATAATGTATGTTTTTGTTCCATATTTCCATTTTAAAACGCAATCGAAAAAAAGTCTCACCAGAATCTGTTTGACACTCTGAATGATGCAATCGTAGTTTAAACCGCCACCCCTCTTCCGTCCCCTTCCGCCACCCCTCTTCCGTCCCCTTCCGCCATCCGCACGCGGAGTCAAGTGTCAGAGTAGTCTGCAATGGATTAACCCTTTCCCTGTTTAATATTCATGTAAGGGGTAATTACATCATAAATATTTATTAACATATTTTATGATGGCAAATATATACACATCCGGTTTTTAGCTCAAACTGAAACTGTATAATCATATCTATATTATAGCACAAGCAAACAGAGCAGACCCTGATCAGACGGCTCCTATTGGAGCCGTCTGATCTGGGTCTACTCTAGCTGTTTGCAAATGCGTGAAAATGTGTTCAAATGAAGGAAAAGGGTTAAAGGTTAAAGATGCGTAAGGTTTTCATTCAGCACTGAGATTCCTGTACATGTACCTTTGTCGTGTCCCACCGCTTACCTAGTAGCAAACATATCAGACCCTGATCACACTGCCCCTACATGACCCGTCTCAGACCCTGATCACACCGCTCCTACATGACCCGTCTCAGACCCTGATCACACCGCTCCTACAGGACCCGTCTCAGACCCTGATCACACCGCTCCTACAGGACCCGTCTCAGACCCTGATCACACTGCTCCTACAGGACCCGTCTCAGACCCTGATCACACTGCTCCTACAGGACCCGTATCAGACCCTGATCACACTGCTCCTACAGGACCCGTATCAGACCCTGATCACACCGCTCCTACAGGACCCGTATCAGACCCTGATCACGCCGCTCCTACATGACCCGTCTCAGACCCTGATCACACCGCTCCTACAGGACCCGTCTCAGACCCTGATCACACTGCTCCTACAGGACCCGTATCAGACCCTGATCACACCGCTCCTACAGGACCCGTCTCAGACCCTGATCACACCGCTCCTACAGGACCCGTCTCAGACCCTGATCACACCGCTCCTACAGGACCCGTATCAGACCCTGATCACACCGCTCCTACAGGACCCGTATCAGACCCTGATCACACCGCTCCTACAGGACCCGTCTCAGACCCTGATCACACCGCTCCTACAGGACCCGTATCAGACCCTGATCACACCGCTCCTACAGGACCCGTCTCATCTGACTCTATCCTGTTTGCAAAAGCTTGGAAAGGCTTGTTTATGGAGTAAAGGGTTGCGGAACGGATCATAATTTCTGCTAATATTAACCCTCTCTCTACAATAACTGCACACTTATCTGATACAACACGTTAACCCATTATCTCACAGGCTATTTTTAGGTACAACCTCTTTGAATAAATCTACCGAAAGAAACTAACTAAAGAAATTGAAAATGTTAGAAGTTTGTAGTTCTGAAACCATTGTGATAAATAGAGCATTTTGTATTTAATTTACTCTGTTTCTGCTCGATGTATAGTTTTTTATTAATTATACCAATAAAATTGGAGCAAATGCTCTATTTATCACAATGGTTTCCAAACGTGACTTTTACAAAGACGTCTAAATGCGTATGTCATACCTAACCATTTCCTTCGTATAAACACCTTTTTGCGCATTTGCAAACAGAGTAGACCCAGATCAGACGGCTCCTATAAGAGCCGTCTGATCATGGTCTGCTCTGTTTGCTTTTGGTATGATATAGATCTGATTCTACAGTTTTTATCAAAGCAAAAAAAAATCTCCAAAAAATATCTGCAGCAGCGGCAAAAGTAACATGAAACTCAATGAGGTTAAGCCTGTGACTGAAACGTCCATACAATGGTTTGAACCATTTCATTTTGAAATCATATTCTTCGTCTTCATCTTCTTTGTCATCTTTATTAAATTTGACTTCTATTCATCAATACCCCCATATAAGGTTAAATGTTTTTAACACTTCTGATGTACCAAAGTCCCCCAAAACAAATAAAGATCAATAAATATTGTATTTCTTTGTTCAACTATATTCGGCGCTTAACAAAGAAAGTTCTAGAACATAATTATCCTGTATTTCCATCATGCCGGTATTTTTTTTATTATTATTATAATTATTTTATGTCTTGTTGTTTGTATTACATGTATAATGCTACAGTTCGATATATGGTTCCTGCGTCCTCGCATTTTAACCCATTTGTTCCCACGATCCCATATATGGAACGTAGGCAAACAGTGTAGATAATAATGCGGTGCCTGATCAGAGTCTACACTGTTTGCTGATAGGAATTTCAATATAAAACAAAACGAAATTGAAAAACTTTAGGACAGGCACCCCTTAGATAAAAAAAAAAGGGACTTAATCCAATATAAAAACATGGAATAATCCACTGGACGCAAATGGGCTAACTGTAAGCCGTTAACCACGGGTCGTCAATCGTAAGCCGTGGTACTTTACCCCTCCCTAAAACAGAAACCCAACAAAGAATCAACACCAACAAAACAAAACACGCACACACAGTGAGCACACGCGGGATCGAATATGCTTGCACACAAAATATATACACACAAAAGAGCGTTCACGCGCACACGTGCTCACTAACTTTCATACATAAGAAGTAACGCCGTTGTTTTTCTACAAACATTCGATCCAAGTGTCAAACAGTTTGAATCCTGATGATATACCGAATACATACCGAATACATCGCTATCTCACCTCGATCCAAACTGTTTTGCAAAGACCAGAGGTCAAGAGAAGATGCGTAGGCCTAAATTAAACTATTTCTTAGAATGGGTTCTTTTTTTTCTCCGCCGATCACTATGTGATGACCACTTTTAGAATCTGCTCGAAGAGATGATTCTAAAAACAAAATGATCGCAAAAAGGGTTTGGTGGATGAATTCATACGCTCTTGTTGCTCTGAAAAACAATCAGAAAATCGCCCGTTTCGTGATAAGAGGCTATATAAAATCACCCATGATGACGTTAGAAGGTTTGGTAGGTCATTCATAGGGTATATCTAGCAGTTTATCATGCGGATACAATCCTTCATAGTATAATGACGTCAGACCGAAACATTGCGATACGCCTTCAAACATTCCCATTGCTTATCAGGTAGCCAAACTGGTATCCCGCTACCTTAACCTTATGCTGCCCTCCGCGCCTTAACTCACATTTGAAAACAGATTGGATCCAGATGAGAGGCCGAGTAATTCGGCGTCTCATCAGGATCCAAGCTGTTTGACACAAGGTCAATAGTTTCTGAAAAATCATGATGGTTTCGGATTTAGTCAAAATTGCACCAGAGCCCAATTTAAGGAGACATTATTTTTTCTCGGTGTAGTAAGGGTTAAGTAAGTTTTGATTTAAGGTGTGGGTTGTGGGTATTAACACAGAACTATACTGGATGTCAAGATACAAACTAAATATCAACAAAAATAGGTGGTCAAACTTAGGTCTAGACTAAAACACGAATGTGGGTACAACTTGCGTCATTTAACCGTCGTTTGGACCGGACTTATATGTTGGATTGCATTTTATCTAGAGCCCAAAGGATTACGCAAGAAAAGTGTGATTTATAGAGAACAGTCTGCACGTGAATAATCACTGTGAATATTTCGCTTATAGGTAAGAATAGTCATGATTGTGTTACCACTGACTTTTTATTGTATTTAGTTTGTTTTTTAGTATTTTGTACTTTGATTCTACTTCTCACGTTTTATCCCATGAGAATGTTCCCATGGTGACATGAAAAACGTCTAATTAACCGTTAACCCTTTCGCTGCCAACTTTCTAATTGTCGTCTACAAACCAATTTCGTTAGGTCATTCGGTAAAATAAGGAAATAAGATGAATAAATGCAATTTTCAAATGATAAAGCACAGACGTAGATATAGAGTTTGAGACAAAAGGTGAAGTTCCTGATCAGGGACTGCACTATTTGTCGTGGTGCATTTATGCGACATTTACGGTGAAAGGGTTAATGTACTTGGTAGCATTTTTTCTTACACGAATATTCGTGGAGTAAAGGGTGTTAAAACAGGATAGAAAACTAGAAACAAGCCATTTATTTCATCATGTTCAACTCCCTTGTAAACTCTTGTTATCAGGCACATGCTTGCGTTGTCATCCAGTCTGTAAACAAAGGGCGATCTTGAAAGTTAATTACTGATCAAGGGTCAATAAAATCGGAGATTGCACACCCGACAAAACACAACTTGTCGCCCCTTTGGTCATCTGCAAGATTTTGTATTAATATAATGACGCCATGTTTAGTATCGACGTGTATTACACTGTTGGAAACACTTGGGATTGATTCAGAAGGGAACAGATGACCACGAAATACATGTAATCTGAAGCCCAACTGTTTGTAAATATAAAATGCTATAAGAACAGTTACATGAAGGAAATCTCGAGTGATTCAGAATTTATGAGATTTGCAACATTTCTTATCAACGAAACATTCATGAAACTAAATTTGTACAAATGTAACAAGCGTTATCAGTTTATAACAAGGCTGGCAAATCCTTGAAACTAAATATTAACCCTTACATTGCTGAGTTTTCAAATGGACTCATCCAAAATTCAAACAGTTCTGCTTACGGTAATTATCTAAAGTCCCTAAAATATCTAAAGAAAAGTGTAACATGACAAACAGTGCAGACCCTGATGAGAGTGCTCCTCTAGGAACCCTCTTATCTGGGTCTACACTGTTTGCAAAGGACAGTTTGGCTCGTTGCCAGCAGAGTAATGGTCAATAAACCAACATTTGCTTTGAAAAACCAATGTCTGCTTCTTTTGACTTTACAAATTGCTATACAAGTGTATACATACTTTCGAACTTTTGCAACACGAATCCTGTGATATACATCAATATAACATATAGCAGATACTCATTGATCTCAAACAGTGTAGATCCTGATCAGACATTTCAAATCAGTGGCTGGTCTGCTGTCTATAGAACAAAAGTCAGGCAGGAAATTAGGAATGACACACTGAAAGATAGATAGACAGATTTATTTCAGTGTGAAATATAACATACATGGTAATTAAGACATTAATACATACCTTTAAAATAATATATAGTATGCATGAATGAATAAATAATGAACCAAATCATACACCAAGGATGACAAACAAAAGGGAAAGCCCTTACTTGTACATGTATTATCCGTGGTGTATGGTGTGATCATGTGATTGTCATGAACGTCCACGATGCACTAATGATGTGTGTATTCACCTTCTCAAAAAGTCGCATTGAATATTCCACACAGGACATAAAACCCAAACAAACTCAACGAAACTCATTGAAAACCAAACACAAGATGCGACGCATGCGTATGACAAGACATAATGTCACAATAAGGGCTAGGCTTAATACTTAAAATAATATATCGGTTTGGTTTGGTTTATGACACTTCGACACTAAATAGGATAGTTTGGCGTTTAGAGCACTGCGTTCCTAAATAGGACAGTTTGGAGTTTAGGGCACTGCGACACTGAACAAATCACATAGTGCAAAATGATGTTGAACATAAAGGAACTCTACCAACACCAATTCACAGCAAATGGAGAGTCACTATTGACGCTCTGTTCTCAAAATTTGACGAACGTCGTTAATGAATGTTATTTCTCACCTTTATTTACACCCACACCGCCAAGTATGCTACACTTTTCAACATTCTAAGTATATTTCTGATTGTAACACGTGACTAAGTGACAGTAACGTGTCAACTGGTGATACGAGTCGTCTCCCTTGGAACACTGTTGCCATAACAAAAGCAGATCATGAAAACCAGACACTGATACATGAAGTGTGTCACTTATAAATATCTTGCATTGAATGAATCCTTTCCCTTATATAAACGACTTTTCACGCATTTACAAACAGAGTAGACCCAGAACAGACGGCCATAGGAACCGTCTGATCAGAATATGCTCTGTTTGCTTTATACGTGTTATAGATCTTATTCTACATTTTTGTCAAAATAAAACATTCCCTTGAACAAAATAAATTATGAAAATGCAGCTAACAAATAATCACGATGCCACTATTTCTTGCTTGACTAATGGACAGAGAAAGGTGTCACAAAAGTTACAATTTTATTAGGACTTTTAATGCGTTGATATAAGTAAACAATGAGCAGTGAGCCATAAAAATCCACTTTTTGGGAGAATCAGCATTCTGTCTGTTTTATATATATCAAAAACCTGCATGAGAAAATCGTGATTTTCCCCTTAGTTAGATAGACTGCAGCAATGCCGACATCCCTAAATCGTGGAACGTACCAAAATGTAAAGTACATTCACGGCTCACTGCTCGTTGTTTACCTATATGTGTATAGAGCGGTTTATACTGCATTGGTCATTTGGGATGTGGACAACCAGCTTGCAATATGTAAGAAGAAAGTTAATATATTTGAAGAGGAAACATTTGATAGATACTGTAAGTTACTTTTCCCCTTCCCCTTGTAGGTTACCACAGATTATTGTTTCAATGCAAATTTCTCGCGTGGATTGAAAGTTCGTTTTTAACATTTAATATCAGTTTCTGTTAGTAGACATTTTTCCGTCTGTTTTAGATGGCTTCCACTGTACATACTGATACGCCCTGACGGTAACTTATACACTTAACGGAACTTCTAACGCTACATTTAGTCTTTATTTATTATTTTAAAAACCACTGCAAAGATATACTTGAAAGTTCATACAAATAATATATATCATATTAGACATATTCTGTAAATATTTTATTGCAAACGATCTGTTTGTTATCAAATTACACTCGCTTAAAGATAAAACTCCCAAATTCGAAAGTCCAAGAATTGGCTGTTTACGCAGTGCAATAAGACGGAATGCACATATAAAAAATATTGCTTTTGGGTCTTGCGTGCATTCTCATTTCATTTTTACTCGAACTTAAAAGTTTTTTTCTACATCGACTTAGTACCCGTTAAGGTAACACTACTGTAAACGTTTCGAAAGCTATGTTCCTGGAAAGACAATTACCTTTGATTAGAGCGCTAAGTAATTCTGTTTTTAAGGGTACCGTTACACTGTCCGAAATTTAAACCATTCTGCACATTTGTTAAGGGCACTGTTGTTTCACTGTCCGAAATTTAAACCATTCTGCACATGGAACTTGTGTAACCCGCTACCCCTAATTAGAATACAGTTAATTATGATTTCCACTTCATACATGTTGAAATGTGAGTTAGAAAATGCCTAGAATATCTAGACATCAAAGGGCTCAAATTGTTGGTATGATAGAAGCCATTGCTACTTATGGACAGGTCAGGTTTTCTTATTGTTGTATTTCTTAACCTTAACAATGTATCATTTAGATGTTGGTTGAATAAAGTAATCATAGTTATAATGATAAGAATAATATAATCCTTATTTAAAATTCAACTGCAACGTGACCCCTAGACTGTCAAGGCAAATCGTTGACAGACCCAGTCTGATGAAACTTGTTGAAAATATGTTTGACACTGCTCCGGTGTATGTTGAAAAGGGCAGCGTCCTGAAATTAGACAGTTGCATTTTCAATAAGGATTATATTATTATTTTTGAATTAAATCATGATTACCTGTGTTCTGATTAGGATTAGCGGGTTCCACAAGTACCATGTGCAGAATAGTTAAAATTTCGGACAGTGTAACAGTACCCTTAGAACAGAATTACAAGGCGTGCTCTAATCAAAGGTAATTGTCTTCCCAGCAACATAGTTTTCGAAAAATGTACAGTAGTGTTACCTTATAGTTTATTAACGGGTATTCAGTCGATGTAGAATGAAACTTTCAAGTTCGAGTAAACATGAAATGTGAACGCACGCAAGACAAAAAAGCAATGTTTTTTATATGCGCATTCCGTCCCATTACACATTGCATAAACAGCAAATTTTGTGACTTTCGATTTTGGGAGTTTTATCTTTAAGCGAGTGTAATTTGATAACAAATGGATCGTTTGCAATAAAAAAAAATACAGAATGTGTCTTATATGATATTTATTATTTGTATGTACTTTCAAACCAATTCTTACAGTGTGTTTTTTTAAATAATAAATAAAGACTAAAGGTAGCGTTAGAAGTTCCGCTAAGTGTACATATCAAACTTTGGTATACGAGATAACCCCTATCTAATTAACGCACCCTGAAGCAAACTGGATGGATGCCATGAGAGGATGTGACATATTTAACTGATTATTATTCATTTGTCTCTTTTCTCAATATCAGAATTCGGGAATCTCATTTCTTTATATTTCTGTATAAAAATTGTGACAAAAAGGATAAAAACAATTAAAAATCGCACGTACACGGTGCAATAATTCCAAATAAAAAAAATCTCTGAACTTATGACAAAACGCTATTTAAAACTGAAAACACTTCGCAGGACTTCCATGCTACTACATTATAGCGATGGCGTTAATAGGGTTTCGTAATAACTGCAAATAGTTGATGCTGTTTTGTTTTCACAGGTAGAGCACACTCTAGCCACTATGCAGCTAACTTGCATTATACTAGGCCTTCTCGTGGTCTTGACAGAAGGGGGCGTAGTACCTAAAGGTAAAGTTAGCCAAAACGGAATTGTTACATTTTTTTGTCGATTGTCATTAAACAAAAGTTATCATACTTTATCCTGTACAGTAAAAACTCTCGAAAGCGATCACCAAAACGAGGTCTAATATTCTGCTATCACGAGCAGGTGTTTGCTAAATGCAGGACGAAAGTTATGCAGAAAGCTCTGTATTACATTCGTTCTGCGTTAAGCAAGCATTTGCTCGTGAATAACCTTTGTTTGGTCATTAAGTGGTCGCTTACCTAATTTATGTCTGAAGGGTATTTATAGATATATAGATAGATTTATTTCGGCAAACATAATATGGTTCACAAGCATGTATCACATCATAATAAATAGTAATTCGTAAGATGATGCATAGTGAAAAACCATGGCATGCTTTCTATACCAAGGATAACACAATAAAGAGCATGCTCTCATTTCCATTGTGGTCCTTATCACAGGTGGCATGACATAGAGAGGCTTTAAGATATAATATGAATACTATCACAAGTGGATGGTATATCACATTATTTAAATTGTATGTCCTATTATTAAATAGAATATCAAAATGTGGCATCAAAAGCAGTTACATTTATAAATACTATCACAGTCACAGATAAAAATGTATCACAGTTCCTTAATTTAAAACGTAGGAAATACAAGTTATACCCCAGTAAAGTAATACTCAGGGAGCCAATGGGGTATACCGTGCACCCCCTAGACTTTTTATGCCCCCAAAGGCGGGCATATAGTAATCGCATTGTCCGTCCTTCCGTCTGTCCGTCCGTCCGTCCGTCCGTCTGTCCGTCCGTCCGTCCGTCTGTCCTTCCATCCATCCGTCCCAAATTCGTGTCCCTTCTATAACTTCTTTATCTGTGGATGGATTTCAAAATAACTTGGGACAAATGTTCACCACACAAAGACGATGTGTCGCTTTCAACTCCCAGGTCCATAGGTCAAAGGTCAAGGTCACAGGGTACAATTACTTTGTCACAAATGTCGTGTCCGGTCTGTAACTTCTTTATATATCAATGGATTTCAATATAACTTGGCACAAATGTTCACCACACAAAGACGATGTGTCGCTTTCAACTCCCAGGTCCATAGGTCAAAGGTCAAGGTCACAGGGTACAATTACTTTGTAACAAATTTCGTATCCAGTCTGTAACTTCTTTATATATCAATGGATTTCAATATCATTTGGCACAAATGTTCACCAGACAAAGATAATGTGTCGCTTTCAACTCCCTAGTCCATGGGTCAAAGGCCAAGGTCACAGAATACAATTACTTTGTCACAAATTTCGTGTCCGGTCTGTAACATCTTTATCTATCAATGGATTTCAATATAACTTGGCACAGATGTTCACCAGACAAAGACGATGTGTCGCGCTCAGCTCCCTGGTCCATATGTCAAAGGTCAAGGTCACAGGGTATCATTACTTATTTATCTGTGAATGGATTTCAAAGGAACCAGGCACAAATGTTCACCACACAAAGACGATGTGTCAACTCCCTGGTCCATGGGTCACAGGGTACAATTTTTGGGGGCATTTGTCACGTGACTGTGACATCTCTTGTTTTTTCATGGGTACCAAAATGTTCAGAAAAGTGTCCTGAATCAGAATCGCGAATGTACTCAAAACTTAGATTCGTTTAGGCTATGTGTATTTTAACCGTTTCCACGGCAAACCCCCCCCCCCCCCCACCAGTTTTCGTAATGATGACCCATACCTACAAATTCGCCCATATCACAGCCAGTTTTTGTCCTAAAACTATAAAACTGGTACCAAATGGAAGATAAAACATTGTGCTTTAATTTACAACTGTTGATTTTAAATTACATTATTTGCATACTCATGAATATTAATGAGAACATTAAAAGTAGTAAAAAAAGTATAGAAATAACGTTAACCTTTCATTTTTTATCCTACAAATATCAGAAATTAACTTCAAATGCAGTTTAACATGATGATGAAACCCCCAGGAAACAAAATATCCAATTTGAGGACCATAGCATTAATTTTAAGTACCATTTTCACCGTTTCCATGGCAACACCCAAGTTTGCGTAATGATGGCCCGTACCTGCAAAATCGTCCATATCACATCCAGTTTTTGTCCTAAACCTATAAAACTGGTACCAAATTGGAGAGAGTACATTGTGCTTTTATTTCCAGTTTTTTTTAAATTACCTTATTTGCATACTAATGAATATTAATGAGAATATTAAAAATAGTAAAAACAATATAGAAATAACGTAAATAATGTAAACTATTCACTTTTTATCCTACAAATATCAGAAAACAATTTCAAATGCAGTTTAACATGATGAAAAAATCCTCAGAAAACAAAATATCAAATTTGAGGACCAAAAATTTAACTCTAAGTAACTTTTTAACTGTTTCCATAGTAACCATTCATTTCACTCTGTTCACACATTTTTGTTAGTCGACACCTACCTGCAAAAATCTTCCATATCACAGGAAGTTTTTGTGCTAACTGTATAAAACTGGTACCGAATTAAAGCTAAGACCTTGTGCTTTGGTTTAAAGGCTATACTTAGGAATTGCTTATTTGCATAAACACATGAATATTAATGAGAATAATTAAAAAATAGCAAAACAATACAGAAATAACGTAAACCGCTCAATTTTTATTCTACCAATATCAGAAAACAACTTCAAATGTAGTTTAAATTGATGACAAAATACTCAGAAAGCTACGTGATACCCAAACAATGAATTGTAAGTAACATTGTAACGGTTTCCATGGTATCCGATCCTTCCATTTGGTACCAGTTTTATAGTTTTAGGACAAAAAATGGCTGTGATATGGGCGAATTTGTAGGTATGGGTTATCATTACGAAAACTGGGGGGGGGGGGGGGGGGTTTGCCATGGAAACGGTTAAAATACACATAGCCTAAAAGAATTTAAGTTTGAGTACATTCGCGATTCTGATTCAGGACACTTTTCTGTACATTTTGGTACCCATGAAAAAAGTCTAGGGAGGGGGGTGCACGGTAGACCCCATTGGCTCCCTGCGTATAATTGATAATAGCGCATGATAGAACAAGTTGTTTGCCGAAATTTATAAAAACCATAAGCAGTCGAGCTCATTAAAATGCTGTATAAATAGAAACAATACTAAGAAGTAATATTGCATTTTAATTGCCGACTTGAAGGAAGATACATGTAAGTTGATCATCTCAGTAAATTCCACTTGTAAGCTGTTCCAAAGTTTAGATCCAGTATAAAAGAAAGAGTTTGATGCAGCACCTTTTACTTTTGGCAAACTGAAACCACCTCTTTCTGTTAGTCTGGTATTATAGGAGTGTACAGAGTATTGCAATGTTAAATAATCCTGCATATAATCAGGTGATATGTTATGTTTAATTTTGTACACATGACATAGTATAATTTGATCAACTCTCTTGTCAACAGACAGCCAATCAAGATTTAAAATGCGGATACCCAACATGACTTTTTGAATCAAGATTGAATATAAATCTAATCAGCTTGTTCTGTGTCGTTTGCAATTTAAGTTTAAGAGATTTTGATATTCCATTATACCAAGCATAATCATAATGACTCTGAATTAGAGCCATTACAAGCAGCTTTTTAGTATATAGTTGTATTATTTATTAGTGTCTCTTAATGGTTACAAACATACACACGCAAAATTTTATCTATACATAAACCATGCCATTCATATTTGAATTATAAGAGACTATGCATATATCCCAATGCTAATCCATACTTATTGCACTATAACTACACATAATTAAAAAAGTATATTATCCACCAAACGAGTACGTACGTCTGTCTGAGTTAAAAACTACTTAAACTGAAGGTAGATAAAAACTAACATCAGAAAAACGGCCAAACAAGCCATGCTACAAAATGCTTTTAAGAAACCGTTTATTACCTCAAATCAGATTTGAAATAAACTGATTAACAGAGACTTTATACTTGAAATAAAAGGCAAATACATAAACATTTGTCAGACATTATCTAAAATAAAAAAGATGACTCCTTAATACCTGTAACTAGATCCATACCAAACTTAAAGTCGACCTACAGACACGCGAGGTACACGACAATTTATCTAAACTGTATTTACGCCAATGACGTTATGTACAACATATCTTGTCTACGTTGCAATATTAGAAAGCAGGTTTCGGCACATAAACGGACCAGTTTCTCTGATGCAAACAGAAATACGAATTGGTCTATCAACTCCAAATTGTTAAAAGCAGCACTTATGCCTTCTGCCGACTCAAATAAAGGATTTCGAAGGTCATCATAAACGGGACATTTCATAAAGGTATGGATCTCATCTTCAACACAGTTTTCACAAAAAGGGCACCTTCTATCAGCTAACGGGATGTTTTCAAACCGACCTGTTTCTATTCTCAGTGGAGCGACACCACATCTAAATTTACCAAACGCAGACCTGTGTCTCTTTGGCAGGAACTTCCTCAGATACAATTCCGCCTTAAACTCATGTTTAAAAAGTCTATAAGTTCTTAATTTATTGCCACCCATCCCTCGATTACTAGAAGTTTTATTTAACGCACCATTCCATTCAACGATCTCTCTATTCGTTAAAGCTTCTTCTACATCCCTTATAAACACATATTTCGAGTACTGCATTTTGATATCGCAATATCAATCTAACTTTAATGCTTTCATTTGATTAGTAAACACATAACACATATTTTTACAGCTCTTGGATAACTTCAAATAACACCATTTAAAACACGTTTGTTGGTCCTATCGTCACCCATACACATAAATCTGTTCCACTTAGTATGTTGTTTAAGAAAATCCTTCTTCCGGTAAATATTCTTAAGCCTGACATTGGCCTTCTTTATAATTGATTTTGCCATACCATTAAAAGACAAATGTTGATCTATAGTTACACCAAGATAATTGACATAAGATGCTGATTTAATAGGTGTGTCATTACAACATATATTCAAATGAGATCTTGCCTTCAGTTTATGCTTTGAGTTAAAAACAATAGAATATGTCTTGCCTAAATGTAATGATCACTTGTTATCAATTAACCACTGGCACACTCTGCCAAGATCTTCACAGAGGACAAATATTTGCCTGAAACAAGTATGGCTGAGTCATCAGCATAAAGCATAAGCTTATTTTTAACAACAGCTGACATGCCATTAACATAAAGTAAAAACAGGAGAGGGCCCAGAATATATCCTTGGGGCACACCACATGTAACAGTTTCCGTAGAAGAAAATGTTACAGACACATCAACAAGCTGTCGCCGTTCAGAAAGGTACGACGGAAATCAAGTTAAGATGTCATTTCCAAGTCCAGATGCTTCAAGTTTCATACATGACGGTGTAATAGCCGCTTCTGAAGGCTGACTGGAACTTATAGAGTATATTTTTGCTTCTAAAATAGGATTCAATTTGGTCATATACAACCCTTTCGAGTATTTTAGAAAAAAAAACATTCAAAATTGACACAGGTCTAAAATGTTGCCAGCATGTAATCTGCCATTCTTCTTAAAAAGGGGGATAACTCCGGCAGACTTAAGCTAATCAGGAACAATACCTTGGATGCTATGATTCTTTTGTCAATGTGACCTTTGTAAAATATTTTGTGAAGCAAACAGTATAGACCCTGATCAGAATGCCCCTTCAGTCTCCATTTAGGAACACAAGACATAAATAGGTCAAGAAAAAAATACATGTATTTGTGTATGTTGTATCGTGTGAACGCAAAGAATATAAAATAATTTGTTATGTCTTTTGCCTGGCACGTACCTGACACTCGGTCGAATGTTGGGGAGGGGATGCTGCCGGACCCCTATAGCCACTGTGCGTATGTTACATTCAGCTACGCTCCTGTCTAGCAAGACAAAAAGAAATCAGTGTCAAAGAAGCTCAAACAACGTCTTACGTTTCAAATGTCTCGTCATTTGTCAAAACCTTTTCTTGATTCTACGACGCCATGTTGAAAGTAGTCCCTCGATACGTGGCGGCCGCCGTATTGTTTCCGATGTAATTTACGTATTCATGATCTCTTGATAGGTTACATTTTACTAAAATAACCATAACAGTCCAACTACATTTGTATTCTAATTGGTGCGGCTAAAACTTCGTTAAACTGAACACTCAACTATGTATCATTATCGGTCGATAGCTTAATGCATGGTGAAAAGTATACAGAAACCTCTCCTGGCAGCCACAAGTTCTCAAGTCCTCGCTACTGAAATTTCTCATTAGTGAGATTTTTTTGGGGTTTGGTGTGCTATAAATGACGCATGCTAGAAGTCTGTAAAAATAGGACATTTTTTATCCCTTTACCTCAAATTTACAAACGTCATTTCACGCATTTGCAAACAGAGTAGATCCAGACCAGACGGCTGTTTGCTTTTGACATGATATAGATTTGATTCTACTGTTTTGTCAAAGCAAAAGAATCATGTTCATAATGTCATTATATCCTACATGAATATTGAAAGGTAAACGTGGTGGGTGTGGTAATAACTTAAAATTGGGTAACAACGCGTTTGATGTTAAAGTATCGATGTCACTGTTAACCGTTATTGCGTCTTTATAATATATGTTATTCGGTGAAATCTTGAAAAAAACCGATCCAAACAGTGTCATTTATGTTTATGATACCACGTTCTGAAAATTTATCAGTGTATACCTTAAAATACATTAATTTCTTTTCCAGATTTGAACAAGCGAGAATTATCAGTAAGTCAAATGTTCTACACTCTAGTAAGGCTTATACCGGTAAATGTGCGTGCCAACGTGTGCGCGTGCGAGCACCTGCGTTTTCTGTATTTCGCAGAGAGAGAGAGAGAGAGAGGAGACAGACAGACAGACAGACAGACAGACGTCTGTCAGACAGACAGACAGAGATACAGAGAGAGACCGACCGACCGACAGATAGACAGACCTATGACAGACAGATGCTGAGACACAGAGAGAGAAGGAGTCATCTTTCCTACCCAGACTCTTATCTGGTAACCTGAGACAAGATTTGTGTAAAATATTTAGAAATATTCATAAAGTTTTGAGAAACTACTAGTGTAAAATAGTGTGGATTCTGATGAAACGCTGAGTTACTCGGCGTCTCATATGAATCCGCCACTTAGCATGTATAAGAAAAAAGTAACTATGGCAACACACGTATATGTATATAACAAAAATGCTTCTTTTCTCATTTATGATGGACTTAGCTATACTTACAGGTGTTATTTCTTTTCAGGACAAGGCATTAACCGAAAAACTGTCGCAAATAAAGGACCTGGTAAGTTGATAAATTAATGGTCGTTGTCAAAGGGACTCTTTTATCACAAAGTCATGGCCTTAACCCATTCCCTCCTAGACAATTTTTAAACACAGCCTCTTTGAACAAACTACCGAAAATGTGCATTTACTACAGAAAAGGAAACTTTTAGATTTGCGGTTTTGAAATCATTGTGATACAATTGAGCATTTACTCATATGGAGCAAACGCTCTCTTATCAAAATGGTCAAAATGAGCCACTAGAATGGAATGTGTTAACGCGTCACTAGAAGGGAATGTGTTAACGCGTCACTAGAAGGGATTGTGTTAACGCGTCACTAGAAGGGAATGTGTTAACGCGTCACTAGAAGGGAATGTGTTAACGCGTCACTAGAAGAGATTGTGTTAACGCGTCACTAGAAGGGATTGTGTTAACGCGTCACTAGAAGGGATTGTGTTAACGCGTCACTAGAAGGGAGTGTGTTAACGCGTCACTAGAAGGGAGTGTGTTAACGCGTCACTAGAAGGGATTGTGTTAACGCGTCACTAGAAGGGAGTGTGTTAACGCGTCACTAGAAGGGAGTGTGTTAACGCGTCACTAGAAGGGAGTGTGTTAACGCGTCACTAGAAGGGAGTGTGTTAACGCGTCACTAGAAGGGAGTGTGTTAACGCGTCACTAGAAGGGAGTGTGTTAACGCGTCACTAGAAGGGAGTGTGTTAACGCGTCACTAGAAGGGAGTGTGTTAACGCGTCACTAGAAGGGAGTGTGTTAACGCGTCACTAGAAGGGAGTGTGTTAACGCGTTTACTTCATGAATGTTCATATAAAACAAATATCACATTATTTAACAGTTGGGCTACTGAGCAAATTATTTTTACACATTGTTATTTAAGAAATTCTTGCTACAGTCAGTATTACTGCCATATTGAAATTCAAGGCCTGAAATAGTTTGAATTCTGGTGAGACGCCGAGTTACTCAGCGTCACATCAGGATCCAAACTGTTTGTATAGGTGCCAAATGCTAAGCAAGCCTAACAGACAGCTCCAACAGGACTTGTTGTAACCAGGGTCTTGCCTGTTTGCAAAGGAGTTTAAATGAAGCTTTAACTATGAAGCAAATAGTCAATAGTGAACAAAGGTGTGAAAGTTCTGTGTGTTGGAGATCCTTCGAAAGCAAAAGCAGCAATGTGAGACCTTAGCAGTTATTAAAAGTGCAACACTACTCACGTGTATGCAATGATATATGTACGTTTATAAGAATTCAGTTTAATAATACATGTATTAACATAGAGAGAGAAAAGAGTGAATTTCAGACATTAAAATCATTGTTTTTCAGCAAAATACCAGTGGTCCAGATAAAATGTATACATTAAAGAGTGGTCGCAACAGAGTTTGGCGGAAATATGACGATTTTTGTATATAAGAACGCATCTTTATATGTTGCTCGGATGCTCTGAACCATATGCCGATGAGACGATTCTAAAGAGTAGTTTTTACATGGGTTTAGTTTGGAAATACGTGTACAACAAATGAGCTATGATTGAAGTTAAAAGGTTAATTTTACGTATCTTATCTGTTTTATCAGCTACAAGAGTTACAAGATGAGAAAGATCACAAGAAACTAGTGACTGAAAAAGTAGTAAAAGACACCACTCCTCCACCCCATATCGTAAAGTCGAAAGAGCCAATGGCAGATAACGGGTTGTGGCAGGACATTGAAACAGATACTAAACCCGAAACTCTGTCTAAGAGCGACGAGGAAAAGCTTAAGGTAATGTTCACAAACAGTGCAGCATCTCTGCAACGATTCTCAGTAAGGCCTGAATCCTGTGTCTTTGAGAAACACTGTACCTTAACCTTTTACCGCCAATGTCGCATAAATGCACCTAGACAAATCGTGCAGTCCCAGACCAGACGCCGCCTTTCCAAGGCGGTGTCTGACCAGGAACTTCACTTTTTGGTCTCATTCTCTATTTCTGTGCTTTATTCCTTTGAAATGTGCATGTGTGTATCTCATTTCCTTATTTTACTGAATTTGTTAAAACAAATTGGATTGCAGACGACAATTAGAAAGTTGGCACCGAAAGGGTTAACGTACAATTCCATAAATACCCCTTTAGCACATTCCTCCATATTGACGCATTTTAATCCATTCCCTCATATTGACGCATTTTGACGCCTCTGTAAAAGTCACTTTCTGAAACCGTTTTGACAAACAGTGCATTAGCTCCATATGAGCAAATGCTCTATTTATCACAATGGTTTCAAAGTTCCACAGCTCTAAAGTCTTCCTATTTTCCCTAGTAAATCCTATCTTTCAGATTTATTCAAAGAGATTTGGTGTATAAATAGCTTATGAAGTAATGTATCTAAATAGTCTATGGGGGAATGGGTTAACACCGTAACAAAACAGTATATCCAGATCAAACGCCCCCTGTTGGAGCAGTCTGATCATGATCTGGTCTGTTTTCTTTTGAACTTATATACATGGTAGAACATGTCTTAAACGACCATGACATCTCTGACCTGTATCTTTAAGACATGTGGTTACTTAATACAGGTCAAAAGCAATGCAGAAAGCACATATGTAAGCTTATTTGTGCTATTTTTTGCCCTACGTTAAGCAACCACACACCCTTTAAGACTATTATTTTTAATTAATGGATGGTTGCTTTTAAAAGACAATTCCCGCTATATCTGATTCTAAAGTTCCCCCACGGCCAAATATTCATAATTTCATATGACATGATAAATAAAGTTTAATCAATGTTGTCATTAGGTCGTTAATGCATACTAATTACATGGGCGTTAATGACAGTAGAATCTGTCTTAAGCAGCGTGTATTTATTGAACAGAGGAGTGGTTGCTTACTGCTGGATGAAAATTCCTATAGGAGCTTTCTGCATTACTTTTGACCTGAATTAATTAAATACTTATGATTAGACCTCTTTTTATGGCCGCTTAAGACAGTCTCTGCTGTACATGGAGTAAAGGGTTAATTAGAAGATTAAACGAGACTTACCTGTAAGTTGAAGTTTGAGACTCGATCTCCGAAGCACAAAGACACGGCGATGGGCTCATATGAGATAATAAAGCATTGTTACTTTCATAGTTGTAAAAATAGATTTTCTAAAAACCCGTGGTTGTCGAAATAGAACTGTCACTGTTTTCATATCATTTCGACCATACTATACTGCAGGAATTAAAGCGGATTCTTGAAAATGCACGAAGACAGAAAATGAAGGAAATCGTATCAGGTCAGTGCTTACCAGTGTTTATCTTTACTTGACCATTTTGGTGCCAAATAAAGAGAAAACGTGGGTACTCAAATACTAAAATCGTCATTTCTCCATCAAACCTTACGGTTTTAAAGAGACGATTCTAAAGAATGGTCACACCATAATCTTTGGTGGAGTTATAAAGTTATTCGTGAAAATGATTTAATTTACTTATTTACAAAATTATAATCAGTGTCAAACTATCTGGATCCTGAGTAACAAACAGTGTGGATCCTGAGTAGCAAACAGTATAGATCCTGAGTAACAAACAGTATAGATCCTGAGTAACAAACAGTTGGGATCCTGAGTAACAAACCGTATGGATCCTGAGTAACAAATAGTATAGATCCTGAGTAACAAACCGTATGGATCCTGAGTAACAAACAGTATGGATCCTGAGTAACAAACCGTATAGATCCTGAGTAACAAACCGTATGGATCCTGAGTAACAAACAGTGCGGATCCTAAGTAACAAACAGTATGGATCCTGAGTAACAAACCGTATGGATCCTGAGTAACAAACAGTATAGATCCTGAGTAACAAACAGTATAGATCCTGAGTAACAAACAGTGTGGATCCTGAGTAACAAACAGTGTAGATCCTGAGTAACAAACCGTATAGATCCTGAGTAACAAACAGTTGGGATCCTGAGTAACAAACAGTTGGGATCCTAAGTAACAAACAGTGTAGATCCTGAGTAACAAACAGTATAGATCCTGAGTAACAAACAGTGTGGATCCTAAGTAACAAACAGTGTAGATCCTGAGTAACAAACCGTATAGATCCTGAGTAACAAACAGTGTGGATCCTGAGTAACAAACAGTATGGATCCTGAGTAACAAACAGTATAGATCCTGAGTAACAAACCGTATGGATCCTGAGTAACAAACCGTATGGATCCTGAGTAACAAATAGTATAGATCCTGAGTAACAAACAGTATAGATCCTGAGTAACAAACAGTGTGGATCCTGAGTAACAAACAGTATAGATCCTGAGTAACAAACAGTGTAGATCCTGAGTAACATACAGTATGGATCCTGAGTAACAAACATTGTAGATCCTGAGTAACAAACAGTATAGATCCTGAGTAACAAACAGTGTGGATCCTAAGTAACAAACCGTATGGATCCTGATGAGACACCGAGTTACTCTGGATTCAAACTCTTCGTAAGAAATAATGATTTTATGAATATTAATATTAACCAATTACTCAGAGTTGACGGCTGTTGTAGGAGTATAATAACATGTTTAATTTTGAATGAAAACCGGTTTCAAATCAGTCCCATTATCCTGACACAACAACTCTCATGCATGCACAGTAAAAACTTGATACTACGAAAGTTCAGTAATGAAGAATGTAAATAAAACTCGATACTACGAAATTTTAGTTATGAAGAAGTTATGTCTTGTAACCAGGTGGCTGTTTAATGCAGTGTGAAAGTCACACAGAAAGCTCATAGAGGAATTTCTGTATGACTTTCACCCTGCATAACACTGCCACATGCATTTAAGGACGCTGATAATACGTATTTGAGCGTTCGTATAATCGAGATTTTACTGTATGTTTAATCTCTAACCGGTTGAATAGATGTTAAACGCTAAAAAAATTGACGCTGGTTCACATTTATAACCACAAACTACATGTATATTATATTTTTTCTCCAAACATGCATTTCTAGTATCAAACAGTTTGGAACCTGATTAAACAAGCTGTTTAAGATAACATATACATTGGCAAACAGTGTAGGCCCAGACGAGAGGGTTCCTGAAGGATTCCACTGATCAGGATCTGCACTGTTTGCAGAACCCATCAATGCAAATAGCTTATACCAGAAAACATTTTGTATGCTGTGTCCCCTCAAAATAAAAATAGGTAGGTTCCAATCATAAGCTTGAGAACAAACTCAGACTCAACTAAAAAGTTTTATAAGCATGGACCCTGATTGGTCAGACTCCGACTCAGAGGTTTTATAATATCGGACCATGGAGCTGATTAGATACGAGTTTGATACGCAGTCTTACGCAGATGCCGAGTCTGGTGCAAAGTCATTTCAAGAATCGCTGAGTAAGAAGCCATTTTGAAATTTTCAGAAAACCGCGAGGAGGATTTGAATGGCCTCGGGGATGATGGGACAGATTCGAGTGAGATAATGTGGCGAGAACTCGCGAGAAAGTTACAATCAGAACGAGACCAGCTGTATCTTCAAGAGAAGAGAAATGGTAAATAGTTAACAGACGTATACAGTATACCTCCCAATTACGACCATTGGATCTAAGTCAAAATGCACGCAATTATTCCCATACTATCCAACCCATTATATCAGGTTATTTTAGACCCATTGCCGCATAGGCTATTTTAGATCCGTTCCCTTATAAGCTATTTTAATCCAACCTCCTTGAATAAATTTACCGAAAATAGGCATTTACTAGAGCAAAGGAACTTTTCTAAGTTGTGTAGTTTTAAAACTATTAAAAAGAATAGAGCAAATGCTCTGTTTATCACAATGGTTTCAAATAGTGACTTTTGCAGAGGCACCGAAAGGCCTCAATATGAATGAATGAGTTAGGGAACACCGTCCAGGTCTTACTTCGGAACCCTTTCATAATTCATGTTGAGAGGGTACAGCAAACGAAATATTGGCTGGTCGACATCGACATCCAGAAAACAATGCAGATCGATAGCCTTCAGAACTGGGATTGTCATGTTTGCCTATGTATCCCTTTCTACGCCTTTGCAAACAGAGTGAGTTCAAATAAAGATACTTACAAATATTCATTCTATTGCCGAACCATCCCACAGTGGAACTTACTGCCAGAGATAACTCACATAGCACCATCTGTTCAGATATTCAAAGTCCATAGTGACTATCCCTGCAGTAATGAATTTGTGCTAGGACTCAATCATTTTTTTTATCTCCATAGATACGCCTTTAACCAATTTGACGCCTTTTTGAAATAATTGTGATTATAACAGCATTTGTTCCTATGGAGCAAATGCTCTACACCATTCTAAAACTACACCATTCTAAAACAAATGCTCCTTTCCGGTAAAAACAGCTTATGAAGGAATGAGTTAAAACATAACTCCATAGATACACCATTAACCCTTTTACCGCAAATATCGCAAAATGCATCACGACAAATTGTGTGTCTGATCAGGGACTTCGGTGCTTTATTCCTTTGAAATTTGCATTTATTGATCTTATTTCCTTATTTTATCGAATGATCTAACAAGATTGAATTGCAGACGACAATTAGAAATTTCGCACCGAAACGCCATTGCAAAAGAGTAGATTCAGACTAGATGGCTCCTATAGGGTATTAATGCAAGAAATAATGACATCATCGATCTCTATTAGCCAACTCGTAATGGGTTGGATTTGGCAAAAGGGTAAACTGTACAATCATATCTAAAAAAATCCATCAGCAAACAAAGCAGGTCACAAACAAAGCAGGTCATAATCTGGGTCTTCTCTGTTAGCAAAGATCTTGTTTAATGGTTATGATTTAGTCTACAACCTTCAGGGCCGTTTACTCTGTGACGATGTATTCTCAGCAATAGTGAGTGAGGACTGTAACTCTGTGATAATAGTGTTCTCTTGAATTTAAAATGTCACAACTCGAGGGAAAGAATCACTATTCGTTTTCCAGATGAAGATAACCGAAAGAAGGTCAAGGCCGTCACAACAGAGGGTTTTTTTTTGCCAATCAAAGATGAAAGTAAGTCCCTCTCTCTCACACTGTGGCTCTCAGAATACTATCTCACTCGCTTTCTGTCTCACACAGGCTCGCGCTTTCTGTCTCACTCGCTCACACACTCTCTCTCTCTAACTCACTCTCACATTGGCTCTCGCATGTTCTCGCTCACACTCTGGTTCTCTCACTCGCTCATATCCACTCGCTTTCTCACTATCTCTAACAAGCTGGCTCTCTCTATCACACTTACCCTCACTCATACTCACCCATGTATTGTCCCTCTCTCTCTCTCTATATATATATATATATATCTCTCTCTCCCTCTGTCTCTCACTCGCTTTCTTGCGCTCTCTCACTCTCGCACAATCTCGCCCCTCCCTCTTCTAAAATAAAAACCAAAAGATAGAACAAAGATAGCCAAAGAAAGAAGAGAATTGACCTCAGAATATGTCGACCATATGTAGGACTGCTGTAAATGCTAGAGAAAGATAACGGGGACGACCTTATGTCGGACTTTTGTTGTATTTAGCCTTCAATTTTTGTTACATTTCGGGCATAATGGTGTTTTCACCCTTCAACATGATGTTACGCACGTACGTCAGTGTGTATCACTAGCTACGCCCCTGGCACGAATATTCATTAATTATTGGTTTAAATTGTCCTGCAATTGAATTAAAAAGATGATGTTTTGCAGTAATCTGAACATTTTCTCTGTCCTATATTTACTAAAACTTTCAATACGTTCATGGACAGAGTAGTTATAATGAAATATGACGGGTGGAACATTGTAGCCATTTTAGAACCAAAAAAACATGCCTATAAAAATCCATTCGCAAACAGAACACACCTTGATGAGACGGCACCTATAAGGGCCGCCTGATCAGAGTTTACTGTTTGCAAATGTGTGCACATATAACAGAATGGGTTAGTTTGTGTTTTAGTTTGAGAAGAACCTGATGACGCCGATGTGTGTCATTTTTTTGTTTTGTTTTTGTTTCAGTCTTAGCCTCAGTTGAGAAGAACTTAATGACGGACCTAGCCCTGGCAATACACAGTGGCATTACATTAGACGAGATAATTCAAGATATGACACGCCGAGGTGGGTTGGGCTTAATATGTAGGATAGGTGTGGCTCTATTGGATATGGATGGGGTTTGGTATGGAAGGGTATCAATTTAAAAAAAAATGCTTACTTAAGCAGCAACGAAAACTATTTTTGTCTGTAGATAAATACATCTATGGATAAATCATTTTCAGGCTTGATATCTTTTCAATATATAACAGAACCTTTCCAAATCTATCTGATCTGGGTCTATTATTTGCACGTATTCATATCAATATGTGATACAAAACTTTTAAATCAGGATCCGAACTGTTTGATACTCTCATTATGTTATTTGAAAAGAAATTGAAGAATGCTCATATTTTGAATCCCGAAGCTGACTATAATCTAAGCAGACGAAACATATTTGGCGGCGAAAGGGTTAATTCTAAAAAATCATGATGTATTTAGGCTTTTTATTTTCATTGTCTCAATTATATGATTACATGATGTATGTTTATGTAAGAAATAATGACATAATGATGATTTATTGGCCGATTTGTTACTATGCTGTACGAATTATTTGTATAGAGCAACAGATAAATGTTCGTACTCAAGTACTAAATTCGTCATTTCTCCACCAAACCCTATCGTGTGACTCTTTAGAATCGCCCCGAACAAACATAGGGTTTGGTGGAGAAAAAAGAAGTTATTCTTGAAAATGTTATAATTTACGCATCTAATCTGGACCTCTGAAATCTTTTCTCATATCTAATATATTTTCTCACACTTGATATCTTTGTTTACACTAGCTATCTTTTCTTACCTACACTCGCTATCTTCTCTCACAATTGACATGTGTCTTTGTACCTGACATATGTCCTCAAATACATAACACGCCTCTCCTTCTATTTTCAGCTCAGGCAACCGATTGACGGTCACGCAGTTGAAAAGTAACTGAAACTAAAGACAAACTACTATCATTATTTTATCACACAAACCGCTATTAATTGGTTGACATTATGTGTCATAATGTATTATTGGTGTTGGTTCCCGAGTTGCTCCTAAAATGTCTACAGTAACCGGATAACAATATAGTCGATGATATATTTTGACGTCAATTTACTGTGCTTTTCATCAATGGCATATAGAAATGCGTTACAAACATTCGAATGACCAAACTCGAACATACGCCATATTCCCTGTTTTTGTGATTAACCCCTTCAGTGCCAGTAATGGCCTTTGCAAACAATGTAGACCCAGATGTACATGATCTCTCTCATCAGGGGTTCCACTATTTGTCATGTTAAACTTTCTTTAAAAGTCCCTGAATATTTACAGTAAACGTTTATCATATATTTTTTCTTAACACTTTAGCGCTGAATTTTCAAAGTGAAAGGTTCAACCATGTTTAAATATAGACTCCATTAAGTATTAAAAGGTATACTTTACGAAGGGAATTTTACTGGCAAGCTCTAGGAACCCTCTGCGCTGGGTGTACAATTTCGCAAATACCAGTATACTTGCTTCAAAGGGTTAACCTATGAGTGCCCAGTGTCTAAGGAACACATGTAAACAATGTATACCCAGATCAGAGGGGTCCTGCAAAGGCCAGCTAATCAGGGTCTGCATTGTTTGCTGAACCCACCAGTACCAACTGCCCCTTCCACATGAACAATAATACCAACTGCCCCTTCCACATGAACAATAGTACCAACTGCCCCTTCCACATGAATAATATATGGGCTCGTAAGTAAAATCTCGGTGGGGTTTCGTATCAATGTGTTTAGCTCATACAAATAACATGACACTTGCCAAGACTAGCGTCTTATATAGAGGTTCTTAGATGAGTGTAGTGTCATGTTCATTATAGTAAACGAGTTTCATAAAAAAACATTGTGTAAAGAACACGAATGTAAGAATGTTATCTATCACGTAATAGTTAAAAACTGCCATAGAACGTGAAACAAGGTATAGCCGATTAAATGACGTCATGCATTGCGTTCGCGTATTCACTCTATTTCATTATCGGCTTGATTCAAACTACTTATCTGACTAAAACTGCACTAGTGTATTTCCGTGGTTTACAGCACTCCAAATCCGCAGATCATCTTTTTAAATTTGTTAATAAACATGATTACAAAAACACTCATGTAAATCTTCTGTAAATCATGACACTCGCTAGACCCATTTGAGTTTTAGTAAACTTGTTGATAAAAATGATATCTCCCCTAGATATTTAACCAATTCCTTCATATTGACGCATTTTGGCGCGAACTACTTTTTCAAATCATTGCGATAAATAAAGCATTTGCTCTATAGTGGTTACACAACTATACACTTCTAAAAAATACATTGTTTTGTTAATATTTTTTTCATTAAGATTATTACTTTGAATAACATGACTGGGTCTAAAAAAAACTTATTTGGGGTCTTAAACACTCGTCCATATCACAACTTGCTCCTCACGAACACACTCAACTTGCAGAGCTACAGATAAGGATGCGTACCCAAATACTAAACCCATCATTTCTCCACCAAACCCTATACTGTGATCACTCTTTAGAATCGTCTCGAAAAGACGATTTTAAAGAGTGGCCATAGGATATGGTGTGGTGAAGAAATAGATGAGATATTCTTGAAAATGTTTAAATTTACGCATCTTATATATCTGGAGCTTTACACAATAGTTATTAAAAGTCATTAATTTGAGGTCTTTGTCAATTTATTCCATGACTATTCATGCAAAAAACAGTGGCATATAAATCTACATAATTATATCTAGTAACAATAATGACTTTATCAACATTAATTAAATTATTTTTTAAAAAATGACATATCAAACACAGGGAGTTTGAGTTATGGAATAAAATCATTATCAGTTCAAAAGCAAACAGAGGACCTATTCTGTTTGCAAAGGCGTATATACATGTATGGTGTAAAGGATTAGGGGAGACTGTAGCTGAATACAGTATAATTATATACCGAAAAGAGCAGTACGTTAGTTCTGTATGTTAGCTCTGCACGAAGCAGTCATCTGCCTATATCCTTTCCTTCATAAACGCATTTTCAGGCATTCGCTACGTCATCGCTCGATTGTATGTCTGTCTGACTGATTCATTACATAATTGACAGATATTGTCTGACTGACTGATTAGTTGATTGATTGACTGATTGATTGACGATAGGTAAAATGTGTAGGTTTTCATCAGTGGTACTTCCCATCATCCATAGTGACAAACTGAGCAGTTGACACAGGTCGTAGAGCTTTACCCATTCCTTCACACTGACGTCACTTCTTGAAACCATTGCGATAAATAGAGCCTTTGCTCCGTACATGTATAAGCAAAAGCTCTATTCATCGCAATGTGTTATATTATTCTAAAACTCCATTTTTCTGGTAAATGGTCCTTTTCAGTAGATTTATTCAAGGAGGCTGTTTTTAGAGATAGCGTTTGAGGAAATGAGTTAAAACAAGGATGCATAGGATGAAAGCAAAAATGAAATGTATGTTGGTATGCTACTGTTTACTGTACTGACCTAATGTGGAACTTAGATCATTTGCATAAATAGTGGCAGTTTAGAATTTGGTTAAGGATATATTAATTGACTGTTTTTGTGTTGTGTTTCATCCTGAATATTCTAAATAAAACTATATGAACGCCAGAATGATTTGTTTACTTCATACTTTCAGCCGTATGACTTTCTTAATGAAAATATCCACAAAAAAGTCGTCAATCGTTTTCTCATGAATCTCATCTATATTGTGTCAAAAGCAAACAAAGCAGACTCTGATCAGACATATATATAGGCTTTACTATCTGCTCTCAAGATTTCCATGCAAAACGAGAAAATTGCTGACTCGGTTTTATTGAGTCTGTTCATGACAAACGATACAGACTCTGGTGAATTTGCTCCCCTCTGGATTTACACTATTTGCAAAAAATATAAGTGACTCGCTTCTCTCACTGAAACGGTTGAATAAGTAGAGGATACTGTACGTTATAATGAGATATCGATTTTTATTTTCATTGTATATGAAGGGAGATAACTCACTATTTCCATGAGGCTTTGACTAAATAA
The DNA here is from genome assembly GCA_963576725.1 of Azorinus chamasolen. Taxonomy (NCBI): domain Eukaryota; kingdom Metazoa; phylum Mollusca; class Bivalvia; order Cardiida; family Solecurtidae; genus Azorinus; species Azorinus chamasolen. The sequence goes on along the minus strand of OY755250.1, from coordinate 15,115,530 downwards.
ACTTGATCTCTATAACTTTTTTTTTTGATCTGTGAGTGGATTTCAAAATAACCTGGCACAAATGTTCACCACTCAAAGAGGATGTGTCGCGTTCAACTCACTGGTCCATGGGTCGAAGGTCAAGGTTATTCTTCAGGGTCAAAGGGCATATTTTTTTCACAAACAAATCTTGTTTTACATTGAAAGTTTGTCCACGCGGTTTCTTCAAGACATGTTGGATTTTCATGAAACTTATTATGATTGATCAGCACTTTTGCCTAGTTGTTCTTATATTATTCCTGTTCCCATTGAAAATTGTATATGAGAAACGGTGTCCGCGCGGGGGTTTTGGGACATTAGTTTTTGTATAAAAACAATTCTAGTTTATCTATTTATCTGTCCAGTTTCCACTTTATCCCCAAATAAATTAGTAGCCTGTAAGAGGGAATGTGGCGGGGTGTGGATATTTGTTATCATTAGCATTCGTTGCTTACCATTTTAGTTAGGCCGTATTTAGCTCTAAATTGTTTTATTGCCATTATCTTTTGAATTTAAAGAGTTAAATATTGTAAGTAAGGATTAAAACATCATTAAACCTTGTCTGATAATGTGGGTATGGGCTTTCGCTGTGTTCATACTTTTCTTGTGACTGAATGTACATGTAGTGTGAAACAAAATACTCAGTGATATTTTATTGAAGAATATGGATATTGTCTTTCATTTTTAATCTGCCACATTCAAACAAAAAATCACCCGTATTGGTTCGTACACAATTACATATTCTTAGATGAACTATGGGACATCTGTTTCAATCGAACATACATGCTTTTAGTGATTTCATTGTCGCACCGAGGTATTCAATACGGTAACAACGCAATACAGATCAATTACATTTTTGCATTTATGATCAGGATTTTTATATGTAGACTGATAAATGGCACATCTGAAGGACATGTTGTTAAAACTTAGAACAAGGGGCAGGGTTAAAAAGTTGAACAAAAACCCTCAGTGTCCTTTCTCTGAAAACTTTTTTTTGTTCATTGACCGTGGTCACTGACACATAAGTTACAGAAAACATATTATCATAGCATTGTGCTGCAAGATCTTCTTCAACATGATTCCCATTAGACTGATGTCGAAAGGATTGCCCCAAAGGTTATTACAAGGGTTGTTATTACAAGGTACTTCATTCTCAGTGTTGTTATACCTTCTGATCCTTCGAGATCATGAATTTCTTCTTGTTCTGAAAATTAAATACCGCTTAAGCCGGTGCTAGGGGGCGTGAGCAGTGTTGCACATTCAATTACTGCTCATGAACAGACTCAATAAAACCGAGTCTGCAATTTTCTCTTTTTGTGTTGCAATTTTTGCTTTCGGGGGATCACCACCCTTCAGAATTTTTAATATGATTCAAGTTTCACATTTGCTTTACACTTGGCATGTGAGGGTAGCTCTAATATATGTTAACCTGGAGATAGGATAATGTATCGTCTGCTAATAGTAATTTTGACCGGGAATGCTGAAGAACCAGAGAACAGGGGCGTTCTTCTGCTCTCCTGTATCTCTCCTGTTGGATCATTGATTGCCCTATATACGCTTTTTTTACCAAAGGGTCAGGTTAAATTTGGTGAAAAAAACAACAACAAAAAGCTACCACCGACTTACTGCTATCACATCTTTTCTGATACTAGGTAAGTATATCAAAAAGCATTGATAGCATTATTCCCCAAAGATGGCCAAAGTTTGGGTATATATATATAATCTCTATTTCCTCCAGTATAGGAGAGCCATATACAAACAAGCAAAATGACAACATACAATCATACAAGTAATGACAAATACAGACATCTACAACCAATGAAACAACACATATATTATGACAATACAGCAAAAACATACATACAATACAGCACGAGAATCATGAAAATAATAGATACAAATAGAAAGAGAGAAAGAGATACAGAGAGAGATATATATACGGAGAGAGAGAGAGAGAGGAGAGAGAGAGAGCTTCGCATTATGTAGATCTCTATCGAAATGAAGTATAGAGATGATGGAACGGAAACTTTACAGAGGATTTACATGTACATCATTTACACGTTTTGTTAAATCTCTAGCGAAACGAAACTTAGAGAAATGTTAAACATGTTTAACAAAATGATTGGGTACGCATAAACTGTACCTTAACTGTATGCGCCGATACATCTCTAACGAAACGAAATATAGAGATGTGTCAAGCGCGATTAACGAAATATCAAATGGCTAGGAATAAGGGCAAAACAGTTATAGAAATGTCTATATTTCTATTACATATCCTGAATACAGTACATTCGTGATAATTCGAAGTCTACACCAAATTCCATTACTGATCCCACTGACAAGTGACATCCCAAAGCAGGCCGAAAGTCACTCAGAAAGCTCCACTGGGAGCCCTCTGTGCAACTTCCAGCTTGCAGAAACCAGCATTCAGTCCGGGATGCTTCAAACAGGGCTACGAATTATCGAGGGTCCACTGCATGCCATTAACACAGTTCATTGGTAGCACTTATATACATATATGCAAAACACGCTGTATAACGATAATAGCACATGTATATTGTTAATACAACAATAAAATCCTTTGATATATGACCCTATCCATTTTCGTAGGAGCTTTTCAATACATTAAAACAAAATGAACCAACAATTTGATGGCATACTGAGGTTAAGTCAGGCTGCAGAAAGTGACGTAGTCCAGATAAAAGATGGATGACTTGCAAACGAGGAGAATATGAAATTAAGTTTTGATATACCTCGTTACCAAAAGCGTTGCAAATATTCTTCCATAGTCTGCTTCTTGCGTTTACCGTACATTCACAATAAAAAGCTACATGTAAGGCGTATTCATCAGTTAATCTATCGCACCGTTTACATCTGCATATGTAAGGTTTCACAAAGAGAAGATGTATAAGCTTCACAGCAGCCTGTGAAAACTGTAAGAGAGTACGATTAGGTTTACTTAGAAGCCAAAATTGGCAAGGACGAATCTCAGAAAAAGACTGGATTATACAATATTCTGAGAGTATATTGTCCGACAAAATACGAGATTGAACGGATGCCATACACTTAATTTTGATGTTATTATGAATTACTGTCTTCCAAATAGATTTGGATGGGAAATCGCCCGTCCTGTAGTACATATCCTGTGTATGTCGGGTATAAAACCCTTGACTTTACTGCAGAAATTAAAGTAATAACAAAGTCTGTAGTTGAACAATTTCTTAACAACACTACAATTGTCCAGCCTGCATAACTGACCCAAAAATACCAATTTTCTTTTATCAATCTCGGTCTCAATAGGCAGCATGCCCAAAGTACTTAAGACAATATCTGATCTGGAACTTTTGGGTAAGCCTTGTATGAATTTCAAGCAGAATCTATGTGCAATTTCAAGTGTTGAAATGTCGTCCTTACTCAAGTCAGACCACAGTTCACACCCATACAAGGCTTTTGGGAGGACAAGTGTTTAGCTGAAATGGGGTGAATGCCATTCACATATGCCATAACTGACTATGCTAAAAAAAGTTTTCCTTAGCTTACTAGAACAGTCCTGTATTATCTGTGATAAGTCTCCATTCTTATTAAATAAAACACCTAAGTGAGTATATGATTCGCATTCAGCAACCTTGTCACATCCTAAATTCCAGTTTCTATTGCAATTTATTCTGCCCGAGGACTTTTCATTTGTTACTATAACTGCTGATTTACTTGCGTTGTATGTGTATCTAAATGTACATCCATATTCATAACATATATCCATTAACCTTTGTAAACCAGATTTTTACTGTCTTTCACAGTTCATCCATATTTACTACACACCAGTTTATTCATCAAATCATTGATAAAAAGAAGATATAAGTGTGGACTGATAACCCCACCCTGCCTGGTGCCCTGTAAAATGGGGAACCAATCAGAAATATGTCCATTGCTTCTTACTCTACTCTGCATATCCTGGTACAGATTATAAATAGCCTTATACAGGGGTAGATCAATATTCGAATTATACAGTTTTACCATGAGCGCTTCATGCCACACTCTGTCAAAAGCTTGACGAACGTCTAAGAAACAAGTATACAATTTACTCCCATTTTCACTCACATAATCACAAGATTCCCTGAACAGAAATGATGTCATAAGACAACCCATGCCCTCTCTAAAGCCGCCCTGGAGATCGTTTATTACGCTACTGTATTCTCTCATGCCGGACAGTATAACGGACTCGTAGAGCTTCAAGACAACAGACGAAAGAGTGATTGCCCTATAATTGTTCGGATCACTGTGAGATTTCTTCCCTCCTTTGTGTAATACAATAATATCCCCTTTCTTCATGTCTACAGGGCAGTAAGAAAACTTTAACATTGCACTAAAAAGTTTTGCACAGCTTCTATACATAAGGTCTCCCCCAAATTTGAAATTTTCGTAAAAACACCTGTCTGGCCCACATGCTTTGTTCCGCTTAGCCTTATTACATGCATTTTTCACCTCATCTATCGAAATTTTAGTATCACTTTCACTGAAAGTTAATTTGGAGACATATTCATTAATACTATTTATCTCTTCATTTATTTTCATGTTATAAGAGCCACTAAAATTTACATTGGCGGTAGGTGTATATGGCCTCCATGGTCGAGTTCTAATTTGCGCCTTACATGTTTAGCATCGTGCAGTTCCTGGGTATACCAATGACATGATTGTCTGGTGCATATTTATTGACAAGTTTAACCAGCTCATCAACATCTGTCGTTTGGATACTTGCTGGATTCAAACAGGTCAAGCTTACCGTGGTTATTCTGGGATTTTAAAGAAAAATGTATTATGACACTCAACGCAGACTCTAAGGAGATGACTCCTTTAGGAACCCTCTCATCTGGGTATACAATGATTCCAAAAGACACTATAGTTTCTCACACTGAACGGGTCATGAATACACCACATACCCACATTTTTAAGTATAAGGGCATGGCTCTCTTTTCGTCTAAGGGCATGAGTATAATCAGAATAACTGCGAGTTTCATCTTGTTGCTTGGAAATAAATATAGGATAAACCATTTCCATCCTATAAACGTGTTTTCATGCATTTGCTAACAGAGAAGACCCAGATCATGTTTTAATATATTTTTCAATTTGTTTAATAAAAACGATCATCAATGAAGGCATCGTCTAAATCTTTATCTTACAGAAAATAAAAGAAATAAGGATACTAGAAAATGAAAACTGGACTGCAAACTCGAACGCATGCATCAGCTGTAAACACTCGTATGGGCCCACAAAGTAACCTTTTAGGCAACAGGTACAACTTGCCAGCTACGATCCATGAATCCAAATCTAGCGCCAATTTCCATTAATGACTCCCCCATCAAAATGGCGGCTCGGGTAAACGGTACTGAAAGCAAAGAGTCTCATGGCTCTGGCGAGCGCATTGCTAGGGACTCGCAGGTTCCGCGGTGTTATACATAAAAGGGCGGTCTCTTATTTTTTGACCGGAATCGCACTCGAGAGGAATTTCTCGAAGAAATTGGGATGGTTCAGACGCTCAGACTACAGGAAACGCAGAAACACTCATTTTTGCGACGTCAGAGAAGATACAGATGACGTCAAATGATATTCATAATGATACTCATAATGGAATGATACTCATAATGGAATTACGATTTATGTCGTTGAACATGACCGGTATCACCACTTCTGTCCCATACTTACTCAATGAACTAGAAACGAAACGTATGACGATATGCGGTGTATCGGAACACTTCTTATTACCCTATAATGCTTATGTAATGCGCCGTGTTCACCGGAACTACAGGGCAAAAGTTGTAACGTGCATCTCAACGCGCTGTTTCAGTGGTCGAAATAACGGACGCGGTGGCGTAGCCCTTCTTTGGTATAAGGATATAGACGCTTGCGTCGAGGAATTAGATGCGGTAAGTGATCGGTTAGTCGCAATTTAAGCTGAAACATGCTAACAGCATAATTCATGCTGTTCAAGTTTACTTACCCTGCTCAAACGAATCTCTCGAAATCTACAAAAATGAGGCTGGCCTCCTAAATGATTGCTGATCCTCTAGCAGAGTAGTTGTACTCGGCGACTTCAACGTTAAACTCAGCGAAGTCAATTTACATGACACAAGGCGGAATTCCATACAGAGAACGCTAGCCCTACTGGTCTCCGATCGTTTCAAAGTTGCACAAAAATCAAGCTACGAAACGTGCTATTTGGGTGAATGCGGGACATTCGAAAAGTAGTACTGAATTACTGAAACGCAAATTTCGTTGCCAGCTTAGAAAAGCCGCGAGCGTTTAGGAAAGGTCAGAATACGAACGGATAGATAAACTTTCCGAACTAGACCAAAAAGGCTTTAATAAATTCTAGGTAACTAAGTAAAGCAAGTGGCTCTTTTTGCGACATGAACTTTTACGGCAAAATTACTAAACATCCGGAAGATATACTTAACGGTTGGAAAAAGTACTTCTCTAACCTTTATAAATTTTCTCGTCATTGTAGTTTTGACGAAGGATTCAGGACACGAATCGAAGGTGAATTGCGTAATCATCTACTAAGCACTGAGAATTTCATTTCGTCAAAACTTACCGCACGAATCACTAGTGACGAGCTCCAAACAATCGTAAAGACATTGCCAAATAATAAAAGCCCGTCACTGGACAACGTGACGTACAAGTATGGTTGACTTATCGAAATGTATCGCAAAACTGTTTAATGCCATTATCCGGAGAGAACGGTGTCTGGGTAAATTCAAAGAAAGTGTTACTTTCACAAAGGTCACGGTAAGCCGAGGTCTTACCCGAACAACTACCACGCAATATCTCTACTGCCTGTGCTGTTCATTTCGAGAAATGTCTTGTGAATCGGATAAAAAGCGCTGACTTTCAAGCTAAACTTAACCCGTTACAGAAGGCTTACAGAAGGAAAAATCGTGCAAGCTGGTCTCTTTTATTTACCAAGAATCGTCAAACTATTGCTGGGAACGTAATGACACCACTTATACTTGCTTTCTCGATGCTTTAAAAGCCGAATAGACGGTTTACTATACAAACTATATAACCTAGGCGTTCAAGGTAATTATTTAACGAAATGCTTCATGAAGCTACTAGCGGGGATTTTGCCTTCGGTCACGTGTCTGAACCGTATATGCTCCCCTTTCCTATACGAACTTTTGAATACGTTGTCGAGGTCAAAACACGGTCTTACAATTGATTCAGTACATGTTTGTGCGCCGACTCAGGCGGATGACGTGGTCCTTATGTCATTATCTGCAGAGGGTCTCCAGGCTTTACTTGACGTCTGCAAACAGTATTCTTCGAAATGGAGATATTCGTACAAGGCCTCCAAATGTGCCTCGCAAATCAAAGGGTAAAAACAGTATCCCATATGATGGGGCAATGATTGACGAAGTTAGTGAATACAAACACTTGGGGATTGTTCAACATGTGTCTCGAAAGCACCCTTTTCACACAAATGGCATTAACCCGATTACAAGCGCAAAACTCTATACGTCTACGTTGTTTATTTGGTTGCGTCATGAAACATCTTGAGTCGACACACCACTTTTGCCTCAAAAGGATACAGGGCTTTACTTTACTATTGACGCTTTCAGATATGGTGAAATTGCTTCTTGGTTTTTCGTCTATTGAAGCGTACATTGATTTGCAGAAACTGTCTTTTTCATTGGTATTTATGTAGGCTAGCTTCAACTGACATTGCGTTTCGTGTATTTACTCACATATTATATCAGTTCAAGAACGCTTCCTCCATGAGGAGAAGAGGCTTATAATCTTCACAACAGCAGGTGTTAAGTGCTTGTGTGGCGGCCGTAAAACGTCGCCCCGTACTTCATTCTCAGTGTTGTTATACCTTCTGATCCTTCGAGATCATGAATTTCAGTACTTTTTGTTCTGAAAATTGAATACCGCTAAAGCCGGTGCTAGGGGGGCGTGAGCAGTATTGCGCTTTCAATTGAAAGAACAGACTCAATAAAACCGAGTCTGCAATTTTCATTTTTAGTGTTGCAATTTTTGCTTTCGGGGGATCACCACCCTTCAGGATTTATATTTTTTATCAAAGATATCACAGGCATTTAACAAAAATGCGGCCTACACGAGTACTTTGATCAATTTGTAGAACATGGCAGTTTCCTGAGTAAAACCAGATGGAAGCTTGTCTGTAAACGGTCTGTTTGGGGATTCGAGAAAGGCAGGTGACGAAAAAGAGTGTCTTTTAATGTTGAATTTCAACGTTTTTTTTACCGTCCATACTGATCTAGCAGTGTCTATGATTTGGAAAACGTCCTTTGAAAGACAATATGCGCTTTATGGCCAAGCTATTGTGCAAACCAATGGGCATTTAGGTTCAGTGCCCAAAATGTGGCTTGACGGTATCTGTTGTGTGAGAACAAAAAAAAAAATGAGAAAAAAAAATTAAGCTTCCGCCGAGGATCGAACCCACGACCTCACATTTCCTAGGCCACCGTTATAACCCTTCGAACACGCTGACTGCTATAATTGGGGATGTGCTTTTAAATCATTTATACCTAATACACTAGCATTTTCACTGGCAGAAAAGAAGCAAATAACTTCGACAAAAATATTTGTCCCCGCTAAGAAAAATGTATGAATCAAAATAAGTAAAATAAATGAATGTATATAAATAAAAGCTTGTCTTACAGTAACCCATAGTTATTCAAAAAGATTGGCTTTTATAGAAACACAGGAACGCAGAAACGCATTGTCAAAATTCAAAGCACAATGAAAATATAGTGATTAGACCTGCAGACAATGGTTGTTTTAGATAAGGAAGTATACATACAGTCAATGAAAAAAGAAGTTGCTGAGCATGAACTGAATTAATTTGTTGAAACTTCACCAAGCTACATCAGGGATACAACTGATTTTATTAACAAATTAAAAGAGATTAATGAACCACTTTCGGAAAATTGCATTTTGTTTTGCTCGTAGCAACGTTGTATCCATCAGTTCCAAAGAAAGAGGTACTAGATGCATGTATGCAAGGCCTTGCAAACAGAAGTGATCCATTGATTGATACAGAAAATGTTCTTAAGATGATTCAAATAGTTTTAGACAACAACACATTTTCTTTTGGAGATAGCACTGTTACAACCCGTTTTGTAGTAACGTTGCAAATTGTAGTAATTACTACAAAACGGGTTACTACACTTTGCGTGAAACCCTCCCAACCCGTTTTGTAGTAACGTTGCAAATTGGTCTGGGTCTTATCTGTTTGCAAATACGTGAAAATGCGTTTATATGAAGGAACATTTTAAATAATCCATGAATATCCGTGTAAACAATGGCTATTTACAATGGCAACTGTACACTAGCTGGATGTTTTGGTATTGTAGAAACTGTAGAGTCTATTGTAACTTCATAAGCAAACACAACAGGCCCAGATTTGAGACGGCTGCTACAGTAGAGCCATATGCTATGGGTCTACTGTTCTCAAATTCGTATTTATGTAGTAACTGATCAAAAGCGACTGTTCAGAGTAGACCCAGATCCGGTGGCCCCTATAATACCTGTTTGATCCTCGGAGTCGTCTGATCAGGGTCCACACTTTTTTAGCTACTTGGACTATATAGCTTTGAATAGTTTTGTATTTGGCAAAATAATAACCCATATCAATTATAATTATTTCTTATAAAATAGCCATAATGTAAAAGACACTGTATCTTCTGTCAAGTACTAAAAAAGTTAAAATAATTGCAAAAGGTTTGACAGGGCATTTCCACCAGATAAAAAGACAATGAATATTCATGTAAGATATAGTGATTTTATGAATACTAATTATCTGTTGTTTTATTAAGACATGTGGACAAGATATCAACAGAATCCGATCTATATCATTTTATGCGCAAACAGCAGACTCCTATCTAATAGTTTCGTTTGGGTCTATCCTTTTTGCAAAGGTATAGATGTGTGTCTATCTCCAGTAAAGAGTTATGCATGTAGTCGTAATTATCATTTCTTAAATATTCATTAACCCTTAACTCTATGAATATTCATGTAAGAAATAATTGCATTATGAAAAGTAATTATAATTATTATTAAAATAGCATATGGTCACAGGAAGGTTTGGCCATGGCAGAAACTGGGTCTACTCTGTTTGCAAAGGCGTAGAACGATATATTTATGGAGTAAAGGGATATTAAGCGGGTTATGCAGGTCCAGTCTGTGGTTTGGAAATATTGACAAATACTCTCCTGGGTCTTAGAAATTTTCAACAAAATCTACGCCCATAACTCCATCAATGTTCATTGCGATTGGATGAAAACTCGTCAGATGCACAAGTGAACACCCTGAATAATATAATCACAAAGAGTCATGTTGTTTCTAGGATAAATGCTTTTAAAGTTGTTAAAATTCAATATGTTCACAAAATCAAGGTCCATTACTTTGTTAATATGCGACACAAACTTATTTCTTATTTTCACAAACCAGCTTTAAATAACCTTGTAGGAGATATGGCCTAGACGCGAAGCGTGACAGAATCGAGAAAAGCTATAGTCCCCCAACTACTAAATGGTGGGGGACTAATAATGAAATCATGAATATTAGTTATATTAATGGTTGTAATAGCATATGGACACACTAACGTTTTTGGTCATTGCAGAAACTGTAGAATCATTATCGATAATATAAATTCTGAAAGGGTGTGATCCCCGAGAGCAAAAATTGCAACACAAAAAGAGAAAATTGCAGACTCGGTTTTATTGAGTCTGTTCATGAACAGTAATTGAAAGTGCAACACTGCTCACGCCCCCTAGCACCGGCTTAAGCGGTATTCAAATTTCAGAACAAGAAGTACTGAAATTCATGATCTCGAAGGATCAGAAGGTATAACAACACTGAGAATGAAGTACGGGGTATATGTTATGAAGTATATCATAAACAGAGTAGACCCTGATCAGACGGCTTGAACGGGAGTCGCCTGATCTGGGTCTACTCTGTTTGCATAGGCATAGAAAGGCATATTCATGGAGTAAAGATTTAAAATGCTGCGTTATGGTCAATTCATAATGTAAACTACAAAATTCTAAACGCTTTCTTTTCTCTTTTATATGATCTTTTTTGGTATATTTATTCGAAGAGCTTGGGTCTTAAAAAGTCTACGGCAAAATGGGTTAATAGTAAAGAAATTATAGTCAAAGTTTTATAAGGACAAGGGGGTCATTTGCCCTATATCGCTCACCTGAATTACGACTTGAACTGAAATTTACACACAGTTTGGATCAAGATCTGATACCAAATTAATGACTAGCTGACCAAGATCCAAGCTGCTTACAACTTGTGACAATTTTGTCTTAGGTCAAAATGCCTAAATCTGATCTTTTAGAAATTCAAGCAGAAGACAATTCTAAAGCAGACATCCTGGTAAGGTTTTGAAAGATCCCATGATTAACTGCGAGATTAGTTTTTATTGAAACGTGTGATAGAAAATTCCAACTAGTATTTGATTTTATTGTAATTATTTACTGCATTGTAATATATTATCTCCAGTCGGCACACATATATTTGATCGAAATTCAAAATGTCCATGTTTCATTTTACTGCAGACAACACTCTTGATTTACAGTCAACTGCGGGTCATTTTCATGTCACTATGTGTTCCAACTACCTTTTGCACTCTTAGCAATTAACTGTTTCAATGCCGTTATATTTCCGTCTGCTTCAAGTTTAAGAATGGACGTTTGCTCAATGTCTTTGCAAAAAGATAAACAGTGTGTCAAACAGTTTGGATCCTGATGAGAGGCCGAGCTACACGTCGTCTCATCTGGATCCAAAACTGTTTTGCATAATATGATATTACAGACCCGTTTATGGCTTTGAAGGGGTTAATGTCTGCAAATATTGTCGCCTGCTTCATTTTTTCCTTCCATATCTATTCAAAAATAAATGTCAGAGTGAAAAACAGTTTTGACCCTGATGAGTGCCAAGTTACTCGGCGTTTCATATGGATCCAGAATGTTTGCAAAGCTTGTTATAAATGCTACGAACCAAAGCAAACGCAACTTGAACAAAACGCATACCTTTTTAGAGGGACAGTTCCTTTTATTATACTTAAACATGCCTTACCCGGCCATTTTACACATAATTTTACCCATAATTTCGGCGAATAATTTTTCTTCTATTGTAATTTGATGTGTTCGGGATATTCAAATATGTATATGTGTTCAGCTGAACATATTTTAAATGAGGCTATGTGTTTTATAATGTCCAAGCTGGTCTAAAACGGCCGGAAGTCAGTTTAAAATGATGATTTGTGTATGTACATGTATATATATATACCTAACTATATTGATGCATGACACTTTAACAAAATATTCTGTCTGTATGTCATATAATTTATAGGAGACACACACACTAAACGGGACACCTAAAGAAGATAGACATTAAGAAAGATATTATATAATATTGTATAATATTATGTGATATTTTATCATTTTAAATATCATTTCATATACATGCAAGTGTACTACAAAGTGAGTTGTGAAGTTTTAACACAAACTGTAGTAAAATATTATATATTATATTATATAATATTATATATTATGAACATATGCCAAAAAGTCATTTTATTTCATGGTATTGTTTTATATGGTTAAAAAAAATTTTTTTTAAAATTATATATTATATATATAATACTATATATTATATAATATTTAATCATTTTATATTATATCATTTCATATTTATGCACAATTACTACAAAATGAGTTGTCTTGTTTTTAAACAAACTGTAGTAACCCACTTTGTAGTAATTACTACAATTTGCAACGTTACTACAAAACGGGTTGGGAGGGTTTCACGCAAATTGTAGTAACCCGTTTTGTAGTAATTACTACATTCAGCGATGTTATTATTGTTTATAACATTTTGTTATATGTTATATTAGTATTATTATACATAATACAAAATAATATATATTATATTATATAATATCATATATTATAAAGATATGCCAAAAAGTCATTTTATTTCATGGTATTGTTTCCTATCGATTATAACAAAAATTATGAAAATTTAAAAAATATATATAGTATATAATATTATATAATATTTAATCATTTTATATGATATCACTTCATATACATGCAATATTACTACAAAATGAGTTGTGAAGTTTTAACACAAACTGTAGTAAAATAGTATATATTATATTATATAATATTATATAATATTATATAATATTTAATCATTTTATATGATATCATTTCATATACATGTAATATTACTACAAAATGAGTTGTGAAGTTTTAACACAAACTGTAGTAAAATAGTATATATTATATAATATGATATTATATATTATGAACATATATGCCAAAAAGTCATTTTATTTCATGGTATTGTTTTAAATTGATAAAAACAATTTTTTTTAAAAATTATATTAAATATATATATTATATATTATATTATATAATATTTAATCATTTTATACTTTATCATTTCATATTTATGCACAATTACTACAAAACGAGTTGTCAAGTTTTTAAACAAACTGTAGTAACCCACTTTGTAGTAATTACTACAATTTGCAACGTTACTACAAAACGGGTCGCAATGTCCCATACGAAATGTAGTAAACTGTTTTTGACTCTATTTCATTAAGTAGGCAAGGTATCGAAAAGATTTTTACTGTGCACTCGGATATTGTCAATATGAAGGACCACCCCAAATTTGGTTGCAGTCACACAACCATGCTCGGTGTAATAGGAGTTTACTACATATTGAACTTTGCATACCAACCCACTTTGTAGTAATTACTACAATTTGCAACGTTACTACAAAACGGGTTGGGAGGGTTTCACGCAAAGTGTAGTAACCCGTTTTGTAGTAATTACTACAATTTGCTGGCAATTGGTTCCAAATCAGGAAATAATTTTGCTTGTGTATATATGAGGAAATGAGATGAAGAATTGATGTCACACAAAAAAGTGCCAAGAGATTCATTGATGATGGTTTCGGGATCTCAGATGGTACAGTTCAAGAACTGGAAGATTTTTGCGAATAATAATATAGATATGGTTTGGATCAGATAGAATTTCTAGGCACTCTAGTTAAAATAGACAATGGCCATATATATATATACAGATCTTTATGTTAAGCCTACAAACAAACAGCTTAACAATTCTTCCTGTCATCCTCCTAGTACAAAGAAGAACATAGCATATGGTTTGGGACTAAGAATTAAGCGTATATGCGAAAGAGAACCCGACTATATTAGAGAAACTCAAGAGTCAGTTAAGGAAGAGAAGATAGAGAGGCAGGGTGACAGAAAATCAGTTGGAAAGGGTGGATAAACCGGTTTACTCCAGTAGTGTTTTCGCTACTGACCGTGCCAAGGCGGTACTCTCTTTGTCACCCTTCCTTGCGTCTTTGTGCTTGTGATTTTGTTCATAAGTGGAACGTTTGTCCCTGGTTCTTGGGTGTTTTCTGTTTTCATTTCGTGTGTGAGTGTGCGTTTGGGTGTGTGGTTGTGTGTGTATGTGTGTCATGCTGTCTATTGGTGGTGGTTGCGTCTTGTATGTGGCTTTGCCTGCTTGACTTTACTACTTTTCCATTTATAAGCACAATAGTGTTGTTTGTGCAGTGTGGCGGCCGTGAAACGTCTCCCATCAATATTGTTTTCTTCCTCTTGCACTTTATGGTGGCTTCGATACTCACCGACATATTGTGTGACTATTTTAATTTCCCTTTTAAGATTTGTGCCCTTTGCGTTTTCTCTAGTGTGACTTTACCTTACTCGTGTTTCTTCTTACTTTTTTACCCATTCAATGTTTCCCTTCATATTCTTTATTTTTGTCGTAACCTCTGGTATGTTTTTATTCTTTTACACAACTTTTCTTTTCGTTACATATGTATGTCGCTGTTTACGGAAGGGTGCTACAATTACTACACAAATTATGAATAGTCTCCATATACTCAAATTTACTAACTTAAACTTACACTCTGTGTCTTCTGTTCAGATTCCTCATAACCTGGCTAATTTCCAATCACTACAGCTGTCAGTTTGTATTAAACCTCTAAAATTGTCTTCTGCTTCATCTTTTCATGTTTCCTCTTGGGCTATTAGTAACATTTTTCATAATGGACTTAAAATCGTTCTGTCTCCTTTAAAGCAATCTATCCTTCGTTATAGTAAAGTCCATCTAAATTCACATTATTTGAACAAAAGGCATAGGGTGTATCTGTTTTCATTTCGTGTGTGAGTGTGAGGGTCACTGGCCGGTACTGCAGCTGCATGATTGCGCCATATGTTAGCAATGCTGAATGTTGTAGGCGAATGACTCAATGACCAGGGAAGTACATGTACAGTCGACTGAGCGTTCTTTGGGGCTGAAAGTAGACTATAACAAGGTACTTTACCCCCTTTTTTTTTTTACTTGACCTCATGTTGTCATTTTTCATCAAAATACTTTCCAGTCAGCAGGTTTCTTTGTATCCTCCCCTTACACTAGCAGCTTCTCATCTTGTGTTGGTGCATTTGTCATGTCTACCTCTTCTCCTTTGACGTATAATATTTTGTTAAACATCCTCCAGCATTACCAATGCTGAACGATATTGGTGCTTCATGAGATCCCCAAGATCGACATCCACATATGACCCTTTTGACTGATTTAGTAATTGCACTCAACTATGTCTGTGCTGCCAGTATACTAACACCGAACCTGCCATTGTCTTCAAATCAGTCTTTAACAACTCGAGGAACCGTGCGTGGGTTTCCACCCTGTTGTTCTCCAGAACCACTACGATAAAAGCTTCTTTAGCGACATTATCTCTTACATCTGCCCTGAGAAAGTCATCTTCATGCTGAACAGATTCTTGGACACACAATACAAACGAAATTGAGAGCAATCGATCATTGCTACCTTGTAGAAAGTTGGTTGCGTTGATTAACGCCCAATACAACTTTAGGCCCCAGAAAGAGGTGATCGGATACAGAGAAAACCGGATGCGATGCCCTACTACTTTCTTTGGTTCCATAATGGATTGAGGATGAATTTTGGAAGCATTCTGGAGAAGGCTCAAATTTTGAAGCAGATGGAGAATATGAAGAAGTGGAAGATTATTATTCGATCTAAACTTACATTACGATTAATACAGATGTGATGAGTGATGATAGTTAAATATATCACACAGAAAGGTCTACTGCTTAAACCCGTAGAAACGTTCTTAATATTGAGGAGCAGGATCGAAATGGGGGATGGGATTTCCGTTTCATGTGTATTTATTGAATTTGATATGATAATGATTCATGCACGTTTGCCATGCATCCTATCTGAGTAATGTGGAACGTATTGTTTCTAAAATTCTAGCTATGCATCTAAAGCATGCACTGACAACGTTTTGTACATGTGCTGAAAACAACAATGAAATAATGGTCTGTAAATACATGTATGTTTTTGTTTGTAAATACATGTATGCGTCAAAAGCATTAGCCTCGATAAGTCTAATACCACTTGTATGTTACGAAATACACCATTTAAAAAGCCTTGTTTCATTTCTATTTTACAAATCATGTTACTTTTAATTGTCCTCATCAATACTGGTAATTTACACATCATTACAAGGGCGTCTCCTCAAAACATGATACTTTTAAAAATGATTTTAAATATCATAATCATTGCTGTGGTGTACTGATACGGATAACAACTATATATACAACTATTCAAATGAGCCGAGACATCAGCCTACACATACTCCGTTTAGTTTAATAAGTTTAAATTCTGGAGTCAATTATCGTAATATTTGCTTAACTGGGTAAGTTAATTCACGTTTTTTGTGATACCCTACTCATTTTTATGAATATAAAAGTAAGCAGATTTTAAAGTTTCATATCACACATTGAAACGCTATTTGAACTTTGAATGTTCATTTATTTTCATACCAGAAAGGTGTACAATCATGCCCGTATAAAGAAAATAATGGATACAGACACCATCGTTTGATATAAAACCATAATTAAATCATAATTAATTTGAAAGCGGTTGAATTATTTCGGTATACTTTTGACTTTTAAACCGGATGGTTTAAAATTCGTTCTACCATTTTTAAATAATGTCCCTTCTTTTTGTTTGATTTAAGCATTAATATTCATGAATATGCTAACGAACTGATTAACAACATGATATTCTTAATCAAAGACCATTGTATTTCTTATAATTATATTTGGTAACAAGTTGATGATGTTAGCTCCAAGCTGTCCAATGCCCTGTGATATAACGTTTTTACCTTGAAGTTCTCTATGCGTTGACGCTGTCCGCATGTGCATTTGCCATGGAAACTCTACAAATCAATAAAATGCAGATGACCCATAGAGACACGTTGTTACATAGTATCTGCTAGATTACGCTCACTGAGGTAAATTTTATGTATAAGAACATATGCATTTGGAGCATTCCAAGTGATTTCAGATCTTGTTTTCACCATTTTCCTGTCTTTTTCTTTGATTTTAGGTGTGTGTGTGTGTGTGTGTGTATATGTGGGGGAGGGGGGCTTCTCGTTAATATTCATGAATATACTAATGAACTTATTGACAACAATACATTCTAAATCACAGACCAGTGTTATTATATGTTTGGTAACAATCTGATACTGTTAGCTGCCAGCTCTCGAAGGTCTTGAGATATAATGTTATATCCTATATGCGCTGACGCTGTTCGGACGTACCTCTGCTATGGATACTCAAAAACGCAATAAAAAGGTAAATAAGCCACAGTGACACGATTTTGTTTATATAATACTCTCCTTGATAATGTTTTATGTATAAGAACATATTTGGGGCATTTTGAGCAACACATGTGATTTCAGATCTAGTTTTCGCAATCTTCTAGTCATTTTTTCTTCATTTTTGGTGTTCTCATTAATATTTATGATCATGCAAATGAGGTAATTAATAAAAACATATTCTTAATTAAAGTCCAATGTCTTACCTTTAGCTTGGCACCAGTTTCAAACTCCTTAGTGCCCCGAATAGAATAGACATACTACATTACAGGAATGAGTTTTTTCATGGGTACAATTTTGATTCCCATTCAGCAGACCCTACCAAACACCCTGGTAACCATGAAAAAAAGTCAGATGGGGGTGCACGGTAACCCTTTCTAGCCCCCGGGGTACATGTATATCAGTTGTATGCGCAATATACAGACACTAATCAAAGTCGTCGCTATACCATACACACTAATTTAAGATATATTACAAACCTGAGATATAACAGGGACACGGATTTAATTAAAATGCTATTGCATGCATATATCGATTCCGTTTAACGTCTAATAGTCGGGCTCTGTTGTAATTAAATCTTTGTCGGTCTGGCGATAGTTTAATTCCCCATTCCATTTACATACACATGTGTACAACACATTTGAGGTAAAATACCAGTGTCAAACATGCCGTCTTATAATTTGCTGCAGTAAATTCTGCCCACTTTGATCAGTGCAGAGGTCTAGATAAGATGCGTAAATTAAAACATTTTCAATAATAACTTCTATAGTTCTTGACAAAACCCTATGTTTTGACCACTCTTTAGATTATTGTCTCAGAACATAGCGTTTGATGGAGAACTGACTAGTTTGCCATATTTGTTTTGCATTTTAAGTAAAACTATCCCGGTAAATAAGTAGAAATTGTTACAATTTTTATGGCGCAGAAATTGAAAATACAGCAGTGTGCTCCTTTGTGCTCTTTCAGAATAACGACTAACAGAAACTGTGTCCATGACAACCATGTACGTAGTATAGTAGATGTATGATTAGCATTTTCAATCGATGACCTAGCCAGTATCTTTGTCCAAATATCTCCGAGTTTGCATCTCAGTCATTGAAGAAACAAATACTCAAGGATGATGATGATGATGGTGATGGTGTATGTGTGTGGATGTGGATGTGGGGGTCATGTACAGTCTTCCATTTCATTGTTGCGTATCCAACCCCTGGTATATCGAAGTGACTTGTCCACTACTACTATTACTCTATTACTACTACATGTACTACTACTTATTACCACAACAACAACAACAACAACGACTACTTATTTGCTACAACAACTACTACTTTTACACCACCAACAACTATTACTACTACGGCTGTATATACTACTACTACTACTACAAATATATGTACTACATGTTTACTTCCATAACTGCAATACCATTACTATACTACTTCTTGTTTACTGCCACTGCTATATATGCAGCTTATATTCATATTGTTACAGGGGATGATAATAAAATCTGAAAGGATATACATGTAACCCTGTTTTATTTCGTTTTGTAAACATTTAAACGGTCGTAGGACAATGACGATCTGAAGTTCCATTCTGTACCAAAACATCCGCCCTGAAAAATAAAGCAAACACAACCACCAATCCCATACACGAAATTGAGATTGAAACCCCCTAAAAGTTCAGTTAAATCGCCTAACAAACCTGAGTTTAACGACCAATAGAAACACGATAAGAGTGATAAGACCCTATGCTGGTTTATCTTCTCAGTTACATTCTGTGATTGACGGGAATGACGACAATTTCATATTTAAACCATATATGGGCGAAAGGGTAAAGAGAACTCCGATATCTCGAACTTGGATAACTCGAATAGGGGATAACTCGAAGTAAATGTTCTGTCCTTCCAAACTTTACATTACAGAATACATGTAGTTCTATACTACGTATATTTAGAAACACGTATGGCAGCTTAATACAGGTCGAAAGTAATACTGAAAG
Organism: Azorinus chamasolen; assembly: GCA_963576725.1. Lineage (NCBI taxonomy): Eukaryota > Metazoa > Mollusca > Bivalvia > Cardiida > Solecurtidae > Azorinus > Azorinus chamasolen. Next base: position 15,095,754 of record OY755250.1, on the reverse strand, counting down.
CTCCTGTTGGAGCTTTCAGCAATACTTAAGACATATATTAAGCTGTGAACTTGAGAAATTGTCCAGATCAGAAATCGTATAACTCAACTCCTGCTATCTCGAAGTAATTTGTATGGTCATTAGAAGTTCGAGATATCGAAGTTCAACTGCATGTACATGTATTCATCTACAATAACAATTTACCTGACAGCGACACCATTGATGAATTTGCGAACAAAGTAGACCAAGATTAGACGACTGTGGAGCTAATGAACTTTTTACTTCATACATACACATTTTAACGCATTTGCAAACTGGGTAGACACAGATCAGACAGATTCTGTTGGCGTCGTCTGATCAGGATCTGTTCTGTTTATCTATGGAATAAGTTCCTGCCAAGTAATATCCCCCTGCTCGTATTACTATTGTAAACAGCATGCTTGATCAAATGCAAACATTGGTTATTCATAGATGGATATTCACCAGGTAAAGTCTTAGGAGATATATGTGTTGCTCTTTACCCTTTCGCCCTTATATTGAATGTTATACAATTTATCAACATGCTACTGGAATATGCTGCATTAGTTTCGTGCTGAATTGACACACCCTCCCTAGTGACGCATGTTGGCGCCTCTGTAAAGGTCACATTTTGTAACAATTATAATAAATAGAGCATTTGCTTTCTAAATATTTCCATTTACCAACCGCTTCCATGCCTTTGCAAAGAGAGAAGACCAAATCCCGTCTGGTTAGGGCCAACTCTATTTACCTATGAAATTATATTAGATCTGACTTTCTACCAATGACAAACATTTATGTGTATACAAATGTATGTCATTATAACAAATCAGTTAATAACTATTCTGTAATGTCATTTCTTCTGACATGAATATGGAACAAAGAAAGGGTTAAGTTTCCATAGCAACATTTCTCATTGAATCGAATTCTCTAAATATCATTCACTATTGAACCTAAAGTCTCATCCAACATGTTTTCTAAAACTCCGAGACAATGGTCATCCACCAACTTGTTTGAGCTGTTTTCTATTTAACTTGCCTATTAGTTCTCATAAATGCTATAAAATTTCAAATATATTCAGTCAAATGATTGCTGTTCATAATAAAACTATATTGAGATATGTTTCAGCTTAAAGTGTGAGTTTTAATATCTCTAAAAAATCTGCTTTTACATTTGCATACTTGGATAATCAACTTCAGGTGACTGATATTAAATATATGTCATGAAAACAGATTGTTGTTCATTAAATGTACTGTCGGCTGAGATGTCCTTCGGACTGAAAGTAGGCTACAGTTAGGTACTTTATTTAACCTGTTCCTTCACGGAAGATATTAGACCATTCCCTCATAAATTATTTTTAGACCCAACCATTGATCATTCTCAAGATATACTCCAGGTAAACAATGATATTGTAAACGCAAGCAATATCAGGCAGTTTAATTATAACTAACCAGAGGCCTGTTCAGGAGCGCGGGCGCTTGATTGAGCGCTTGCCCGAGCAAAAGTATCACTGCTGAACGCGATCGAGCGCCCTTTCTAAAATCAAGTACATTTTTGTTCTGCGGTCGGGTTCTAGAGCATCAGTTTGTTAATTACGATTGTTTTCTTCCAGTCGGTTGCTTCTGTTACCGTGTTGGTAGCCATCTTGGAAACACAAGCGAATGTCAAAGCGATACACCTCGCGAGTAGGCTAGCTTGCGCTAGCTGGCACTAAGAGGGCGCCCTCGTTCAGAGTCAAAGCGCTCGAAGTGACACCGAGCGCCCACACTCCTGAACAGGCCTCTGGGAACCGTAATAAACAATAGTCACGGATTTCCTGTACAAATTGTTCGACCAAATACGACCGATTTAGAAGTCTCTGGAGTACTTACTCTTTGCAAACGCCGCTGCAGATGATACCTCTTTTTAGAGATATGATGGTAAGATCGTCGCATTGGAAGTTCTCGCATTGTGCTTTCGTCTCACACAACTGTCTGTGGAGGTCACGAACTGTCGGGAAAAACAAAATGTGAAGATCGGGATTGTAACAGCTTTTCAGATACTTAACTTACCGCATGGCAGTTGACAGGCTTCCTCAGATTGTGTTCTTGGCGCTATATGACCTATATAGTATCGCAGTGCTGTAAACCCACCTCACTCACCTCTTCCTCAGATTGGTTCATTTAGTTGAAATTGTTTTTATTTTTCATCAGGAAACCTCGGCCTGTCATCGCACAAGCAAAGAGGGAAGCGTAGCTACCGACTGTAAAAGGGTCAATTACGTTGCAATATAATGGGTCATAACCTTTCTTCTTAAGGTTTTAATCCGTTTTATAAACAAATAATGAAAATGAAACCGAATGAACCCGAATTTTTCTAAGTTTGTAGATAGCATCCCCATAAAATTCTGGTTGTGAAATTCCTTGTTGCAATTATATTTACTAATGAGTGGTAAATTTTGATAATAAAATTTAGAAAACGTTTTCCTAAGTTTGTAATATGCTCAAGAAGTTTATCAGTTATAACTAAATTACGACAGTTAAAATCTTTTAGCAAAGAATAGGCTCGGGCAAACCGAATAAGTTGAGAAATATAAACCCCATAAGACGTAGAACGGGGCACATCTCCATCTAGAAAATGAAAATTAACAATTTTTAAATTTAAATCTTCCCTTTTATCGTATGTTTTAGACGAAACTTTATCATTTGTGATGGAAAAATTCAAATCTAAAAATGAAGCTATAATGTCAGATTGATTTGCTTTGTTTAAAGACAGTTCTTTTGGGTACATTGAAGAAATCATAGTTTTAAAATAAGGATTATCCAAATTCAAAATATCGTCTAAATACCTTGAAGTTTCATTAAAAGCATTAACAATATCGGCCTTTGTATCAGGTTTTAAGCTAAGCATAAAATCCCTCTCATAGTAATACAAAAACAAATCTGCAACAAGAGGGACACAATTTGTACCCATGGGTATACCAACACGCTGACAATATATGGTATCACCATAACGCACAAATATATTATCTAAAAGAAAGGTAAGAGATCTACAAACACCAAAGCAAATCCACATTGGGTAATGTTCAACTTCTGAATTCGAAAAGATTGAACATTACAAGCAAGGAACATTTTATTTTCTCTGCCAAAAGTTTTTTCTATTAATGCAATCAGTGTATCCTTTATAAGATGGTGAGGTAGAGTAGTATAGAGAAATCATAAGAGTCAGTGAAGAAATGTTATACTGTTCATTTTCAAGTTTAGTTAAAACATTATTTGAATTTTTTATGGACCAAAAACCATTAATACCAGCATAATTTGGAGTTTAGGTGAGAAGCGTTAAAAGATCCCATAGCGCAAAGGTGTGCTGAACTTAAAGAAACTCTACATTCGCCGATTAAACACAATAAAGACGGTTCATTCACACATTCTGTACACATATACAATACACATACTTATAACGTACTTCATTCTCAGTGTTGTTATATTTTCTGGTCCTTCGGGATCATTAGTTTTCATGTTATTAGTTTTGAAAATTGAATACTGCTTATGCCGGTGCTAGGGGGCGTGAGTAGTGTTGCACTTTTAATTACTACTCATGAACAGACTCAATAAAACCGAGTCTGCAATTTTCTCTTTTTGCATTTCTACTTTTGCTTTCGAGGGATCACCCATTTTCAGAATATATAACTCGTGGCTTCAGCGTGACGTAACACTATCATAAATATTTTGATATTCATGGGCATATTTTCACTAGTGAATAACATTCGAACGACCTAACTGTATTCATACGCGCTGTCAAAACAAACAAACTGGCGGACGGTAACCTACCTGTCAACGATTGAGTCACGATAGATGGCAAAGGACTGTTGGCACTTGCGCCTTAATTTCGATAAAACAATACAAATCATAATCGCTGTCAGTAAATATCTACAAAATGTATGCCAAAAAGACCTACCAGCTACTCTAACCCAAAAGATGTATGCCAAAAAAGAACTACCAGCTATTCTAACCCAAACAACCCATTCTACGTAGAAATATTGCCTCCAAAACTTTACATTTTCTTCACTGCATGCCCTTTTGTTTATGCAGATTTCTACTCATAAAAATATCAAGCTAATAAACAACTATAGTCATCTGAATCCAGCACAGTACAAATATTTTATACTCCAAATCAGCTGATCGCGAAAATCTTCCTTCTGTTCCAACAAATTTTATGCAGCAGTTCGTACTGAATCTTTTGTCCATTTCAATAAACTTTTTCACTGAATTTGAATCGAGATTTTTTTTCTCGGGGGCAATGACCATGTCCATGTGAATGTTGTGCTTAATATACCAAAACGAAGGCGCATTTTGAATCCCATTGACAGTGAGTGTCAGACTAGTAGGCGAACTGTATATGGGTCTCTATTTAAAATATGAGCAAATGGCGTGCTTTACACATACACATGTGTAAAGTGACGTCATAATGTGACGTGTTTGTATGTCGAAACTGTTTCTGTAGGTTTTTGTTATTATAAACTATCACAGTTAAATTGAATACCAGAGAGGTCTAAATTAGATCCTGGTTGTTATGACAGTAAGTCAAAAAACAGTTGGAAATTTTGGGCCTACTTTGTCCCAGTTACTTAGTGAACCTAATAACACCTTTCATTCATCATTTCTATCTATATGTAAGGAGAATTTATAACAATCCGCGTTTCTGCTGAAATATTGGCTGCAAAAACCATTTGTGTATGTTATGTTATAAATAGAATCTTGCATTCGTGTTTTTAAAACGTCTAAAGCTCATTTTTATCGTTTTAAAAAGACTCATTTAATAAATCCAATACTCAAGAACACTCATGTAAGATCCTCTCTATATAGAACTGTTCCTTGCATGCTTAGCATACATATTAGCTGAGCCATTAAACAATAACTCAACTGAGCCATTAAACAATAACTCAACTCATTACATAAGGCAAGATGTGACGTCATAACTTACGCAAAAGTGTATGATAAGACATGGTATCACAAAAGGCCGTACTAAAATTATACATCGGCTGGGACTTGGGCTCTGCGACACTTAATTGAGGAACAGTTTATGGCAGTTTGACAATGAAAAGGCCAATTAGCATCAAGGATTTTGAGCATAAAAGAACTCCACCAGCACCGAGCAACAGCAATTGAAGAGAACTCGTATACACATATATCACACATACAACCAATCATATATACAAAAGTATGAAAGGTACACGATATAAACCCAACACAATAGAATGAAGACAGGAATACCGCCTTGGAACGGTCAGCAGTACAAGTATCAGGGTGGGTTTGGACCATTATTAGGGATACGTCCTTTCTCATACAGATCCCATCTTCATCCAGTCAGACGAACAGTTTAAAAAATATAATACCACAACCGACTGCTACTCAACAAAAGTGTCGGCTAATACTGCATACTAAACAGACATTTATATAGAAAAAAGATTGGGCAAACGCACGACATGGAACAATACAAAATAAACTTTCAACAAATTCTGGAGCCAGTAAACATTATACTTGATTACCTTTCCGACGTCAGAGTGATTGCAGAGAAGCCATAATGGACGAGACAAGAAATTTTCAGAATTGGGAAGCCATTATTATAGACTTTTAATGTTCTTCCTGTCATCGCACAAGCAAAGAGGGAAGCGTTGGGAACCACTAAACATGAAGTGCGTTGCAATATCGTTGGAATGTAGTCTTTTTCGTTAATGTTCGGGACAGTATAAACCCAGGTTTACAATGGTTGTCATACAAGTCGATTTCTTCATTGATCATTTTATTTTTAGGGTTTCGGCTTTTGCCGAAATCCTTATAAAATGGATTGCGACTCATGGCGGAAAACCCTTTTGCACGAGCGCTACCTAGCGGGAATCCCCCTAAGAGAATACGCGCATGTGCAGTGCTTGGCTTACAATCCGGTTCCGGAATCTTACAAAATATTTATAATGAAATATGGAAGGTGGATCCATTAGCAAACAGAGCAGACCCTGAATCTATGGGAGCGAGCTGTCTGATCTGGGTCGAATCTATTTGCAGATGCATGAAAACAAGTTTATATGGGGAAATTAAGGGTTAAATAGACTTCTTCTGTTCTTTACGTCCTTTACAGTATAAAGGTTACAGCGCACTGGTGGTCAGTAGTGCAGGGCAACTGTTACATCATGCTAAAATCTCTAGAGGTCATACGCTTAACTCTTTGCACGCTAGCGGCGAAACTGTGATTACCTATGCAAACAGTTTGGATCCATATGAGAGGCCACATAATTCTGCGTCTCATCAGGATCCAAACTGTTTGTCATCTTGATCATATTTTTGCATAAAATGAAAGAAAGTTTATTGAAGAATTGAAGCAGACGTCAATTGTTGCAAACGAAACATCACTCAGCATTATAAGGATTAAGCAAGCTGTAGAAATCTGTAATATCGTCTGATTCAGGTTTGTCATCATTTGAATTTCTAAAAGATCAGTTTTAGGCATTTTGACCTAAGGCAAAATTGTCACAAGTTGTAAACAGTTTAGATTTTGGTCAGACAGTTACTTGGTATTAGATCTGTATCCAAACAGGGTGTCCCACTTTGCCAGCCTTTATTGTTTAAGTAGCTTGGATGGTAGTATTAACAATTACTATTAAAAGGAAACAAGGGTTTTTGAAAAATCATTAAAATGAAAAAAAGGAGAAAGGCAAACAAAATGAGACAAAGCACTTTCTTATCTTTTAATTTATATACATTTCATCATTTATTGATTTACGTGTCAGGCTTATAGTAACTTATAGTGTCTTATAGTATCTTATAGTAATGTATGTAATTTATTTCTAATTCATATCATTTATTTCTATGACGCCGGTTACTGATCAGGGTCTGTAGTGTTTACTACAGCACTAACTGTAATTTGCATGTATGACTATAATTTATTTTTAATTATATCATTTATTGATATACTTGTTACATGTATGATGCTGCAAATAGCAAAGACCCTGGCCAGTTGTGGTAACTGATCGGGGTATGTATTGTTTGCAGCACAGACTCACAAATTGACCCTGAACAGACTCACACTCGCAGTCTCCTCAGGAAGAAGTAAGAAAATACAACACAATCACACAAAAAGACAAGGTATAGGCATGGATAAACTATTAAGGGTCTTTTCTGTTTGCAAAAGCACAGAAAGGCTTATTTTGCTCAGACAAATTGTACCCGATATGGAACCCTGAAATCGTCTTCACTATATAATATAAAGTGAAACAATATTATGTGTCTAACAACCCATATACCAATGGGAGGTTTTACTTCAAATTTTCACCCATGATAAGCTGTCAACCTTAATGTGAAGATTTTCCTAAAGAATGTAATTATTGCTCTGACCATTTTACCAGAGTCATGGGACTCTGAAATTTTCTTCACTGTATAACACATAGTCAAAAGTGCTTGATATAGAGACACTATTGTTAGGGGGAGTGGTGCATCAGAAACAATTTTCTAGTTAATTTTATTTTCCCTGTTGTATCCTGCCATGCTAAGTTGAAATATATTTGTTACTTTATAATTTGTCATATTGTTAATATCACCCCACAGTATATTTGGCAATTATTGTGTAGGGTATTTAGAATCATAAGGAATATGTCTAAAATTGGTGGAAGTGTATTTATGGATAAGTGAATGATGCTTGCTAATTACTGTTATGGTCCACCAGATAGTAGCAGAAGTATGACCCTTACTTTCAAATAATGCAGTGAGGGCTCTATACTACATTAAACATGAATTTTGGCTCTATTGGCACAAAGTGGCAAGTTGAGCTATTGGAATCGCACTGTGTGTGACATGTTCATAAAACAATTCTTGAAATGTCTTCCAAACTACTGACATGATTTTCAGAAAAATCCACAGCAAACATCAATATAATAAATATATATTATGTCCGAAACCTTCAGTACTGTCAGTACTTTGATTTACTAATATTCAGAAAATGCGGAGCCCGTTGTCATTATTTATCAGTTTTAGTATTAATCGTACTGCACTAGAAAGGGATGTATACATAGGTAGAGGCATCGACCTGATTTTATGGATGTATACACATGTAGAGGTATCCAATTGACTTGATGGATGTATACACATATAACTATACAGAACTGACGTTATGTATATATACACAGGTAGAGGTATCGAACTGAGTTCATGGATGCATGCGCAGGTAGACGTATTTAACTGACGTTTTGGACGTGTATAGCGTAGGTAGCGTTATCGAACTGGCTTTATGGACGTATATAAAGGTAGCAGTATTTGGACACAGGCAAACAAACAAGACACAGGCTAACATAGACACAGGAAAACAGAGACATAGACAAACAGACACATGCTAAAACAGACACAGGCAAATAGAGACACATGCAAACAAACAAGACACAGGCTAGCATAGACACATGCAAATAGAGACACATGCAAACAAACAAGACACAGGCTAACATAGATACGGGAAAACAGAGACACAGGCAAACAGAGACACAGACAAACATAGACCTGTGTAAACAGAGACACGTGCAAATAGAGACACGGACAAACAGACACATGCAAAGAGATACACAAGAAAACAGAGACAAAGGGGAACAGGTACACAGAAAAACTGAGACATATATGCATACGGATGAACATGCAAACAAGAGGCACATGGAAACGGAGACATATGCAAACAGAGAACAAAGACCAACATAGACAGATGTATGGACAAAGAGAGACAAATAAAGACACACACTCAAACTGAGACACATGCACACAGAGTCATGGGCAAAAAGAGACATATGCAAACAGAGAGGTGGACAAACAGACGCATAAATAAAGAAAAATAAACAGAGACAGGCAAACTGAAGCAGAGAAAAAGAGAGACATAGGCATACAGAGGCATTGGCAAACAAAGGTATCTACAAACAGGAGGCATGGACAAACACAGGTATATAGACAGAGAGAGATAAACAATAGATATGGGGGACTTGGGTATAGGCAAGCAGAGGTATTGACAGAGATATAAACAAGAAGAATGACATACGAGACAGAACGAAAGAGAAAAGAGGAATACATAATAAGGTGCATAAAACTTCAGACAAATGAGAACATGCAAGATAGGCATACGCGAAACATCCCTCCGATCACGTTCTGTACTGGTTGTCTTTCTTAAGGACCTTCCTATTAAGCCTTCCACAAATCCTAGGGCGAATGGCAAGAGAACGAGAACAACGGCGACGAATTTCATTCTGTTGCTTAAAAATAAAAAGTGAAAAGACTATATGAAAAAAAGTAGTAAGGTAAAAATATTCTGAAAATGGGTGATCCCTCGAAAGCAAAAGTAGAAATGCAAAAAGAGAAAATTGCAGACTCGGTTTTATTGAGTCTGTTCATGAGTAGTAATTAAAAGTGCAACACTACTACCCCCTAGCACCGGCTTAAGCAGTATTCATTTTTCAAAACTAATAACATGGAAACTAATGATTCCGAACGACCAGAAAATATAAAAACACTGAGAATGAAGTACGGGGCGACGTTTTACGGCCGCCACACAAGCACTTAACACCTGCTGTTGTGAAGTACATATATTCTGAAAATGGGTGATCCCTCGAAAGCAAAAGTAGAAATGCAAAAAAGGAAAATTGCAGACTCGGTTTTATTGAGTCTGTTCATGAGTAGTAATTAAAAGTGGAACACTACTCACGCCCCCTAGCCGAAAAAGACAGAAAAAACGCAACCACCAACAAACCGACAACAGAAAGAAAGCAAGCAACACATCCACACAACCAAACACACACTCACACACACGCTCACACAAACACACGAGACGAAAACATCAAACACGAACTAAAAGACATCAAAGACACCCAACAAACAAGCAAGGGTGACCAAGGAGTACCGCATTGGAACGGTCAGTGACAAAACGACCACTTGGGGTTTAAACCGACTAACGGACGGCCTAACCTCACACTTATCTCAAATTTACAAATAATGTAAACTAGAACTGTAAGCCAAAGGCTAACGAATACCCCCACCTGTCTGCTTGTCAGAACACCAACGTGAAGAGATTTAAAAACAATACATTCCCCAACCCAATTTATGTAATAAAAATGAAGAATAATTCAGAGAAATAAGACCCTTTCATGAGGTTTTTGTCAAATAAAAAGTTCTAAAGCTAGGTACCTTTGCAGAAAAACATTAAGTTCAAGGACCATAACTCTGACAAAAGTTATTCAACCAGACCCATATTTGAACTTAAGCTGTACCTCATCTAGATTTAGCTTTATGTCAAATATGAAGTTAATATCTGCAACCACCTCCAAAGAAAGACCGGAAAATTGAAAAAATGACAAAAAAATAAAGTTCAAGGGCTATAACTTATTCAACCAGACTGAGAATGGGAAGTAAGCTGTAAATCATTTAGATTTAGCTTTATGCCAAATATAAAGTTAATATCTGCAACCACTTCCAAAAAAAGTCTGGAAAATCCCAAATTTGAAGAAAAAAAAAATAAAGTTCAAGGGCAATAACTCTGGAAATAATTATTCAACCGGACTGAGATTGTAACATAAGCTGTAAACATAGCCATATTGCTAAATACTCAATTGAATGTTAAAATTGTGGGGGAAGGGCCGTAACCAATGTTGGAAGAACGTGTGAAATAAAATATGTTTAAACTAACATAAGCTGTAACTTATCTAGATTTAGCTTTGTACTAAATGTAGAGTTAATATCTCGAGTCACTTCCATAAAAAGTCCAGAAAACCGGAAAACATTGGTAGGGGACTAAAAAGGGGATATAACTCCTGAAGTAGTGGTCTGATCATAATGGAAATTTGCGGTGCACAGGTTAATATGGTTATATGGCTATACATGAACTTTCAACAAAATTGAAGCAAAACTGTAGAAGAAGAAGGCCGGACAAAATTGTATCCCCGCTACAACATAGGAGACGGTAAAAACAGGACAATATGTATAACATAGTATGACAACAATGTACTCTGTACTGCCCATCAAATATGTACTCAATGACTTTGCGGAAGTCAGAGCAACTGCAGGGAAGCCGTTCAGGAGGCAATACATACGGAATCCTGTTGGGGCCAAGAAAAAAATGAAACTTTTTTTTTCGCAAAACGCCGAAAAAATGCGAAACTGCAACGTTATATTATCGCATTTTTCGGTACATTTTGTCATCGAATCCTATTGTATTCTATATATTCGGCGTTTTACGAAACATTTTCCCCCATTTTTTCTTGGCCCCGACAGGATTCCGTAATACATGAGTCTGGTAAGCTCATCGCGTTACTGGGTTTAATACCATCATAGAGTACTACCCTTGGCATGGCAACGTGCAAGCAAAGAGGGAATCGTAGCTACCGACTGTAAAAGGGTCAATAACTAAACATGCAGTGCGTTACAATATAACCTTTCTTCCTAAAAGTTTTAATGCGCTGAATAAACAAATGTTTACATCGAATATTAACAGAGGGTATTATCACCTATACACACTGTGTATTATCACCAATGTCCACAGTAAATTATCACCACACTGATACACAATGTATTATCACTATTATTCACAAGACAGTATATTATCATCAATAATTCTGTATTATCAATATTACACATAATGTGAACAGGTTAACTTTATCCTGTTGTAAAAAGCAATTAGGGGATAACCATTGCGCATTTGAAGATTTGCAGTAGTATATCGGTGGTTTATATGTCGCAAATTTAGGTTTACATGCGACGGTAATGGTAAAAAACAAACTTTGATATTATCTCACTGTCGTCATAACATGACGTCATGGAACACCGCATATCTCCGCATTACACATATGTAAAATAGTTCTCTCGGAACCTAGCAATTGTGCTTATATTTAACATACCAAGAACTGGTCTTTTCGCTTGACACTTTGATTTTCACAATGAAAATCTTTAAGTCATGGTCCTTTTGAATTTCTGACGGTAGGTCCCTTTCAAAACTACCAGAGATGAATCAAATTTGACATCGACATTGCTGCTGTGTAAATATAATAAAATCCCATAATAATTGTGCATATGGGCAACGGAATTATTTATTTTAAATTGTTTGCAATGTGGAACTGGCGGCATACTCAAAATACTTTGGCTGATTGGTGTTTTGATGAGAATGATGATAGGCCAAGTGGACGTGCAAATGGAAAATATCAGGAGCGACAATCTACAGGCCTGTTTGGAATTTGCAGAGTCCTCGAGTGGTCTAAGAGTGTGTGGGGCGAATTCTCATTATGGGATTGTCCTTGAAGAATTGAAGAATATTGCCGCTTAGGTTGCGATCTCCCGGACACAGTGATTTGTGTAAACTTTTGACGAAACCAGCCTCAGCAGAAATTGTTATCATCATTTCGTTCAGCACACGCTCACCAAACAGGCCTGGATATGTATCAACGATTCTTCATAAAGCTAATCGACTGAACGTTTGAGTTACTGAATGGAATGGTTCGATCCCGGGTGCAGTTTTATCAGGTATGTTTTCAGAGATTTGCAGGACATGTTCCCTCTTGATTACTGTACCTTATTGTATTAATATTTGAATTGTTGTTCTTGATAGTGTCTCTTTTGCGATTTTTGGCATGTGCTTGATTGTACGCCAGCTGGCAAATTTAAACACAAGCCTCGTCATGGAAAAACAAAAGATGAATGTTTGTTCTGTATGTGGTGTTTCCTGCATGACTCATAAATTGTACTTTTGTCAGAGATCTTAGGTTTTCTATGTATACCACGAAGAGCGAAATTCAAGTTTGTTTTAGTGTTTTCAGATCATTTTCTGTGGTAAAACTAGTTTCAGCATTGATATAAATCTCACAGCTAGATCTACATAGTTATATACTTTTAATATTATATTTACAGGGTGCAGGTGCCACATACACCTCAAAACAGAATAGAGGAACAGGAAGGTTTGCTCAAGGGCAGTGAACTAGATCTACACGTGAAGGGGCCGTCACACTATGACCTTCTGCCAACGTTATCTGAACATTTCAATCGTTCAATTTTTGAGCGTTCTAGAGTGAGGATGACACATCTGGCGTGTGATAAACGTGAACCTAAAGCATGACTAGCGTGTGCCTTACGCGAGAGAAGCGTGTAACAGTGACCAAGTAAGATACCCCTGAAAACCATTAGCGTGTGCTAACGTGCCACTGGCGCACAACGAACGATTTGTGAACGTTAGATGAGCGTGTTAAGCGTGTGACTAAAGTGTGAATAACGACAGAATAGCGTTTTGACGTTCGTTTGACTTTAGTCACACGCTGCGGCGCTAGGGGGACCGTTCAGCGGTCGTTGACAGGTCGCCAGTGAGTCGTTCACTGCAAAGCAAACGATTAGTAACAACCAAGTAACGTTAGAGTAACGACTGACTAACGATATCAGAACGCGTGCAACGCTCATCGAACGTTAGTAAAACGTTCCATTAACGTTCTTAAACGTTCTTCAGCGTTTAAAATCAAACGTTGAAGAACGCTGGTCTCAATGAGAACTTTTGTGCATGTTCAAAACTTTTTTCCGGACCAGCGTTCTCTGCCGATTCCCGGCGATCAACGACGTTCACTAGCGTTCACTAGTGTTCACACAACGCTCTTCTGGCGCTATCCCAGCGATCATGGGCGACTACCAACGTTTCCTCAAACGCCAGAGAACGCTGACCAGAACGTCATGGTGTGACGGGCCCATGAAATAAATGGACTCGGGATCAACTTGTCAGACTCTCAAAGACTACAAGTCAACTATAAATTGTGTTTTCAAGCAAATTGAAAACATTTGACATTTCATTCATCCCGGGTCTTCATTCATTCAGGCCCATTCATTGAATTTTACTATGAATGCGCGTATGAATATTTCGTAGTAAATTTTCCAGTGATTCGGTTTCCGACAGTATATTCATTTTTCCGACAGTATATCGGTGGTTTATATGCTTCAAATTTTGTCACGTGGATCAATCAGAATGCGTGTTACAAAAATGTTGATCAAACTCTGATCCGAAACATGTTGGACTGATTTCCAAGTCGTGCAAGCAACTGGCATCTTGTTGAACTGTTTACGCGGCGTCTCATCTGGATCCAAATTTTTGGAAATGCAAATCAGTTTAGCTGGACAAGGGTTAAAGGCATACACCCGAGGCTAAAACAGTCCTTGATTATTCCCTGATAAACGCTTTTCACGTGTTTGCAAACAGCTTCTTCACAAGCTGTTTGAGCAGGATATACTCTGTTTATGAAATTATGATAGATCTGATTCTACAGTATATACCAATACCAAACATTTCTGTGTACATATGCTACTATACAAATGCAGCTGAGAAATATTCATGATGTAATTATTTCTGCTATGAATATTCAACAGGGAACGGATAACTGTGATTAACATTAAGTAATGGCTTGAAATGAAACATTACCCGTTCAAATTTAGATATGATTCAATTGTAACTAGTTCCGACTCGATCAAGCTTTTGAGAAATTATTGACCGAGTGTCAAAAAAAAGTGAGGAGAAACTATTGACCGAGTGTCAAACAGTAAGGAGAAACTATTTACCGGGTGTCAAACAGTGATGACAAACTAGTGGCCGAGTGTAAGACAGTGAGGAGAAACTAATGATGCTTTGTTTGCTTGTCATATCATAATAAATCCTGTGTACACGTGTCATAATGAAAGTTCAGCTAATGAATATTCATGGTTTGCAATAACATACAATCCTACATTTCTCCACCAACACAGAACTATAGATAAAGAGGCATATTTCATAATCGTAACCATTCTATGAACATTCATGTAAGAAATCATGAAATCATGAATATCTATTATATTATTTTTATAATGGAATATGAATGCAGGCAATTTAGTCAGTGAGGAAACAGAACAGAACCTTGCGAAACCATTGGATCTATGTTTACTCTATGTGTAAAGGTGTAGAAAGGCGTACTTATGGAGTAGAGGGTTAGGTCATCATTTCTCCATAGAGTGGAACAGACAGTTCCAAAGAGTAGGTGCAACAAAGACGTTCATGGAGAAATAAAGGAAATATTCGTGGAAACAGAGTATCACATTTGATATATACCTGTGGAAATGCCTATTCAATAAGTTCTAAAGAGACAACACGCATAATATTCAATGGAGAAATGAAGGGACTATTCTTGAAAATAAGCTTCATAATAATAGTCCTTAACTCCGTGGATTTTCATGATGAATATTAATTAGATTCATTTTTATAATGGCATATGAACACTGGAATATTTGGACCTGACAGAAACTGTAGATTTGTATCTATTTTATCCCATAGGCAAACAGAGCAGACCCTGATCAGACTTCTACAGGAGTGGTCGGAGCATGGGGATACTCTGTTTGAAGAGAACGTTTGTATGAGATAAAGGGTTAAGTACTAACATCATCAGTTTGCCACAAAGAGCTACTTTTAACACAACACCTAACGCTTTATTCCATAAATAGGCATTTTGAAGAATTTGCAAATAGAGTAGACCCAGATCAAGCGGCTCTTGAAATAAAATTCATTAGCGCATTTTCTCCAAGTCTGTTATGAAAAGCAAAATGTATCAAAATTTGTTCTCACCTGCAACACTATCCTACGCACGGAAACGTTTGGCGTGTAGTCTAATAATAAATGGTATTGATAGCACGGCAAATGATAAACGCTTTACTTAAACCCTTCATATACAATACTCCTTTATTGGATGATATTTCAGTACGTTACACTCAACATTTCAAGTTCAAATGGTAACCTGCCCTACTCTGCATTATGCGGCTTCTGATCAGAGTCTACACTGTTTGCTGATATACCCAGGGAGCCAATGGGGTCTACCGTGCACCCCTAGACTTTTTTCATTGGTACCAAAGTGTCCTGAATCAGAAACGCGAATGTACTCAAACTTAAATTCTTTTAGGCTATGTGTATTTTAACCGTTTCCATGGCAACCCCCCAGTTTTCGTTATGACGACCCATACCTACAAATTCGCCCATATCACAGCCAGTTTTTGTCCTAAAACTATAAAAACTGGTACCAACTGGAAGATAAGACATTGTGTGAACTGAATGAAATGAATGGTTACTATGGAAACAGTTAAAAACTTACTTAGAGTGTCCTCAAATTTGATTATTTTGTTTTCTGAGGATTTTGTCATCATGTTAAACTGCATTTGAAATTGTTTTCTGATATTTGTAGGATAAAAAGTGAATTATTTACGTTATTTCTATATATTTTTTTACTATTATGTTCTCATTAATATTCATGAGTATACAAATAAGGTAATTTAAAAAAACAAAACTGAAAATAAAAGCACAATGTCCTATCTACAATTTGGTACCAGTTTTATAGGTTTGGGACAAAAACTGGCTGTGATATGGACGATTTTGCAGGTACGGTGTAGAGTATTTGGAATTAGTTCTTATCAGTATACATTATGACCTAGTTAGAATGCATATACACCCTCTGTAGTATCTCTCTGGGAACACTTAGTAAATAGCCACTGATGAATAAACGCAAACTGGACGTTGGCTTTTTGATTAATACTTAACATTAAAATATACATAAGAAACATTACATGGTGTCAGAAGTATACAAGTATTTGGATAACAACAATGGCCAAGAATCTTCGATCACCTGATATACTGCAGTTGGAGGGAAATTTGAAAGAGATTTCCGAAAATTCAAACAGCAGTTTGATTTATATTTAACTGCTACAGGACTGGAAGAAAAGGAAGACAAAGTGAAATCTTCTACGTTGCTGACAATAGTTGGCCCGGAGGCATTGGAAATATATAACACATTCCAGTGGAATGAAGAAGGGGATGCTGATGGAGACAATATTAAAGTCAGCAAGATTTTGGCAAAGTTTGAAAAATACTGAAACCCTAGGAAAAATGTTGCCTATGAGAGACACGTCTTCAACAAGCGTGACCAGAAGGACGGAGAGCCAATTGATGCATGTGTGACAGAATTACGCATTTTGGCAAGCTCCTGTGAATTCGGTGAGCTTAAAGACTCACTGATTAGAGACAGAATTGTTTACGGTGTAAAGCAAGACAATGTAAGACTGAGACTGCTACGCGAGCGTGAACTGGACTTGCAGAGAGTAATTGACATTTGCCGTGCAACAGAGGCCTCGGATCAGCAAGTGAAGTCCATAGCAGGAGGCTTAGCAGAAACCACTGTAAACAGTGTTAAAAGGAAACGTGGCATGAAACAAAAGACAAAAAGTTCTCCAGAAAAGCCAAGAGACACAAAATTAAAGTGTTCAAAGTGTGGTAAAAGACATGAGCCGAGAAAATGTCCTGCATTCGGAAAGACATGTTTCGAATGTAAGAGACAGAATCACTTTGCAACAATGTTAAAAAAAAAGCAAAGTTCGCACATTAGAACCAGACTCAACCAGTGAAGACTCGGATTTCATGGGGATAATGTATGATATAGTACATGCTGTTGAAAGTGATTGGACAGTTGACTGTACTATTAACAACAGAACTATTCCAATTCTAGTTGATACTGGTGCTAGATGCAATGTAATTAGTGCTAAAGTGCTAAAAAAGCTTAAAGTCAAAGCAACACTTGACAAATGTAGAGGAATGCTTAGGTCATTTAGTGGTCACTCAATGAAACCAATGGGATCAGTTACTATTCAATGTCAATTTAACAACAGAATTAGCAATGTAAAATTTCAAGTAATTCATCAAAAAGCTAAAACAATATTGGGCAGTGAATCAAGTGAACTATTGGGACTAATGAAAAAACTATTCAGAGTTGAAAACAAAGACCAGGACTTACTTGAAAAATATTCAGAAGTATTCAAAGGAATTGGATGTTTACCTGGAAAACAAAAACTTCATGTTGACGAAACTGTAAAACCAGTTGTCCATCCACCAAGAAAAGTGCCCATTGCATTAAAAGGCAAGATCAGAGAAGAGTTATTACGCATGGAGAAGGAAAATATAATTGTGTGAGAAACTGAAACAACAGACTGGGTGAGTAGCATGGTTACTGTAGTCAAGCCGGATGGCAAAATCAGAATATGCTTAGATCCCAAAGACCTTAACAAAGCTATAAAGAGACAGCATTACCATTGAAAACAGTCGAAGAGGTTGTTGCAAACATGCCAGGAGCTCAATATTTCTCGAAGCTGGATGCTGTATCATCATTTTGGCAGATAGAACTAGATGAGGAAAGTTCAAAACTGTGCATCTTCAACACACCATTTGGTCGGTATAGATACCTGCGACTACCGTTTGGGGTTCATAATGCACCAGAAGTGATGCAACGGATTATGTCACAAATAGTGGAAAACATTGAAGACACAAAAGTCATCATAGATGATATCATGATATCCGGTAAAACTATTGAGGAGCATGACATTCGCTTGGAGAAAGTACTCCAGAAGGCTAAGGAAAACAATTTGAGATTCAAAAAGGAAAAGTGTCTGTTTAGAAAAACAGAAGTTCCATATGTAGGTCATTTGTTGACAAAGGATGGTGTCAAACCTGATACAGAAAAGGTGAAAGCCGTGTCTAAAATGAAGGCACCAACAAGCAAAAAGGAATTAATGACATTCCTAGGATTTATTCAATATCTGGCAAAATTCCTACCAAAATTGAGTGAAAAGTCAGAAAAATTGAGAATGCTGCTTAAAAAGGAAGTAGATTCCAGTGGAATCACGAACAAAAGAGTTGTTATGATGAGTTGAAGAAACTTGTGACAAATGCACCAGTGTTACAATACTTTGACAGTAAGCAACCAATAATACTGACAGTGGACAGTAGTTCAGTTGCATTCGCGTCTCAAGCATTAACCGAGACACAACAGCGATATTCACAAATTGAAAAGGAAACTTTGGCAGTCGTGTTTGGAGTCAGAAAATTCAGACAGTACATATTTGGTCAAAATATTACAGTGGAGTCTGATCACAAACCGCTTCAAACAATCTTCAAAAAGGAACTTCATGAAACTCCAATCAGACTTCAAAGAATGTTACATGAACTATCCGAATATTCGTTGAATGTCAACTACAAACCAGGAAAGACCATGTTTCTGGCAGATACATTGTCAAGGAATTACATGGAAGAGCAAACCGAGTCATTGCAACTAGATGACTACAGAATTGCCGCCATAGAAAACTACGTGAGCATGTCACACGAGTTGTGTCAGCAAATCAGAAATGGAACTGAAAAGGACACAGAAATGCAGATGCTCCAAAAAAACGGTACAAGAAGGATGGCCAGATCAGCGCAGTGAACTTCCAGTAGAAATGAGAATGTATTGGAATTACAGGGACGAAATCACTGTGATAGACAAAATGTTAATGAAAGAGTGCAAGGTCATAATACCAAAGGCATTGAGAAACAGAATGCTCAATTATGTACATGAGTCACATCTAGGAATCGTAAAGTGCAAAGCGATGGCAAGGGAAAGCATGTTTTGGCCGTCAATGAACAGTGCAATTGAAGACAAAATTGCAAATTGTGATATATGTGCCAGACACCAGTCACAAAATCCAAAAGAACCAATGATGTGCATGGACATTCCGGATTTGCATTACAGCAAAATCAGTGTAGACATATTCGAGATGAGAGGTCACCAGTATTTGTTGTCTGTAGACTACTACTCGAAATGGCCGTAAGTATCAAGACTGGACAATATGACAAGCAAAAATGTTATTGCTTTATCTGAAGTCGGACATCTCCAAATATGGAATACCAGAAGTGGTAATTACTGACAATGCAAGACAATTCGCAAGTCTAGAATTTCGTGAATTTGCAGCAAAGTACGGGTTTGAACACAAAACCTCATGACCAGTCGCATGGACAAGTAGAAAGGACCGTTAGGACATTGAAAAACATGTTAAAAAAGGCAGATGATCCGAATTTAGCATTGTTGAATTATCGCAATACACAAATTGAGGGCATAGGACTGTAGGACTGTCACCAGCGCAGGTGATGATGGGTCGCAGCCTCAGAACAAAGTTACCAGTGGCAAGAAAATCCTGAAAAACAAAGGAATTGGGAGATGTACAGGACAAACTACGCACAAAGCAAAGTGTGTACAAAAAGCATTATGACAGACATGCAGGTAAAACGTTAAAGCCACTGACAGAAAGGGAATATGTCATGTTCCATGGACTACCACGGTCATACGTGATAAGGTCACCCATAGGAAAGTACTATCGTAGAAACCGGAAGCAGATAAAGCCAACCAAGGTTCCATCCGTGTGTGTCACACCACCGGGAGACATACACATGCCGCCACAACAACAACAACCAGATCTGGCAGAACAGTAAAACCGCCCGACAGATATCAAAGCAGTTAAATAGTTGTACCTGGATTAATCCTAGTGGCAGGTTAATAGCTATAATCTAAATAAAAGTGAAATCAGTGTATTCAAGTTTTGGAATTAATTAGTTATTCTGTGAGATTTTGGAATTATCAAGTGTCAAATCATTCGGATTTACCATGGTGGACTCGCTATTCGGTCTTGGATATAGAGTGCTATTTGTATTATAGAGTATTTGTATTAGTCTAGATGTTTTAGTAAATTCCTTTCTTACATTTACATAAATATAAACATAGTTCTCACGAAATACCCATGGGAAATAGAGTTTAAAACGAAATCCATTAGAGCATTTTGACTTTCCAATTTACAGTAGTTCAGAAACATTAGTCGTTGATCAGATGCTTGATAACAGTGTACAAACAATCTGACCAGTGGTCAGTTTACAAGAACACTACAAACTCTATTGCATTTATGGATTGATTTCATCTATATGAACTATCTGACCAAATAGATTTTATGAGCATTTACTAGGGTGTTGCCATGGAAACGGTGAAAATGGTACTTAAAGTTAATGCTATGGTCCTCAAATTAGATATTTTGTATACTGGGGGGTTTCGTCATCATGTTAAAGTGCATTTGAAGTTATTTTCTGATATTTGTAGGATAACAAAATGAAAGGTTTACGTTATTTCTATACCTTTTTTTACTATTTTTTTTTAAAAAAAGTTCGAAATAAAAGCACAATGTCTTATCTTCCATTTGGTACCAGTTTTATAGTTTTAGGACAAGAACTGGCTCTGATATGGGCGAATTTGTAGGTATAGGTCATAATTACGAAAACTGGGGGGCCAAGGAAACGGTTAAAATAAACATTGCCTAAAAGAATTTAAATTTGAGTACATTCGCAATTCTGATGAATTTTGGTACCCATGAAAAAAAGTCTAAAGGGGGGGGGGGGGGGGGGAGAGTGCACTGTAGACCCCATTGGCTCCCCGAGTAATAGGAATATCAATATAAAACAAAACGAAATTGAAAAATTAGGCCAGGCACCCCTTAGATAAAAAATGGAGTAATCCAATATATAATTACGTAAGAATCCACTGTAATTACGTAAGAATCCACTGCACGCAATTGGGTTTAAAGTCCTCATATACAATAATTCTAAAATTGTTGACAATTTGATAGACATTTTCTGTACAGGTATATCAGTTGTATGCACAATATACAGACACTAATACCTGGCGTCCACTACAGCGCCGAAGCCTTGCGAAGGGTTGCAGAATAAAATTTGCTCGATTCGGGAAGCATTCGGGATCAGCCTTGTATTCGAGGTTGTTCGGCATGCATTCCGCAAGTATTCGGGATGTGGCTTACGAAGCGTTGCGGAACAGACGCCGAAGTGATGCAGAATATCATGCCGAATCAGAATTCGGGTATCAGAATTACCTACCAAATGCTTCCCGAATGGTTTCCGATCGTGCGGAAAGGTTGCGGAAAGGTTGCGGAACCATTGCAGAACATGCCGAAGGGATGCCGAATCGTTGCAGAAATAAGGCCGAAGGATTGCCGAATTGAGAGTCTGGGTATATAACGATGTCGCATTTTTGTGTTTTGGAGTGGAAAAGATGTCTCGTTGGAGTGGAAAAGATATAATACAAGTTTAGATCCACTTACACATATTCATACTACATGCACACAGCCTTATACTACAAAATAAGTAAGTGTGCACATGGGAATTAATGTAAATAAATATTGACATATATCTATTATATCTATAGATGTGTTGCAAAATAACAAACTCCCTGGACCCTGTTACGGTGGGTCAAACACGAACCCCTTTTTCAGAATATCCACTGTTTGCAAAAGACAAGTACACTCTTTGCAAATATACTACTTGTAAAGGATACACACATCTATATATTGATATTAATACAAACTCTGTAGACCATGTTTTTGTAGGGGCTCAAATATACTCTTAGCAAGTACTTGGAAAGAGCACATACACACGTACGCACACATATACACCTACATATAGATGTTTCCCTCTCATGTGTTTTATTTCGTTTTCGTAAAAAAAAAATATACGAGTATAAGTGATTGATTATATACATGCTATTTTAAGCTATATATAATAGGTAGCACAACTGAGATGTGTTATATTTCATAGCTATTCATGTTCTTTATACATGCATCGGTAGTTAGTTTCACGAACATTCTTATGTAATAACTTAGCTACGCCTGTTACTTAAAATATATACCAGAGCATACATTTTCATAAATTAGTATTTATTTTGTAAAAACAAATTGTAAGACGTTTGCTTAATCGTAATTTTAAGAATACATATTGTATTTGATAATAACTGAGGGTGATCTAAATCAAAAACATTATTTAAGAATTTGTACCAGATTCATTTTGGGTTTAATTAGATATTCATGCACTACCTGTTATTTTCTGTTAAAAAATATAACAGAATGTCTGTAAGGATTATGCTTAGATAAAATTAGTTCACTTCTCTTCTCTATATGTAAGTGCAATATCCCTAATAAGTTAAGCCCGATATTAAGTACATGTATATGAATCGTTCATAATACATTTGGCATGTCTTCCGCGTGGATTCGGAAACCCTTCCGCGTCTTCGGAAAGCATTCGGGAAGCCTTCGGGAAGCATTCCGCATCGATTCGGCTTCATTCTGGAACCACTCTGGGTGGATAGGAGATCCCGAAGCCTTGCAGAAAGACCCCGAATCAACCCCGAAGCCATCGCGAAGGGTTCCCGAACGTCCTGAAGGGTTCCAAAAATGTTCCAGAAGGTACCGAAGCCTTCCCGAATAAAAGATTCGGCGTCCAAATTTTAAAACTTTTAAAACTTGGATGCCGAATCTTTTTCGATCCCGATCAGTCCCCGAATCACCAAGAATGGTTTCCGAAGGGTTCAGGAATGACGCGGAAGGGTTCCCGAACATCCCGAAGGCATGCCGAATCATCCAGAATCTGCGATATCCACATTCGGGAACCCTTCGGGAACCCTTCGGTGTCCCAGTGGACGCCTGGTCTAATCAAAGCCGTCGCTATATCATACACATTAATTTAAGATCTATTACAAACCTGAGATATAACAGGGACACGGATTTAATTAAAATGCTATTACATGTATGTATCGATTCCGTTTAACGTCTAATGGGCTCTGTTGATGCTGATGTTAAAATTATTGTTATTAAATCTTTGTCTGTCTGGCGATTTTTTAATTCCCCATTTCCATTTATATACACATGTGTACAACACATTTGAGGTATTTTCCAGTGTCAAACATGCCATGTTACAGTGTGCTGCACTGACACACATTGTCCAGTTTGATTCTGCCCACTTTGATAAGTGTAGAAGTCCAGATAAGATGCGTCAATTAAACATTTTCAGGAATAACGTCTTTATTTCTGCGTCAAACCCTATGATGTGACCACTTTTTAGAATTGTCTCACAACATTGCGTTTGATGGAGAACTGACGATTATAATATTTGAGTACGCACGTTAGTCTGTACCTCTGAAGGAGCCATGTAGCGGCCCTTTTCAAACACCATGTTTCAAACGAGGCGATTGGTCTGGGTATACACGTTTCATATTAACAATGCACCGTTTTCTATAGACTGCCAAAACTCATTTTCAATCGATTGTCTTTGTTCAAATACCTTCGAGTTTGCATTTCAGTCATTGAATAAACAGATATTTCTGGACTTTGGTAGTGGTGGTATGTGTGTACTTGCGTGCGTGCGTGTGTTTGTGTGTGCGCGTGCGTGCGTGCTAGTGTGCGTGCTAGTGTGCGTGCGTGTGTGCGTGTGCGTGTGTGGGTGGGTAAGTGTATGTAGGGGGGTCTTTTCTGCTCGACTTTACTACTTTTTCATTATCGAAGCTTAATGTTTACGCATACGTGTATTTACATGTACAAACAAAAGGAAACATGTATTTACAAACCATTATATCATTGTCAGCACATGTACAAAACGTTGTCATTGCATGCATAGCTAGATTTTTAAAAAAAACCCAACAACATTTTATATTACTAAAATAAGATACATGGGAAAACGTACTGCAAACAGAACAGACCCTGATCAGACGGCTCCTATAACACCCGTCTGACCCGTATCTTCTCTGTCTGCAAAGGCGTAGGCAGGCTTATTTATCACATAATCTACCAATCGAGAGTGCCGTAACAGAGTGCCGTATGTCGCAGAATTGCACTAGTGTATTTTTTATGCAAATTAGAACGTTAACGAATCGTAGCGCTCATTTAAAAAGCGCTAGCCAATCATATCACTCCATGCGAGTCGTCCGTTGTATTACTACAATGTTTGTAAAGCAATGGCAGAAACAGACACCAGCTAATCTGATTTATTTTCTATGACATTTTAAGGATTATGTGATAAAAATAATCTTACATTTTTATGAAATAATGTGTAATGAGCACTCATGTAAGATCCTCTATTTATTGAATATCTATGATACATAATATATGACATATTTAGGGAATAAAGGGTTAAGCTAGTTGCTGGTTAGAGAACAGGGGATGGGGTTGAAGCTCTTTTACTTTGTAACCTTCTTTGAAATTCACTAATTCGCCGTATTTGTACACGTCGCGGTAAATAAGTAGAACTTATTACAATAAGTAGATGGGATTGAAGCTCTTTTACGTCGTAACCTCGGTTTTGGATTGGAGTTTAGGGACAGGTCTGTATGGATTAATATACCCAGCCCACTGCCACCACCAGTGTGGTTTTTCTAGTAATAAATGGAACAGTTTTATTATAGTTATTCCTAATGTCTATCTGACGGTTCCGAGACCGCTGTACTCCCCCTATTATATGTGTTATGTCTTTCCTGCATCACTTTTTGTCCTTTGATAGGCATATGCACTTCCTATTCATTGCTTTCATGGTGCTTCGGAAGACTGTGTGTACTGCATGTGGTGATTCCTGCATGATTCATGCTTGTGCTTTTAGAATATCATTAAGGTAGGTATACTTTTATTTCTTACCTAAATGAAATAAAGTTAAATTCCAATGAACTAATACATGCTGCCTGTTGGTAATATGGTTAAATTTAAGATGACTGTAAATTATAATTTTAAAATTTAGAATTTATAATCTTCACAACAGCAGGTGCTATTAAGTGCTTGTGTGGCGTCCATAAAACGTCGCCCCGTACTTCATTCTCAGTATTGTTATACCTTCTGATCCTTCGAGATCATGAATTTAAGTACTTCTTGTTCTGAAAATTGAATACCGCTTAAGCCGGTGCTAGGGGGCGTGAGCAGTGTTGCACTTTCAACTACTGCTCATGAACAGACTCAATAAAACCGAGTCTGCAATTTTCTCTTTTTATGTTGCAAATTTTGCTTTCGGGGGATCACCACCCTTCAGAATTTAAATTCAACAATACATGTATTACCAACATTGATGATAGTGTTGTATATATGATGAAATTAAAACAACTTTGTCGTACCGTTCCATCTTCCCCCTATTAATAGTATGTTTGTTTTGTCTTTGTGCGTCTCTTGTTGTTTTTATAGTTATGTACATTTGCTGTTTCCTTGTGTTGCTGTTCGGGCGACTGTTTGTTCTGTATGTGGTGTTTCCTGCATGGCTCATTTTTGTACTTTTATAGAAAACCTTATTTTGAAAATTTTGCGCACTGTACATTTCAAATCAAATGTGCTTCACTAATAATAATGATTCTATATTGAAAAAAAATGTTTTGCCTAAACATTGTTTAAATGGTTTCAAAGTGCACACTAATACACCCTCCATTGAAATTCACTTATTCGCCGTATTTGTACACATCCCGGTAAGTAAGTAGAAATTGTTATTGTTTATGGCGCGGGAAAAATACACCAGTGCACGGTTTTCTTCTTTGACTAACACAAATTTGTACTACTACTTCCACTACAACTACTATTACTACTACTATTATTCCTGCTATTACTAGTACTTCTACTGCTACTACTACTACTACAACTACTATTACTCCTACTATTACTCCTACTATTACTAGTACTTCTACTTCTACTACTACTACTATTACTACAATAAACATGTACTACATGTTTACTACAATACCATTACTACGTCATCTTGTTAACTGGCACTGCTATATATGCAGCTTAAATTCATATTGCTACAGAATATGCTAATAAATGCTCAAAGGATTTAACACTTTTATTTCGTTTTGCAAAAAATTAAACAGTCGTAGGACAATGAAGAGTCGAAGCTCCGTTCTTCACCAAAACCTGCGCCCTGAAAATAAAGGAAAACAACTATCAATCCAATACACGAAATAGAGGGTGAAACCCTCTACATATTTCAGGTAAAATCTTGTCATTCGGAGTCATTCTTGTCATTCTTGTCATTAAGCTACCCATAGAAATTTGAAAAGAGAGTCTGATTTGATAGAAGTCTATATGTAAACCATATATGTACATTAGAGATATCCAAGTTCAACCATATGTACATGTATTCATCCGCAATAACCATTTACGTGACAGAGACACCTCTGATGAATCTATGAACAGAGTAGACCAACATTCGAAGACACTAAACAACTACTTAAGCTATTACTTCATATATACACATTTTAGCGTGTTTGCAAACTTGGTAGACACGGGTCAAGACGGTTCCTCTAGGGGCCATGTCATTAGGATTTCTCAGTTTATTTATGGAATGGCACAGATCTCATTCAACAGTTTCTGCCAAGGTAAAAATTCTCAGCTAGTTTAAATGGAAACATTCATTATTTCTTATATAAATATTAATCTGGTAAAGTCTCAGGAGAGACACGTTTTACCATTTACCCTTTTCCCCATATAAATGGGTGTCTCTTTCAAGTAAATGGTTATTGCGAATGTACAATTTACTAATATGCTATTGGAACTGTCCCTCCTAGTGAAGCATTTTGACGCCTCTGTAAACGTCATATTTTGACACACAAAGGTTTCAAAAATTCTTTCGGTAGACTTATTGAAAGAGGTCTAAAATAGTCTAGGAGCACATGAGTTAAGTTACCGTCTACTCTTATAGAACCCCATGTTTATTCAGTATGTGGTGGCCATAGTATATAAGATGCGGAAATAAAAATATTTTCAAGATTAACCAACAGTTTTCACGCAAAAGAGAGAAGGCAGATCATGTATGTTCAGGGCCTGCTGGATTTACTTATTTCAGATCTGACTTTATTGTTTCAATACCTATACCAGACATTTTTATTTATATAGTATGTTACTATAGCAACCTAGCTATTAACTATTCTTTATGTCATTATTTCCTACACGAATATGCAACAAGGAAAGGGTAAAGTCTCCATTACAACATTCCCTATACAACTGAATTCTTGAAATCTCATTGACTATTGAGTTACCACGGAAACTAAAGTCTCATACGACATGCTTTCTAAAACTCCGAGACAATGGTCATCCACCAACTTGTTTGAGGTGTCTTCTATTATAGAAGATCCTTTCGCATATGCGTTCTCAAAAATGCTATAATCTCAAATATATCCAGTCAAATGATATATAATATTGAGATATTTAGCTGAAAATTGATTTTTTTTAAATTGTGTAGTTTTGAAACTACTGTGATAAATAGAGCATTTGCTCCTATGAAGCAAACGCTCTATTTATCAGAATGGTTTATAAATGTAGGGTTACTCCTACTGTAATTTGAAATTTGCGACGGTATATGAGGTTTTTAACGGTCTTAAATTATTTTAATGACTCCGCCGAATTGTTTTAATGGCGACGCCGAAGGCGGAGTCATTAAAATAATTTAAGACCGTTAAAAACCTCATATACCGTCGCAAATTTCAAATTACAGTAGGGTTAACCCTATTCTAACGCAATCTTAACACGAAAAATGCCAACTTGTTGTTATATCCAATGCTCACAGATGATTAAATGAGTGATGAGGCGATAAATAGTGCCCAGTTTCTCTCAGATTTCTGAATCTAACTGGATTTTTTTTCACCCTGTTTTACACAAAGTCAAAACACGAGGTCAATTGTTAGTTCACTATTACATTTGCCATGAGTAATTATGCGACAGCTATATCACATGTTCAATACACATTCAATACACATGTCAGGAAAAGAAACGTTATCTTAGTCTTTGGCGCCGTACGCAAAAACGTCGTCTGTAACAATGACGTCACGTTATAACGTTATGTTTGAATACGGTTGAGTCTGGATCACAACGCTTAGAGTATCTCAATAATTCTCCACAAATGACATGACATATAAGAGACCGGTCAAGGGAGACTAATAACTTTTAAAATACCGGACTGAACTTGAATATATGTCAGTGTATGCATACGGATTTATCAGTTGAACTAAGATTTAGATAAACAAAGCGCATTAATATATTTACAGGCTAATGCTGTTATTCGGCCGTTTTCGATTGGTTGAATTTGCGACATATAAAACACTTTTTATATGCCGCAAAGTTGGTCACATGAGCCAATCAGATTGCAGGAATATGACAGATTGCGTTAGAATATAGGGTTAATCCTACTGTAATTTGAAATTTGCGACGGTATATGAGGTTTTTAACGGTCGCAAATTATTTTAATGGCGACGCCGAAGGCGGAGCCGTTAAAATAATTTAAGACCGTTAAAAACCTCATATACCGTCGCAAATTTCAAATTACAGTAGGATTAACCCTATTCTAACGCAATCTTAACACGAAAAATGCCAAATTATTGTTATATCCTATGCGCGCAGGTGATTGAATGAGTGATGAGGCGAGAAATAGTGCCCAGTTTCTCTCAGATTTCTTAAAATAACTGGAATGTTTTTTTCACCCTGGTTTACACAGTCAAAACACCGGCCCAGTTCTAAGTTCACTATTACATTTGTCATGAATCATTACGCGACAGCTATTTTACATTTCAATACACTTTCAATACACATGTATGGAAAAGTAACGTTACCTTAGTCTTTGGCGCCGTACGCGAAAACGTCGTCTGTAACAATGACGTCACGTTATAACGTTATGTTTGAATAGTATGATAAATAAGGTTGAATCTGAATCACAACGCTTTGAGTATATCAATAATTCTCCACATGACATATAAAAGACCGGTCAAATCGTGACAAAGAATGGAAATTAATAACTTTCAAAATACCGGACTGAACTTGAATATATGTTAGTGTATGCATACGAATTTATCAGTAGATCTAAGTGTTAGATAAACAAAGCGCATTAATATATTTACAGGCTAATGCTGTTATTCGGCCGTTTTCGATTGGTTGAATTTGCGACATATAAAACGGTTTTTATATGCCGCAAATTTAGTCACATGAGCCAATCAGATTGCAAGAAATTGACAGATTGCGTTAGAAAATGACTTTTACAGGTGCGTCAAAAGGCGTCAGTAGGAGGAAATCGGTTATAAAATGAGCTCAAATAAGTTTTTTAATGAGATAAAAATTAATTATTATGACAATGTCTAATATCAACCAAAAGATATTGAGCATTTTTTTGTATTATATACATAAAGGCAAAACAATGGTAGTGTGCATGGAAACGATGCCGTTTAGTTTAATTATACCTAGCTAGGGACCGTCAATAAACAGTAGTCATGTATTTCCCGTATACTTTGCCCGACCAGAATCCGGCCTATTTAGTAGTCTCTGAGATACTTACTCTTTGCCCGACCAGAATCAGGCCTATTTAGTAGTCTCTGACATACTTACTCTTTGCCCGACCAGAATCCGGCCTATTTAGTAGCCTCTGACCTACTTACTCTTTGCCCGACCAGAATCCGGCCTATTTAGTAGTCTCTGACATACTTACTCTTTGCTCGACCAGAATCCGGCCTATTTAGTAGTCTCTGACATACTTACTCTTTGCCCGACCAGAATCCGGCCTATTTAGTAGTCTCTGACCTACTTACTCTTTTCCCGACCAGAATGCGGCCTATTTAGTAGTATCTGCCATACTTACTCTTTACAAGCGGCGGTGCAGATGAGACCTTTTACAAGAGGGCTGTGGGTAAGCTTGTCCACAAGATTGGGGCATGCGACTGTCTCGCACTGGGTCTCCGTCTCATCAGTTCCAAACTGACACAAAAGCTGTGTGCCGAGGTCAAGAACTGAAAAAATGTGAAGGTCATGATTAATTAGGGGCTGTAACCGCTCTTAAAGATATAGCGGCTTCCTTTTCATTACTAGTGGATGGTATTCCTAGCTCAGGCACCAAGGAACGCCCATGTAGAACAAAGTACACACTGTACAAGTACCTGCTGTAACTTCCGTAAGCCAGTTGCGAGTCTATCACAGATTGATTTATTTGGGAAGAATGTCATTAGCAGATTCTGGCCAGAGGGTTCCTTACAGAAGCCGTCTGATCTGGGGCGACAGGTATGACGTAATATTTGAGCCAATCTATTAGGGTAGCTAGAGGGTACTCAGGGTAGTTTTACTACATACGGTAATAGTCACTAATATCTGTATTATCTGCTCATGGGAGCGTTACATTTTTCAAAAGGAGCTGTAGGTATCTAACAGTAAGGAACAGTCAATGTTGTCTATATGAGTCTATGTGTTAAAGCGAACTTCATTTACGCTTCTGATGATGTAGGTATAGAACAGCAAGGAATAGTGAATGTGGTGTATGCCGTCTACGTGTGAACGCGCACTCCATTTGCGTTTCGCGTGTTGCTATAGACATTCGTTTGTCATTTCCTAATTCCGAGTTGTTCCCTTGCATACTACTCGCAGAGTTGATCCCCTTACATAGTTGTTTCCCTTACATACTACTTGCAGAGTTGCTTTCCTTACAGTGAGATAACTTCAGTCGCGCTGTAGACATTCGTGTGTCATGTCCTTATTGCGAGTTGTTTCCCTTGCATACTACTTGCAGAGTTTCTTCCCGTACAGTGATATAACTTAATTTGTGCTTCTGGTGTTGCTGTATACATTCGTGTGTCATTTCCTAATTCCGAGTTGTTTCCCTTGCATACTACTTGCAGAGTTGCTTCCCTTATAGAGTTGTTTCCCTTGCATACTACTTGCAGAGTTGGTACTTGCAGAGTTGCTTTAATATACATATATATTATCCTAAAGGTTAGAGGTTACACAATGAAGAAAATATTTCAAAAAAGAGAATAAATATAATACATAAATACTTGAATTGCTCTGATCTAGTATTTCGACCACTAAGGGCCTTTTTTTTTTTAAAGATTATCATGTCAAAATACACGTCACATTTTTGTTACATTTATTCAGCCATAAAATCAAAGATAATAATTATTATTTTCCTTATACAAGCGACACAGAGTGTATCCGATTATCCAAAAGTGCTTTGCTAAGAGGTGCATGTGTTGTAATAACATTTCTTGTAATTCTACTATAAACTCTACAGTTAATGATAGAACATTTAATGTCAAGATAAACTCAGACGTTGATAGTACTACTACTAACGTTATTTATGGTTTAACTTGAACCGCGCCTAGTTGCGGTACACAGTACGTAGGACAAACAGGACGTGCTTTGAAGACTCGATTTCGTGAGCATGCATATCAGTGTCGAAATCGTAAACTAAACAACTTTTTATACCAACACTTTCGGAAATCTGGCCATACTTTTAAAGATGTTTTAGTACAAATTGTTGAGCATATAACATATGATAAGGATGCTACTAGTAGCTTTAAATCGAAAGCTATATTTATATCTGAATTAAATTGGTTCAAAATATTGAATGATAATATTTACCAGACTGGAAATATATCAAAAGAACCAGATATAGATATTTTTCAATTTTTTTCTATAAGAAAACGCAAATTTCGATCACATGGCATTCGCAAAAATTGTAATATTAAACGAAAATCTCGTTTGAAAATGACTATTCTTGATCTACATACTTTACGTCTAACTTCTGGTAAACATGCCATGCTTTCTAGACTTTCCTCCTTATCTATATCTTCATTAAAAGAAATTGACGAGCAAGCCGAATAAAATTAGTTTTAGATCAGATCCTCTCATAGGAACGGCTAGTTTGATACAAAGCTTTACTCTACATGTTCTCAGACCGCACATTGACAAATTATCTGAACACCAACGATTCTTCTTGAAAATTCCTTTTTTTAATAAAGGTTTTGATTTTATTGACCTCCAAAGTATTTTAGAAACAAAAATGTAATTGACACTATTCCTAAATACTTTAAAAATACAGAACCACCTATCATCTGCTACAAATATAACAAACCCATCAGAAATACAATTTTCAACTATAATAAAATTGTGGCCGACCTTAATATTAATGATAGTATTCCTGATAAATGAGATTGCGCCACCTCAAAATTTTGCTATTCTCCGGCTGGTCATGTGATTACTGGTAATTTTGAGATAATTTAAGATAAACGTCGACGATCTCTTTTGAATAAAGGTCCCAAATATAGAATACCATCCTTGGTATATATTGCGGAGGCTTTACAAAATTTTATTAATTAAGTGGTGTCGAAGAGAACATGTCGAGTCTAATGCTCTTTCTAGTTGGAAAAAACTAATTTTTGATATAATTGACAAACGCATTTCCTTTTATAGCTCTAATAAACACATTCTTCCATCTAAACCTAGAATTTCTTTTAGACATCTTAAAAAGGGTTTACAGGATTTCCATTCAAAATACGTTTTTGTTCCTGCTGATAAGGCATCGAATAATGTGATTATTATTTGACGATTACATTATATCGATGTCTTGAAGCAGGAAATTATTAATACCAATATTCTGAAAATGGGTGATCCCTCGAAAGCAAAAGAAGACATGCAAAAAGAGAAAATTGCAGACTCGGTTTATTGAGTCTGTTCATGAGTATTAATTAAAAGTGCAACACTACTCACGCCCCCTAGCACCGGCTTAAGCAGTATTCAATTTTCAAAACTAACAACTTATGATCCCGAAGGATCAGAAAATATAACAACACTGAGAATGAAGTACGGTTCATACATTTCAGTTACTACTGACGTAAAGACCATCGTTTCAGACCATGTCAAAAAGTGTGAACAACTTGGAACCGATATTAAAATTACACAACATAAACTTCCTACAATGTATTGGTTACCAAAACTACATAAAAACATATAAAGCGCGTTTCATTACAAATTCTAGTTCATGTAAAACTACTAAATTGTCTATACTTTTGACTTCTTGTTTAATGAAGGTAAAGGAACATGTAAAATTCTACTGTGATAAGACATGAAAATTCTGGAATAAATTTCTTCTAGTCTATTAAGAACTCTTCAGAAGTCTTAAACAAACTTAAAAACAAAAGGTATCTTGCATACACTGTAAGCACGTACGATTTTTCTACACTGGGTACGAATTGTGTAACACTTGTCGCAGATTTGTTTTTGTACTGCTATGAGAGAGATTTCATGTTGCGTTTGAATCCTCAATCACAAAAAGCATTCAATGTTATAAAAGCCTTCAATGAAACTTGCCGATATTTGGATGATATTTTTTAACTTAGATAACCCTTTTTTTGATGCTCTGATTCATAGAATGTATCCTAAAGAACTCAAATTGAATAAAGCTAACCCGTCCAAAAATTATACAGCGTTTCTTGATATAGACCTTAAAATTGATAATGGAATGATTTCTTCTAAAATATATGACAAAAGAGATGATTTGGTTTTAATATTGTAAATTTTCCTCATCTTGACGGGGATGTTCCCCGTGCTCCATCTTACGGGGTTTATATATCTCAACTTATTCGTTTTGCTAGAGCTTGTTCATCTATTGACGATTTTAACAGTCGAAATCTCATTTTAACTGAAAAACTGCTTAAGCAAGGATATAGATACCATAAACTAAGAAAAGCTTTCTCTAAATTTTACTATCGAAATCTCTCGCTTATTGGCAAGTACCAATGTAATCTCAAGGCGCTTCTGCGACACGGTATTTCACATTTTGAATTTTATGGTGATGTGATTTACAAACTTCGTAAAATTATTGGACATACCCATTTTCTCACTTTGTTCATCAAATATGTTAAAAAATCATTAAAAAGGGATATGATCATATAGTACTACAGCGTACTGCATGTTTGGTTGTCAACCTTTTTACAGTTGGCAATCACGCTGGCCTCTTTGCCTGTACGCCTACAAGAAAGGTTTAGTACTCTATGAAGGCGACCTCTTAAATCCAGAAACGGAAGGAGAACGTAGGATATCTGTACTATTTCGTTTTTGTCGTACCCTTTATTACTTTTGTACAGTTACTCTGTTTGCAGCTCAAATCATTGAGTACACTAGCGATAGGTGGATACAGTTTGTTCACTTAAATGTTTTCGTTATACATGCACTTTACCACTGTATTTGCCATCACGGTTGTTGTAGATTAGTCGGAGAGGGGATACGTTTATTTACACTGTTTGTCTTTTAGGGCGGGGATGGAATAAGTGTGAGGTTGGGCGCCCATAAACCGGATTGACTCTTTATCACTGACCGTTCCAAGGTGGTACTTCCATCTTCCCCCTTTTGTATGTTTGTTTTGTCTTTGTGCGTCTCTTGATGTTTTTATAGTTATGTACATTTGCTGTTTCCTTGTGTTGCTGTTCGGGCGACTGTTTGTTCTGTATGTGGTGTTTCCTGCATGACTCATTTTTGTACTTTTAAGGGTTACAGGTTAAATCAAAAGATAATATACATGTATATTGTCAAAGAAAGGAATGTATAAATGGGAAGTGGTATCGAGATGATACGTCATGCAGTTTAAACATCTGGAAACTCCTATTAATATCGGTTGACCTAACGGGCGATCTTCAAATAAAAAGAAGGTAAATAATTTGTGAGACTGAATTAACGCGTTTCCTCCTACTGGCGCAGTTTTGAAATCATTGTGATAAATAGAGCATTTGTAAATGCTCTATTTGCTAAAGAGGAAGTCCCTACAATGAACACATACTTTCAATAATGTCATAAAACTTAATATTTGTTATGGTCAATCATTATTATGAAGATTGCCAATTTGAACTTATATCGAGAAATGCCCCTTTTGATACAAAATAAACTGTTTTCATCAACTCTTATAATTTTCGTTTTACAACAAAATATTATTGACCTTGGTCTAACAGTTAACAAAACTAAAACGCAAGCCGAATAAAATACTAATATATTGCCGAATAACATATCCAGTGTATGGAAGTTGTGTCTTCTTCGGTGTTTTCTATTGGTTTTGTAACGATATACTTCAGCATTTAAACATATGCGTTTTGTATATTTTAGGCACCTTTGAAACAAGTCGAATGTAGGGACTTCTCCTTTAAAAATGGTTTCAAAATAACACAATTCTATATATTTTTTCTATTTCCTTTTTTATTCTCGGTAGATTTATTCACAGAAACTGTGCCAGAGAACAGTATAGACACGGAAAGGGTTAGATTTGTCACCAGAATAGTTTTTATTGCATTAAAAACATTTTTATCGGATAACAACCTATTCGTTTGATGTATGTTTTAATATCAACGTTCATTCTTTTCGAATTCAGAAGTTGAACATTACACAATGTGGACTTGCCTTGATGTTTGTAGATCTCTTACCTTTCTTTTAGATAATATATTTGTGCGTTATGGAGATACCATATATCGTCAAGTTGTTGGTATACCCATGGGTACAAATTGTGCCCCTCTTGTTGCAGATTTGTTTTTGTATTGCTACGAGAGGGATTTTATGCTTAGCTTAAAACCTGATACACAGACCGATATTGTTAATGCTTTTAATAAAACTTCAAGGTATTTAGACGATATTTTGAATTTAGATAATCCTTATTTTGATACTATGGTTTCTTCAATCTACCCAAAAGAACTGTCTTTAAACAAAGCTAATCAATCTGACATTAATGCTTCATTTCTAGATTTGAATCTTTCAATTACAAATGATAAAGTTTCGTCCAAAGTATACGATAAAAGAGAAGATTTTAATTTTAAAATTGTTAATTATCCTTTTCTAGATGGGGATGTGCCACGTTCTACATCTTATGGTGTTTATATTTCTCAACTTATTAGGTTTGCCCGAGCTTGTTCTTTGCTTGAAGATTTTAACACACGTAATTTAGTTATAACTGATAAACTTCTTAAGCAAGGTTACAGATATCACAAACTTCGGAAAACCTTTTCTAAATTTTATTATCGAAATTTACCTCTCATTAGTAAATATAATTGCAATCTACGGACGTTACTGCGACAAGGCATTTCTCAACCAGAATTTTATGGGGATGTTATCTACAAACTTAGGAAAATTCGGGGTCATATCCATTTTCATGATTTGTTTATAAAACGCATTAAAAATTTTTTAAAAAGAAAGGTTATGATCCTATTATATTGCAACACACTGCATGTTTGGTTATCGACCCTTTTACAGTCGGTAGCTACGCTTCCCTCTTTGCTTGCGCGATGACAGGCCGAGGGTAGTACTCTATGATGGTATACTCTTAAACTTGGATACAGGAGGAGCTTACCAGACTCATGTATTATTTTTTCCCTGTCGTGCCCTTAACGGCTTACCTGCAGGTGCTCTGACTTCAGCAAAGTCATTGAGTACATATTTGACGGATTGTCACAGTTATTATGCTATGTTTTACATGTTGTCCTGTGTTCACCGTCGTCTATGTTGTGGGTAAGTCCAGCGGGGATACCTTTATTTACAATATTTGTAAAGCTAGGGTGACTTTGAGAGAAGTGTGAGGTTAGGACGTCCGTAAACCGGTTTAAACCCCCAGTGGTGTTTTTGCTGCTGACCGTGCCAAGGCGGTACTCTCTTTGTCACCCTTCCTTTTGTTTGCATTGCGTCTTTGTGCTTGTGGTTTGTTCATGTTGTGGAACGTTTGTCCCTGGTTCTTGTGTGTCTTTTGGTGTTTTCTGTGTTCATTTCGTGTGTGTGTGTGTGTGCGTGTGCGTTTGGGTGTGTGGTTGTGTGTGTGTGTCATGCTGTCTATCGGTGTTTTGGTGGTGGTTGCGTCTTGCATGTGGCTTTGCCTTCTTGACTTTACTACTTTTCCATTAAGAAGTTGATTACTCTGTTTATTATATATATTTCGATAAAAAGAATAAATTCTACGACAAGACAATAAAACACTATCGGAAGTGATATTATCAATATAAGGGGCCTCCGCGATCGACTTATTACGGTAGCTTGCAAAAACAAGGAGTGTTGCAAAAAACACTCCTCATCTAATGAATGGGTTGCCTTTATAATACATATTTGGATACATGCTCTAAGCTTTAACCTTTTACTCCATAAATACATCTCGAAGGCTTTTGCAAACTGAGTAACCAATCCGACTGTACATTTTCAGTCAAGGTCAATGACCCTGTAGTCAAATGTCATTTACAAAAATCGCATAATGTCGTTGGTCCTTAAACAAATATTCATGGAAGAAAGTGTTAAAGGTTGATTAACTATTTACTCTATAAATACGTCATGTATTACGTCATGTTTGATTCAGATCAGACTGCTTCTATAGAAGCTGTCTGATCAGGGTCTGCTCTGTTTGCTAATGCTATAATATAGCTATGATTTCATGTGTCATAGTTTTTTTTATTATACTTACTATCGACTCCTCCCAGTAAACTTTCCAAAAATCTCTTTTCATCGACAGTGGCGCCAAGGGCGAATGGCAAGAGTACGAGAACAACGACAGCGAATTTCATTTTGGTACTTAAAAACAAAACAAGATTGTGAAAAGCATAAAGAAAACAAAACAACAAAAATCATAAACAACAACAACAAAAATACCCAGAAAAAACGAAACACAAAATACAACAATAAAAAACAAACAAAAAACAACAATCAAAAAGAAAAAGCCCAAAACAAAGTATAAAATAAACCAACAACAACAAAAAACAACAAAACAGATACAGCAAATCCCTCTAAACCGGACGTTACATGTACTATAAATGTCGCCCTTGGAGACAGGCGGAAGCTTAACGCAGGGTAGAAGTCATGCAGAAAGCTCTATAGAAACCTATATTAAGCTGCAACCTACCTAAATGTATGTGTATTTTTTCTCTACTAGAATTCCGGTTTCACTCTAAATTTTGCGTCGGATCGAATATGTACAAATTGATCATATCCCTTTTTAATGATTTTTTAACATATTTGATGAACAAATTGTTATTTTACTTTGAATATGCTCAACATTCGACTGACTTAAACTTTGACACTTTGGGAAATTGACACTTTGAAGATAAGGGGTGCATGACCTAAGGGGTGCATGACCTAAATTTTCAATTTCGTTTTGTTTTATATTGAAATTCCTGTAAGCAAACAGTGTGGCTTCTGATCAGAGTCTACACTGTTTGCCTACGTCCCATATATGGGATCGTGGAAGCAAAGGGTTAATTTTATTAATATCAATAATGACACATGAAGACTGGACGTTTTTGTTTTGACTTTAACTGAAGAATCGTGTATCAATCATAAGCAAACAGAGCAAAACGTGAGCAGACATCTCCTTGAGCTCCCTTCTGCTCTAGAGCTCCCTTCTGTTCTAGGTCTACATTGGAAAGGCATGAACATGTTTAAAAGAGGGAAAGGATTAAATTACTTTAATCATTATTATTCACTCAAACCTGCAGACATTCGTTGATGTACAAATGGTGCATTCTCCTTTTAACAACTGAATGTTGCAAGTTGGACCGGTCATCGTTTATATAAATCAACTATTTACTAGAATAGTTTGAATAATAAACAGTGTAGTGAAAAAGTTCCTGCAAGAACACCTCTTATCTTGGTCTGCACTTGTTGCAAATATCTGATAATGTGTTCCTTACATTCAAGGTGTTCAAGACAATTCTATAGAGTGGTCACAGGGGTTTGATGAAGAACTATAGGCGTCATACTTAACCCTTTCACCGCCAATGTCGCAAATATGCACCACGACAAATAGTGCAGTCCCAGATCAGACGCCGCCTTTCAAAGGCGGCGTCTGATCAGGAACTTTACGTTTTGTCTCAAAATCTGTGCTTTATTCCTTTGAAATTTGCATTTATTTATCTCATTTCCTTATTTTACCAAAATTGGTTTGCAGACGACAATTAGAAATTTGGCATCGAAAAGGTTAAATAAATGTTTAAAACTTCATTCCATAAATAGGCGGTTTGATGGTTCTGCAAACAGAGTTAACCCAGATTAAACGGCTCTTCCAAAAAGTTTCATTCACGCATGTTCTCTATGACTGATCTGCAAAGTAAACTGCAGTAAAATGTGCTCTCACCTGTGAGACTATCCTATGCACAGAATATTGTGGGGTCTCGTCCCATAATCAATCGAGGTTATATTGATACCTTTGCCAATACCAACCCTTGAACTCATTACAAAATCGTGACGGTCAAGATCCCTGTTTGGTCCAATTTTCATTATCTGTTGACCTTTAGTTTGGTATGACGAGGAGCAAAGTCTCTTAGCTG
This sequence comes from Azorinus chamasolen, assembly GCA_963576725.1. Lineage (NCBI taxonomy): Eukaryota > Metazoa > Mollusca > Bivalvia > Cardiida > Solecurtidae > Azorinus > Azorinus chamasolen. The sequence goes on along the minus strand of OY755250.1, from coordinate 15,056,000 downwards.
GCTGTTCAAAACATACACGGGTAGTTGCTTCCTTTTTATACGCCCGTCTTCAGAGGGGACGTATTATGTCGTGGCGCTGTCCGTCCGTCCGTCCGTCCGCGCTAACAATTCCTGTTTATGTGACTAAATAATTACATGAGAACAATAGATATTTTCTTATCGGTTTTATGTGGTTTATTTTCAGTTTGTGTGGCTATTTTGAACAAAAGAATAGCCACATACACTCAACCCGTTAGAATGTCCGTCTGTCCGTCCGTGAACTTTTGCTTGTCCACTCTCTCACTCAAACAAATGCAATCCAATCCTTTTCAAATTTTTTCAGGATGTATATTACCATAATGTCTCGGTCAAGTTCAATAACCAGCAAGATTGGCCCAGACACTCCAATTTCCCTTCAAACTCCCTACTACCTTAAGAACAGAAAACTCAACACCAATAATACTATTAATAATTGTATTTGTAGTGAGCACTTGGGCAAACCGAGCTGAATAACCCCTGTTAGCGTGAAATTATGAAATTCCGTGCATTTATGCTTGGCCACTTTCTAACTCAAACAAAAATCCTTTTCAAATTTTGTCAGCATGTATATTAACAAGATGTCTCAATCATGTTTGATAACCAGCAAGATTGTCCCAGACACTCCATAATTATCTCCCCTTACTTTATGAATTTCCGTAAATTGTTGCTTGTCCTTTCTCTAACTCTAACAAATGTAATCCAATCCTTTTCAGATTTGGTCAGCATGAATATTATCATCATGTCTCAGTCAAGCATGATAGCCAGCATGATTGTCTTTGACACTCAAGAATAATCTCCCCTTACTTTATGAATTTCGGTGAACTTTTGTTTGTCCGCTCTAACTCAAACAATTGTAATCCAATCCTTTTCGAATTTGGTTAGCATGTATATTACAATAATGTCTGTCAGGTTCGATAAATAGCAAGACTGCCATTGACACTCCACAATTATCTCCCCTTACTTTATGCCACATGTATATTAACATGATGTCTCAATCATGTTTGATAACCAGCAATTTTGCTCCAGGCACACCATTATTATCTCCCCTTTCTTTATGAATTTCCGTGAATTTTTGCTTGTCCTTTCTCTGACTCAAACAAATGTGATCCATTTATAATAACATGTCGTTTCTAGGGGTAGTAGGCGGGATAATCAAACGACAACTAGTGAGCAAGACGATACGGAGCAAAATAGGTTTGGAGGTTTTATAAATTGTTTCTTCATTTCTATCAAACGAACATTTCTCGCCATAAAGAGTAGCGGATAGTAATCTATAAATAATAGCCCCACAGCTGTTACCGCAATATTTCAGAATGAGTATACTTAAATAGTAATAAGTTATAAATAAATAATTTACAAATAGTTAATTATAAATACTAAATGCAAAATGTCTCTCTTTGGCATCCGTATAAAACTTGTCATGTGATTTACGTTCTAACATGAAATACACCCCGGTTGACCGAACTGGACGTTCATTAAAAGCAAGATCTCGTGAACATACATACCAGTACTAATAATGTAAACCATTCTATACCAAGATTATTACTAATAATGTAAAAACATTCTATACCAAGATTAGTACTAATAATGTAAACCATTCTATACCAAGATTAGTACTAATAATGTAAAACCATTCTATACCAAGATTAGTACTAATAATGTAAACCATTCTATACCAAGATTAGTACTAATAATGTAAACCATTCTATACCAAGATTAGTACTAATAATGTAAACCATTCTATACCAAGATTAGTACTAATAATGTAAACCATTCTATACCAAGATTATTACTAATAATGTAAAACCATTCTATACCAAGATTAGTACTAATAATGTAAAACCATTCTATACCAAGATTAGTACTAATAATGTAAAACCATTCTATACCAAGATTAGTACTAATAATGTAAACCATTCTATACCAAGATTAGTACTAATAATGTAAAACCATTCTATACCAAGATTAGTACTAATAATGTAAACCATTCTATACCAAGATTAGTACTAATAATGTAAACCATTCTATACCAACATTTTCGTATAATCGGGACATTTGTTTAAAGATATTACAGATCAGCCAGTTGAACATTTGTTTATGATAATAATTATACAGACAGCTTCAAATTTAAAGTTACGGATGACAACACATATCAAGTTCGTAATATTTCTAAAGACACAAGCATCGACCTAATTTCCATTTGCTCAATCAGAAAACGTAAAACAAATCACACGGTATACGTAAAAGGGCTAAGCAGCTGGGAACCAGCTGAGACATCGAGTTACTTGGCATCTTATCGGGAACCAGACTGTTTGCAAAGACTGTCCCAAAATTGTTACCATTGGTTACTAAGGTTGAATTAGTTAAATGAAAGTCCAGGTAACAAATAATGACATCATGATTAACCATTAGCTTATATTTTTGTATTTATAGAATTAGATCTATATTTCTTCATAAGCAAACATAGTGTATAGGAGCCGTGTGATCTGTGTCTATTCTGTTCGCAAAGGCACTAGAAGGCCTATCTATATGGAATAAGCAAACATAGTGTATAGGAGCCGTCTGATCAGTGTCTATTCTGTTCGCAAAGGCACTAGAAGACCTATCTATATGGAATAAAGGGTTATCTGTTATGGTCGTGACAATCATTACATGTATGTGTATAACTGACCAAAACTTGATAAATACCAGAGGCACTCAGACCTGTCCAACTCACGATGTGACCTTAATACAGACCTACTGACCACGGGTCAGCAGTATTAAGATAACAAGATTGTATGATAGCAGGATTGAAACTGAGATGCGACAATTTGATGGTGTCCCAGTATTTCATTCTGAACGGTTTAACCAGTAAATGACTATCTAGCAAAACGTATATGTTTGTAAGCATTTTGTAAGATTGAAAGTATTATCTTACGGCCTTTAACTGATACACACTCACAGTGCACTTCTTTGAAAACAAAGAAAACCCAGACCAGACAGCTCCTGTACAAGTTGTCCAATTAGCGTTTTCTCTGACAGCTCCTGTACAAGTTGTCAAATCAGCGTTTTCTCTGACAGCTCCTGTACAAGTTGTCCAATCAGCGTTTTCTCTGACAGCTCCTGTACAAGTTGTCCAATCAGCGTTTTCTCTGTTTACTAGTGTTATAATACATATCCGATTCTACAGTATTTGCCATGGTTAAGATTGTCCATTGTTTATTATGACATTATAAACATCATCTTATTACTAGTCATGCCGTGTTTATTTTCTTACATTCATGCACTCCCATACAATAACTATAAGCTTGACCTGACAGTGCAAACAGAATGGATCCAGATGAGACTCCTAGTAACACGGCGTCTGATTAGGATCCACGGTGTTTATATCAGATGTAAGTAAAAATGCAACAAATCAGTTTTTTGGCAGACATATTTTTTCTGCACGATAATGAACACCCTTTCCCTGTTCTATGTTTATTACAAATTTGAATTCCTACTGAATATTCGTGAATATTAATGAAAAACATATTTCGAATGAAGTATGGCAGGTGGAACATTGTACACATTTTAGAAAGCAAAGAAAATGATCTATCAAATTCCATTAGCAAACAGAGCAGACCCTTATCAGATGGCTCCTACCGGTGCGGTCTGGTCTGGGATTTACTGTTGTTTGCAGGTGTGTGAAAACTCGTTTGTATGAATGAAAGGCTTAAATAAGCACTATGCACTGTAAGTCCCAAATGGGACTTCATTAACCCAGTCCGCCATTGACGTCTTGGGCTAGTCTTTTTAAACCATTATGATGAATAGAGCAACTAGGAGGAAATGCTCTTTTTATCACAATAGTTTTAAAACTAAAAAACTCTACATTTTCCCTTTTCTCTAGTAAATGCTCTTTTTCAGTGAGGCTGGGTCTAAAAATAGCTTATGAGCCCCCCCCCCCTCCCTTCACCAAAAACAATACAAACGAAAAAATACAATCTTAATCCCATGAGTTGCATTGTACACTTCTCACTTAATCCTTTCCTTCATATATTACGCATTTGAAATCAGAGAGGAGCCGTCTGATCAGGGTCTGTTCTGTTTGCTAATGAAATTTGATAGATATATTTGTTCAGTTTCTCAAAAGAACGGCTACAGTTCTCCAACTTCCCTATATCACTATAACAAAGAACGGCTACAGTTCCCCAACTTCCCTATATCACTATAACAATTTGGCCATGATTTTGGCCATGAATATTCAGTTGGTATTGAAATGCCGATTAAATATACAACAGGGAAATGGTTAACCCTTCGCTTGCTGAATTTTAAAACACATTTCTCCTTCTTTACCCATGCCCTGTTGTATAATTACATATGTCTTCACTGTGTACACGTATTTCGCTGTGCAATCACTGCTGTGGAGTGCACTGGTTGCACAATCAACATGTAAATAGTGCAGACCCTGATGAGACAGCTCCTTCAGGAGCTGTCTCATCTGGGTCTTCACTATTTACAGGTAGGTATATTGACGTGAATAGCAGTTTGAGTTAATAGCCACTTATTTCACAAACTCCCAGAAACCATGTTTGTAATGCACGACTCTTTCAGTTCTTTACGTCATGTAACAAATACTGACATGGAGAATACTAACTAGATTAGTTTTATTATGACCCAATGCCACTTTGGCTGTGACCAGAAACTGTAAAATCATGTCTATATTATTTCAGGATACCCCAGTCAGACGGCACCGACAGGAGCCGTCTGATCTGGGTCTACTCTGTTTGCAAAGGCATAGAAATGCGTATTTATGGAGTAAAGAAATTGAATACCACTGAAACCGGTGCTACGTGTGAGTATGTATGTGTGTGTGTGTGTGTGTGTGTGTGTGGGGGGGTGGATGTGTGTGTGTGTGGGGGGGGGGGTGTGGGGGGGTAGTGTTCCCCTTTTAATAAATATTTAAATAAACTTTTGCTTTCGAAGGATCTCCTACTTTTGGAATTTATTCAAGGACGAAACAATGACACATAACATTTTGTGAGTATTATCGTTTAAATCACTTTTATTTATGGATGCGTTCCGACTTTAACTTTTAGCCTGTTTGTGTTTCTCAGGTAACAAGATGAAATTCGCCGTCGTACTCCACGTACTCCTGAAATCTTGCTCTGGGTGCCACTGTCGACGAGAATAGATTTTTTGAAAGCCTGATTGGCGGGGTTGAAAGTATGTCAATATGATCATTTCAGTCTTTGAGACTTTCCAAGTTACCGTTTTTCTCCCCACATAAACTAGACTAGACCGAATTTGGGAAAATGTGCTCCTAAAAAGTTGTGAAGGCAAATTGGGGTAATGCTTGGTATCCTAGTGTTTTAACCTAATTGAAGGGTGCTGAATCCAAAACAAGTGGATACCAAGCTGGATTTTCACTTTTAAGGGTACAAAAATGGAAAACAAAATGGCCGCCATAATAATGTTTTTTCCACAGTGTTATTCAACATTTTATCAAATATTACATCCAAGCTGGGTGTATATATATACTTGAATTAGTTTAGGAAGATACATTAAAGGTATCTTTAAAAGCTGAATCTAAAAATAGTTGATACCAAGCTGGATTTTGACTTTAAAGGGGTCAAAAAGGGAAAACAAAATGGCCGCCATAATTTTGTGTCACATTGTTGTACAACATTTTATCAAATACTGCACCCAAGCTGAGTATATATTCTTGAATAAGTTTAGGAAGATACATTACAGGTAGCTTTAAAATATTGCTATTGTTTTAACTTAATTGAAGGGTGCTGAATCCAAATAAAGTAGATACCAAGCTGGGTGTTGACTTTTAAGGGCGTCAAAAAGGGGAAACAAAATGGCCACAACAAAATATCATTCCCCAACCGATATTTGCTATTACCCTTTTAAATCATTTAAAGATGTGTTAAAATTGAAATTATTCCAGAAACAAGTAACAGGGAACTTGAGCCTGAAATGTATACTATCATACTGAATAGAATTTAACACTATGGCAGCCATTTTAAAATCAAAATTGCCATATATTATGCTCACTTGCAAAAAAGAACAGTTTTCCTTGGGTATGTTGAGTGATAGTAGGGTTGCATATTTCGGATTTGATATAAAAGAGATCATTCCCTTAGTTTAACATGGCCATTATTTGTAGCAGTCAGTAACAACTTGAAGAAACAAACAATCACTATAAACATTCATATGGCTGTCACAATGGCAACATAGAGGTATGCATTATTTTAACAAGCCATGCATACAAATACTAAACCAGATTCATAAATGTGTACATGCAATTCTAGTCTGTTATTAAAATTAATATTCTAGGCACACTAGGATAGTCAGTATTGCACAAGATTTGGCTTATGGTGTAAGTAACCCCTTCACTCCAAATCACATTGGACTGGGGGCAGTCTACACCAGGCCACATGATCTAAACAACTTGTGGAGATGTTTCATAATGTCGGACACACTATTAGTTACAGGGATGCATTGCGTCTTGATACCGCATTGGCAGAAACAACAATAGAAAGAATGGATAACCAGGGATCAGTCATTCCACCAAACTTCGTGGAAGGACGTTTCGTTCATTTCTAAACTGACAATGTTGATATCAATGAGGCAATCCTGCTGCCTGGCAACGAGGACCACCCCACAATGTGTATTAATGGAAAAGTAGTAAAGTCAAGCAGGCAAAGCCACATACAAGACACAACCACCACCAAAACACCGATAGACAGCACGACACTCATACACACACAACCACACACCCAAACGCACACTCACACACAAGATGAACACAGAAAACACCAAAAGACACACAAGAACCAGAGACAAACGTTCCACAAATGAACAAAATCACAAGCACAAAGATGCAAGGCAAACAAAAGAAAGGGTGACAAAGAGAGCATCGCCTTGGCACGATCAGTAGCAAAAACACCACTGGGGTTTAAACCGGTTTACGGACGTCCTTACCTCACACTTCTCTAAATGTCACCCTAGCTTTACAAATAGTGTAAATAAATGTATACCCGCTGGACTTACCCACAACATAGACGACGGTGAACACAGCATTGAGCTGACAAGCATGGATGCATTGACTGTCCCGGGTGTCATGAATGTAATTCATCCAGTGAACATACTAGGTCTAGATAATCCTCAATTTAAATTACCTGTACTGATGGAATGGTTTGCTGATATGCAGGATGATCCAACCTCAACAGCTGAAGCTAAAGACGGCATTTCACCTGAAGCGAGGTGTAAGTTCGCCGAAAGCCTCATGGACAGCATTTAATCATCAACATGCATACTCGAATCCACAACAATCGTCTGTGGGATACCTTCCCAATATACAATCTCCGGCTCATGATGTTGAACCCTCGACACCGCAGTACAAAGTCTGATCCACATCACACAAACACTCACACAGAAACATTTTGTTCTGACAGTGTATTCTAAAGGAGCTTAAGTGGTCTGTACCACAGTACAGGGATATACTCATTCCTCGAATTGGTGGGTTGCAAACATGCATGAAGTTTTGCAGGTACTAAGCCAGCACATGGCAGATGGCGGACTCGTTGAAATATGGACAAAACCTGATTTACTTGGGTCGGATGTAGCTGACCAAATCATGTCAGGGAATAAATATGCTAGAGCTGTTTACATGCATAAGCTGACATTACAAGCTCTGTGGCAAGTGCTACTCACTGTGTCTTGACTACTTGGGAGAACATGATCCCACTCTGGAGGCTAGTCTGCAAGAAGAAACCAGTGATTTCGAGGGTGTTCTTAGTGTCCTAGCATCCGAAAAAATCCATGAGGCAATGGACTCGTTCTTTCTAATGGTTTGCGAGGACAACTCTACTGCAAGATTTTGGTTGCAATATATGTAGATGGTTGTCATCCTGCTGCTCCGTATTCAAAGCCCAGCATGACAGCATTTGGGAGCTACACGTAGATGCGTTTAGGATGATGTTGTCGTTCTTCTTCCGCTACGATCATTATGTGAGATAAAAACAGTGTGAGTTCAAAATGAGTTCGAATGTGAGTTCAAAACAGGCAACTTTTTTTGTTAAGAATTCAAGCCAGCCATTTAATCAAGTGGACACAGACCACAACCAGGAATGGTTAGACGCCACATGTGAGTCATGTGGTGGTATCATAGGCATCACAAAGACAACATCTGCACTTAGTCGATGGACATTGTCTTACAATCTAAGAAGTCAGTTAGATATCCAGACTCGCAGAATTTTCAAGTGTGAAAAAAATGATATGTACAAACACAATGAATCATGTACAGGGAGAATGAACCGAAACGAGACAGATGAAGCTAAAATCAGAGATGCATTTTGGGATGGGAATATATTCGTTAAGGTAGCACTAACTATGCCATTGCAGAACATAGTCAACAAAGATCTAGCAACTACAGAAATACAGGTTTCATTACTTGATGCTGGACAACTAGGACAAGATATCCTGAACACGTTTGTGCAGTCACATTTGTTTGTCAATGAAGCAGGGCAAGCAGCACCACATCTAAAAGAGCCCATTGGCAAGAATAAGCCCCAAACCTTTGCTTCTCTCTATTCTGTACCTAAGATGGCCATAATCAAATCAGAAATCAGCACTGAAGGTTATCAAAGAAGATAGAACGATCCTACAAAGGATCATCACAGGATACAAAGTCAATAGCCCTGTAAACCTGGAGCAGATTCTTCAGCATGAATTAATCCATATGCGTGTGTCGCTGGCATCTACTGATGGCAACATGCACTCTGCTAGCAAATCGCTCTTAGCTGATATTCTAACCAAGGATCTGGTAACTCCACCTAGCGCGACTCTGCATGGAACATCAGCAATAGTCATAGATTGACACGCCTTGGTTATGGCTATTGGGAAACCACAAGATGCTATCACACTCGGTGACTATGCAGATGCATTTGTGAACACTGTGATGACCATAGGTGCAGGCTACGAGCGAATTAAAGTGGTTTTTGACCATTACCAGCAACATTCCATAAAATCTGGAGCGTGCAAAAAGAACGCGCCCAATAAGAAGAGTAGTGGAAAGTGTACCAAGAACAGCCATTGTTGCTTCATGGCCTATTCAGATAACTTACACAGGCTACTGTGTCAGCTGCTGAAGCATTCATATGCCGGTTGTTTGGAGTAATGGACGTCGATCAATGTGATACGGCCAATGTCAAGTTGTTCAGTAAATGTGTAGCCCAGGAGTCATTGCCACCCTCCACTGATGTCAGCAGGCTCCAAACCAAACGCTCACACTACCATGGTGTGGATGCAAGCTAGTGATTGTACTCAGATACTACCACCAGTTAATTACTTTGGCTGGCTGATTTCTGGTGATCGTTTGCAGTCAGTTTTTATGACACTACCAGCGATTCCGGAATCTTGCCTAGAGATTGCCAAGGGATGCAGTGGTCTACGTTGTAAGTGTAGAAAAGTTGGACTGAGGTATACATGCTCTTGAACATGTATGGACAGTTTGTTACAGGGCAGAAACATTGATTAACATAGATGATAAGAGATAATTTGACATTGTGTAAACTATGGGGAACGTATTATCTAGAAATCAACTATAACAGACACATGCTTACAATAATACCTATTACAATACAGACTGCACATAAGTATTTGTCACATCTTGTGGCATGTCATAATGTGTTTCTAATATATATTTTATGATTCAAACAATGTAATGCAATTCACACGTATTTTTGAATCATTGTTAGTAATTTTTGGACCTTTTTTGCTACAGCAATACAAAACGGTGGCCATTTTGAATTTAAAATGGTTGTCATCTTTTCAAGCTAACTATTATGTATCTTCCTAAACTGATTCAAGTATATATACTCAGCTTGGGTGCAATATTTGATAAAATGTTGTACAACAATGTGACAAAAATTATGGCGGCCATTTTGTTTTCCCTTTTTGACCCCTTTAAGGTCAAAATCCAGCTTGGTATCAACTATATTTGGATTCAGCACTCTTAAATTAGCCATCTTTTAAAGCTACCTGTAGTGTATCTTCCTGAACTAATTCAAGTATATATATACACCTAGCTTGGATGTAATATTTGATAAAATGTTGAATAACACTGTGGAAAAAACATTATTATGGTGGCCATTTTGTTTTCCATTTTTGAGCCCTTAAAAGGGAAAATCCAGCTTGGTATCCACTTGTTTTGGATTCAGCACCCTTCAATTAGGTTAAACCAATAGGATACCAAGCATTACCCCAATTTGCCTTCACCATTTAGATTTTTTGAAATTCGGTCTAGTCTAAACGTCCTAGCAATCTAATAAACAAGAGCTTACTTCTGTGGCGGGGGACAAACAATGCATAAAACACTTCAAGACCGATTCCCTCATATGCTATTTTAGATCCAACCTCTTTTAATAAATCTAGCGAAAAGGAGCATTTACTACAGAAAATGAAAACTTTATAATTGTATAGCTTTGAAACCATTGTGACAGATAGAGTATGTGTTTATGTGGAGCAAATGCTCTATTTATCACAATCGTTTCAAAAGGTGAAATTTACAGAGGCGTCAAAAGGCGTCAATATGAGGGAATTGGTTAATATATAATAAGTATTAACTAAGATACAGGTGATAGCTAAGTTGAGACCGAAATCAATACACAAAGCTCCCATAGGAGCTTTCTGCATTGCTTTCAGTTTGCTTTTACGCAACCACATGTTTACAAATGCATGCATAGAACCTTAATTATTACGTCCGTGGACATTTTTTATAGTTTGTACGGGGACGGTATATTGACCCCGGGGACATTTTTATAGTTTGTACGGGGACGGTATTTCGACCCTGGGGACATTGTTTATAGTTTCTACGGGGACGATACATTGTTTATAGTTTGTACGGGGACGGTATATCGACCCGGGGACATTGTTTATAATTTGTGCGGGGACGGTATATCGACCGGGGACATTGTTTATAGTTTGTACGGGGACGGTATATCGACCCGGGGACATTGTTTATAGTTTGTACGGGGACGGTATATCGACCCGGGGACATTGTTTATAGTTTGTGCGGGGACTGTATATCGACCCGGGGACATTGTTTATAGTTTGTACGGGGACGGTATATCGACCCGGGGACATTGTTTATAGTTTGTACCAGATCAGTTTTTATACATACGTCTTATCAATGTCTGCTATTTTCTTTTGGTACAGACATCAGGGAGCCATTGATCATATCAGAAACTTGAAACCCTCTCCTCCATGGATATTTATGTAAAAAGTAATGACATCATGGATATGGATTAGATATATTGCTAAAATAGCACATGGACAACGGAATTGTTGTCCATGGTAGACAAAAATAGTATAATATCTGTATCATATCATAAGCAATGAGAGCAGACTCTGAACAGGCGACTCCTACAGGGGCCGTCTGATTCTGGGTCTTCTCTGTTTGAAAAAAACAACAACATAGAAAGGTGTATTTATGGGGGGAAGGGTTAAAATTAGTTTAATAAGCAATCGGGAAAGCAGGAGAGACCATGAGCAGGCAACTCCTACATGAGCCGTTTGGTCTTTTCGCTTTGAAAGGCGTGAAAAGGCATGTACATGTATGCGGTAAATGGTTGATCTGGCTCGGTCCTTGTTTTATGTTTATTCTAAGTTTTAATAACTACTGAATATTCATGACAAAATAGTTATAAGATATGAAAGATTGAACATTGTTGCCATTTTAGAAAATAAAGAAACAGATTTTGCAAAATCCACTAGCAAACAGAACAGGCCCTGATCAGCCGACTCCTATAGGAGCCGTCTGATCTTGGTCTACTCTGTTTGTAAATGCGTGAAAAGACGTTTATATGAATAAACGAGTTTAATGAAGATTAGGTTGTGATCAGCAAGACAGGAGGTAACGTTAGTGTGCATTGTGTCATTATTTCGATTCTAACACATCAGTAGTATACAGTTGAACATCGATATTTCGAACTTTAATAGGACTATACAAAATAATTCTAGATAACAGAATATATTCCAGCAAATGCTGTAGAAGTATCACTACCAAGGTCAATTAGATTCGTTCTATATACACACGTTTAAGCAAATCAACTCAGATATACGTGTTGACTCTTTCACCATAGGAACGTCAGAGAAAGGCATTTTTGAATTGATAAAATCTTTGATAAGTTTTTGCAAAATAAAATGTTTAAAACCAGACGAGACGGAGAGTGTCCCTGCGTCGCATCTACTGTTAACTAGCTGACCGTTTGTACCAAACTCTCACTCCGATAGTTAACTAGCTGACCGTTTGTACCAAACTCTCACTCCGATAGTTAACTAGCTGACCGTTTGTACCAAACTCTCACTCCGATAGTTAACTAGCTGACCGTTTGTATCAAACTCTCACTCCGATAGTTAACTAGCTGACCGTTTGTACCAAACTGTCACTCCGATAGTTAACTAGCTGACCGTTTGTATCAAACTCTCACTCCGATAGTTAACTAGCTGACCGTTTGTACCAAACTCTCACTCCGATAGTTAACTAGCTGACCGTTTGTATCAAACTCTCACTCCGATAGTTAACTAGCTGACCGTTTGTACCAAACTCTCACTCCGATAGTTAACTAGCTGACCGTTTGTACCAAACTCTCACTCCGATAGTTAACTAGCTGACCGTTTGCATCAAACTCTCACTCCGATAGTTTAGAAGAAATTAAATGATTTAATGTGGCTACAATATTTTGCAGACGAAAAAATGGAGCATAAATATTTGGCGTCAAAATAGCCAAACTAACTTCATAACAATAAGGGTTTCACTAAATAGCAATCATTTCATAACACTAGCAAAGTCTTTATCTCTTAATCTGCCGAGTAAATGAAAATGAGTCACTACTTTAGGAACATTAATTCAAAAGGTTCTCACAAAACACGATTTATATGACAAAAAGCAGACCCTGATCAAAGGGTTCATTCAGGAGTCCTTTGATCTGGATCTACACTGTTTGCGAAGGTCTAAGATACTCGGTTCCCACAAATTTGGGTTTATCGTATATTTAGCTTTGACTAAAGAACAAACTAGACAAGAATATTTTATGCTTTTGCTCCTACATAATGCCATACATATCACACAAATGAGATTCTTTGATAAGGTATTAAATGTGTACCTGTATAACAAGGGCGGATAATGTGCCTTTAAAGAAGGGATTCATTCGATATTGTTTTGCTGTTGACTTCCGGTTCCGGTGTATACACAGTACTTTCTAGCGCTAGTCTTTATTTTCTTTTTAGTTGTGGTTGTATCGTGTTTTCAGTGATTTAATCAGTACTGGACTTACTTCCATGTGTATATGGACTAATAGCGGTACGTGATTTATGTGAACTACGTGTACTTTACTGTATTTTTGTATTTCTGGACATCTTTCCGTCGAAAAGTGGGTGGGGTATTGGCGCCTTACTCACTCACGGGTCATGCCCAAACTTTTTATTTTCTTTAATTTTCGAAATGCGTTAATGTGAGGGAATATGTCAATAGGCATTAATATGCGGGTATGGGCCAAAGGGCGTCAACGTGAGGGAATGAATAATGGAATAGGGTAATTCTAGACCCCAAAGATATCTATACTTAACCCTTTACCGCATGAATATGTAATACATTATGGCACCATGGCTGTTTATTTGCAAAGGTGTGGAAAGGCATCTTTATCGGTTAAAGGGACAAAACACAGTAACATCGCGATACACAGTAAAATTCGAAATTTTGTAATACTCTAGATCCTTTTAGGCATGTGACTGCTTAATGCGTGGTGGCAGTCAGACAGAGAGCTCCGAGGGCTACTGTACGCGTGTCTTTCGCCCTGCATTAAGCTGCCACCTGTCTTAAAGTACGCTAATGATACGTATGTGAATGTTTAAATTATCCCGAATTTACTGTATGCAATGTTTTGTAGGAAATATTTACCACTGACGTGTTTATAACGAAATATGACATAAAGTATTCCACCATTGCACAAGAACTCTCACTCCTGTCTTGCCGATCACAACCAGGCCATCAATTCACGCGTTTGTAAACAGAGTATAGGCCCAGACCAGACGGCACCAATAGGAATCCTCTGTTTGACTCTTTGCTAGTGGATTTACTTTTGTTTGTCTTGTGTCCTTGTACTTGTGCTTATGTTCATGAATGGACTTTTTACTTTCCGAAACCTAATAGTAATGCATCCCCATGGCATGCCTCAAGCAAATTTATAAAGAAATTCATATCCCATAATGCGCAATCAGACCACTGTTATACTACGAAATATCAATTTATGCTTACAATGCATACGTTCATTAGCCCAAATGCAGAAATTTTGAATGGTTTAACGTTGACATAATGTTTATCCGTCATGAACTTGTCCAACGCATTTCTCAGTAAGACTAAGTAATTGTCCGATCCTAATGAAACTTCATATAAATATTGCTTGATACATGCAGATGTACATCCCACTTTTTATTTTTTGAAAATCGCCATAACTAAATGGTTGGCTATAATTGGTCGAAATTTAGATATTGTTTGGCGAATCAATTGGTATGTGTTTCGAAAGTACATGTAAAGGTTGATTTTGCTAAAAATTGGTATTACGGTATATTTTGGCACTCAGGACTAATTTGTAGGTCTTTTTAAAGAATTGGTTGCCATTGTAACTGAATGGTGGCTCTGATTGGTCGAAAATTTAGATCTTTTTCGACAAATTCAGATATTGTTCGATTTTGCCGAAAAGTGGTATGTCGGGGATATTTTGACACTCAGAATTGATTGGTATGTCTTTCGAAATGATTTGTTGGTATGGAAACTGAATGGTGAGATCTGAATGGTCAAACTTTTAGATATTCAAATTTGCTGAACATTGGCATTTAGGGGTATTTGGGTATCCCAAACTCAGTCAAGTTGTTTTGAAATACTTGGTTGCCATGGCAATGGAGTAGTGTCCTCTGAATGGGTCACAATTTACATATTAGATTTTTCGGAAAATTGGTCAGTAGGGATATATATGCAGTTGTTTCAAAAGTGTTGGTTGCCATGGTAACCAAGTGATCACTAATGGCCTGTTATTGGTTGAAATTTAGATATTTTGCTCACCAATAACAGTTGTAAGTTTCGTTTAGGGGACATTCTGCAACATATTCTGTTACAATTAGATCTTATTAACTGTATGATATTTAGATTCACATGGCATATATAATTTATCCATACTTGGTTGTAGTGTATAGATGGATAGGTGATTGATGCACGCCAAACACTGTTACAATCCACCAGTTAGTAACAGAAATATGACCCTTTGTTGCTTTCAGATAGCCATATATAGGAAATGTGACTGTTAGAAGTCATATCTTGGAACAGCTTGCTCAGATTTCATTTAAATTTGACGGGATATTTACATGGATAAGTGCATGAGGCACATTATATGACGCCAACGTCGGCCAAATAATAATAGAGTAATGACCCTTTACTAAATTCAAATATCAATTTAAGTAAACTTCAGGCAAATTGAGCTATTGGAACTGCACTGTGTGCTACTAGTCATCAATTTATTTCTTTAAACAATGTCTTAAACACTGACAGGATTTTCAGAAAAGTTCACAGCAATTATGTTCAGATGACCTGTCAATTTTAACAAACAGTTCCATTAAACACCATTTTAGTTCAGGAAATACTGCTTTAGAGGTCATCTTACTATGTATCAATGGTACCAGTCCTTCCCTATCAAGCTTTTTCGTATTGTATAGTCACAATCGACATATATATGGTCCGAAACCTTCAGTACTGTCAGTACTTTGATTATATCTTGTACTTGTGTGTTTATCTCGTGTATGTGCGTGTGTTTGGGTGTTTGGCTCTGTGTGCGCGTGTGTTTGGGAAATTGGCTTTGTATGTGCGTGTGTTGTGGTGTTTGGCTCTGTATGTGCGTGTGTTGTGGTGTTTGGCTCTGTATATGCGCGTGTTTGTGTGTTTGGCTCTGTATGTGCGTGTGTTGTGGTGTTTGGCTCTGTATGTGCGTGTGTAATATATATTATTAACTATTCTATCCGCGGCCTGACTTGTATTTGCAAACTTCTTAGATTTTAGATTTACTCGGCGTCTCATCAGAATTCAAAGTGTTTGACACTCGATCACTATGAGCTAATTGGACGCCCAAAAGAGAGGGGCGGATATATAGAGACCCGGGTCGGATATATAGAGACCCGGGCGGATATAGAGACCCGGGACGGATATATAGAGACCCGGGGAGGATATATAGAGACCCCGGGCGGATATATTGAGACCCGGGGCGGATATATAGAGACCCGGGGCGGATATATAGGGACCCGGGGCGGATATATAGAGACCCGGGGCGGATATATAGCGGATATATAGAGACCCGGGACGGATATATAGATACCCGGGCGGATATATAGAGACCCGGAGCGGATATATAGAGACCCCGGGCGGATATATTGAGACCCGGGGCGGATATATAGAGACCCGGGGCGGATATATAGGGACCCGGGGCGGATATATAGAGACCCGGGGCGGATATATAGCGGATATATAGAGACCCGGGACGGATATATAGATACCCGGGCGGATATATAGAGACCCGGAGCGGATATATAGAGACCCGGGGCGGATATATAGAGACCCGGGCGGATATAGAGACCCGGGACGGATATATAGAGACCCGGGGCGGATATATAGAGACCTGGGCGGATATAGAGACCCGGGACGGATATATAGAGACCCGGGCGGATATAGAGACCCGGGGTGGATATATAGAGACCCGGGGACCCGGGCGCGATACCCTACTCTGATCATCGATACAGTTTCTCTGGTTCTTTTAGATACCTAGTGTAAAGCACTGATACATCGGACCTCGATTTATATTGAGACCCGGGGCGGATATATAGAGACCCGGGGCGGATATATAGAGACCCGGGGCGGATATATAGAGACTCGGGGCGGATATATAGAGACCCGGGGCGGATATATAGGGACCCGGGACGGATATATAGAGACCCGGGGCGGATATATAGAGACCGGGGCGGATATATAGAGACCCGGGGCTGATATATAGAGACCCGGGCGGATATATAGAGACCCGGGGCGATATATGAGACCCGGGGCGGATATATAGAGACCCGGGACGGATATATAGAGACCCGGGGCGGATATATAGAGACCCGGGGCGGATATATAGGGACCCGGGGTGGATATATAGAGACCCGGGGCGGATATATAGAGACCCGGGCAGATATAGAGACCCGGGGCGGATATATAGAGACCCGGGGACCCGGGCGCGATACCCTACTCTGATCAACGGTACAGTTTCTCTGGTTCTTTTAGATACCTAGTGTAAAGCACTGATACATCGGACCTCGATTTATAAAGTCTCATCCGAAGGACGTGGCCCGTTGGGGATCGAACCCGGGACCCATGGTATTGTAATCGAGCGCGTTAACCACTAGAACACGTAAGCTGGAATGAATTTCGTATTAAGCGAAGTAATTAGTAGTCTTACAGATTTCGATAAGTGCATGTTTCGCTGTATTCTACTTTAATACAGAATTATACTATTTCCTAAGCGGCCATCCAAAGAGATCTAATTATTAGCGTATATAAGGCAGGTGGTAGCTTAATGCAGGTCAAATGTAATGCAGAAAGCTCTTATAGGAGCTTTCTTTATTATATTTTGTCTGCATTAAGCACCTACCTGTTATTAAGAGCCCTATGTTCAATAAATGAATAACCGCTTAAGACAGATTCTGTGATTTTTAGCTCACCAGAGCACAAAGTGCTCAGGGGAAACTTCTGTGATCGCCTGGTGTCCGTCGGCGTTCGTCGTCCCGCGTCAACAATTTGAATCTTTAAAACTAGTAATCTGAATCTACATGGTTCTCAGCTTTCATATTTGGCACATAGCATCATTTTAGGTCCTCTACAAAAGTTATATAAATTATTGCCCTGGGTTCAAATTTGGGACATTTGGATTTTTAATGTGAGGAAGCATCCCAGCTGACTTGCGGTAGGTCGATGGTTCTGCCCGGCTGTTCGTCTGTGAATATGTTTTCCATGCCCGAAAAAAACACTTCCGGGTCTTCTCCCCGTTTGAAATTAGCTTGACATCACCCATGTGACTGAAATACTGTTAACCCATTCGTTCATACCAAAACGTTTTGACGCTTCTGTGAAAGTCACTTTTCTGAAACCATTGTGGTAAATTTGTCACAGTGGTTTCAAAACTACGCAATTGTAAAAAAAATCATTTTCTCTAGTTAATGCTCCTTTTCGGTAGAATTAATCAAAAAGGTTGAACCTAAAAATAGTGTATGAGGGAATGGGTTAAAGGGACATAAACCCCGATACAAACACTCCCACAGACAACTCACAAACAAACTGAGCACACAGACAACACACAAACAAACTGAGCAAACAGACAACTCACAAAAAAACTGAGCACACAGGCACCTCACTAACACACTGAGCACACAGACAACTAAAAAACAAACTGAGCACACAGACACATCACAAACAAACTGAGCACACAGACACATCACAAACAAACTGAGCACACAGACAACTCACAAACAAACTGAGCACACAGACAACTCACAAACAAACTGAGCACACTGACAACTCACAAACAAACTGAGCACACAGACAACTCACAAACAAACTGAGCACACAGACAACTCACAAACAAACTGAGCACACATACAACTCACAAACAAACTGAGCACACAGACAACTCACAAACAAACTGAGCACACAGACAACTCACAAACAAACTGAGCACACAGACAACTCACAAACTGAGCACACAGACACCTCACAAACAAACTGAGCACACAGACAACTCACAAACAAACTTGAGCACACAGACAACTCACAAACAAACTGAGCACACAATAATCAGGCCGTTTCCTACAGGAGCCGTCTGATACGGGTCTACTTGCAAAGGTGTTAACAACACGTACACGCATCTGTGAGGAGAAGGGTTAATAGTATACAGTTGAACTTCCATATCTCGAACTCGGATAAGTCGTACTTCGAGATAACTCGATTTAAAAGTAAAATGTCTGTCCTTCCAAAATTTACAACACAAAATTGTTATAAAGTGCATCACTATACATATCCAGAAACAAACGTAACAGCTTAATGCATGTCGAAAATAATGTTGAAAGCTCATACAGGAGCTTTCAGCATTACTTTTGACCTGCAATAAGCTGTGGACAGAGTATAAATCGGATGACCCGAACCTCTGTTATCTCGAAGTAATTTTCATGGTCTCTTGAAGTTCGAGATATCGAAATTAAACTGCATATACGAGTACATGTGTGTACAATCGAAGTCCAGTTGAACTTATCTTGAACTTTAAGGAGCCATACACATTACTCGAGATAACAGATGATCCAGGAATCCGATTTCTTATTTGGATAATTTCTCAAGTTCAATGCTTAATGCAGGTCTAACGTTTGTAGGACTTTTCAGCTTTACATTCCACCGGCATTAAACTGTCAGGTGTGTTTGTAGATAAGCTTAGTGGATCATTTTAAAACGATTCTGTATTGCAGATTTCGGAAGGACCGAACTTTTACCTCGATGTATCCCGATGTATCCCGATGTATCCCGGTGTATCCCGAAGTTCAGTTATCCGAGTTCCAGATACGGAATTCAACTGTATAATTTTGAAAAGCGATATCCATGGTATTTGTACTGTTTCAATATTAGTACCAAGCTGTTGCGGTGTACAGAGTCGGTCCTAAATGCCGGTGTGGGTCCATGTGTTACCTGTTCAGCAAGTTTCTAATTGTCGTCTGCAATCCAATTTTGTAAAATAAGGGCATGAGATGATAGTCCAGCGGAGAGTAAGGTGGACCTTGTATATAGGTCTACAGTTTTTTTTGCCTAATTATTGTTAAGGGGTCATATGGACTGAGAGTAAGCCGGGTGTCACTTTGTTACCCTTGGGCATTTTGGGATATTCAAGATGGCGGCCACTACAGCGTAACTTGCACTTTTTATCTGATGTATAATGTTTAGTGTAGTCAGATTATAAGTTATACCTTGCATGGTGGTCTATAGGGTTTCTCTTAACCCAATCCCTTATGTAAGCGCATTTTGACGCATCTGCAAACAGAGTGAGACACAGATCAGACGGCTGCTATAGGAACCGTCTTATCAGGGCCTGCTCTGTTTGCTTATGGTGTAATACAGATCACAGGTATTTGCCGTGTGCTACCCCACTATCCGGCCATACCCCCCCTTCCCGTCTGCAACACACAGAAAAATATTGAATATTGGCCAAAATAATCTAAAAAATGTCAAAACATTGTCAAAATACCATAAAATTACATTTAAAAGTGAACTAAAAAAATCAGGGTTTTTTTTTGTTCACATCAATGTAATAGATAATAACAAGGTAGGTATCTCTGACCACAGAAAATAGGCATGCAGTCACTACGGGTGCCATAACTTTGTCAAATTCCCATGTATTCTCATAAACTATGGCTTATATTTCGTGGGAGAGATGCCTTGAGACATGCTATTAACGAAATATCCACTATACGACAAATTCATTTGAAGACAGGCCTTTAATTCTCAAAATAAGTTGGTCGGCTCCGATCTGATAGACCCGAAAGGACGTGGAGGTGTGTCCCATGCGGATAACCTCTAATATTATGCTTAACGCCATTCGCCTTTGCGAGCGTCTCGATGATCGTGACAATTTTATTGCTGCGTTAATTTCAACCGACAAAAAGGATTATTCTTACCATAATCAAGTAAATCTACACCGTTTCGTTAAGGAAATATGTTTAAAACAATGAGTATCACTGATATATTACAGCATTTGTTCGGTAACCAGCGAATATATGTAGTTTCACTCTTGTCAAATGTGAGTTTCGGGTCTATCAGATCGGAGCCGACCAACTTATTTTGAGAATTAAAGGCCTGTCTTCAAATGAATTTGTCGTATAGTGGAGATTTCGTTAATAGCATGTCTCAAGGCATCTCTCCCACGAAATATAAGCCATAGTTTTTGAGAATACATGGGAATTTGACAAAGTTATGGCACCAGTAGTGACTGCATGCCTATTTTCTGTGGTCAGAGATACCTACCTTGTTATTATCTATTACATTGATGTGAACAAAAAAAAACCCAGATTTTTTTAGTTCACTTTTAAATGTAATTTTATGGTATTTTGACAATGTTTTGACATTTTTTAGATTATTTTGGCCAATTTTCAATATTTTTCTGTGTGGTTGCAGACGGGAAGGGGGGGGGGGGGGGGGTATGGCCGGGTAGTGGGGTAGCACACGACAAACACCTGTGATACAGATCTGATTCTACAGCTTCTGCCTAAGGCAAAATGTCCTGTGTTCATATGCCATTATAAAAATAATCTTATTGATATTCATGACGTCATTATTTCCTACATGAATATTAATCAGGGAAAGGGTTAATTTTTATTAAGGAGTCACGTGGACTGACAATAGACCGTGTGCCACTTTGATACACATGGGGATTTTGTGATATTCAAGATGGCGGCTAAAATGGCGTACAAATCATCAGTTGCAGTTGTTATCTGACGGAGTGCAGTACATGTATATAGTTTCTTTAATATACATGTAAAATATAATGATGAAACTGATAAATGTTTGGACATGGAATTGTCGAAAATTTAAAAGAAAACAAATATAGTTGGCAAAATAAATGGCGTCGAAAATCAAATATATAGGAAAATATGCTGCCTTACAGTGTTGTGGTTGATGTAATGAGATGTCCATCATAGTCATTTTGTCCTCAATAACGCACACGGTGAACATATATGAGATGGGAGCTTTTCTCTGTCTCTGCGTTCATCCGTATATATATATATATATATATATATATATATATATATATATATATATATATATATATATATATACATATATATATATATATGTTCATAAGCCCGTCCGTCCGTACGTACGTATACGCAGAGGCCTACGTCCTGCAATCTTGTATTACAACTCCTCATACACCAATGGGTTTACTTCAAACTTTCACAGATGAACAGTGTTTACATGGAGATGTACGGAAAGAAGGGGATGTTTGCTCAGACCAGTTTATCAGAGTTATGGATATTTTTCTTCACTAGGTGATGCAGTGTATCATAAATTCTTGCACAAAACGTGCTGTTGTAGTCCCATTAACAAGGCGATTCTCGTCCTCACGCGCTGTTGTTTACCGGTTTTAATTATGCCTATTCGGGGCCTAATGTAAACAATGAACGCCAACGCTATATAGCGTTTTGGCCTAAACTAGATGAACGGTGCGAGTATTTCAGTGGCACAGACAATGAACTGCTTTTAGTGATAGACATATTAAATGAAATCCCGTGTAAATGACGTCAGAAAGAAAAGAGTGGCCCGGAAGCTGCATAAATCGAACGAACGGAAGTGTCAAATAAGTGTATAGATTTGCTTTTATTTGGAAGAAATAAATTGATGCAGGAAAGCAGAAAATGGGTTTATGCAAGAATAGCCTTAATACACGTTTGTTTTCGGGCAATAACATCTGCAGTGCCCCTTGGAAATGTTGTTGCCCTCGCGCTACGGGCTCGGGCCAACAACAGTCCCTTGGAACACTGCAGATGTTATTGCCCGAAAAAACGTGTATTAACCCTCTAATGTAGACCTAGTCAGATACATTGATGGAGACATGACTGATGATTATGCTTTATATAATAATGATATTATTTTGGCCAAGTTATTATTATCTAATACATATGACTTCTGTCCACTACATTTCATCATGTCCACTACATTCCACCATGTGCACTACATTTCATCATGTCCACTACATTTCACCATGTCCACTACATTCCATCATGTCCACTACATTTCATCATGTCCACTACATTCCACCATGTGCACTACATTCCATCATGTCCACTACATTCCATCATGTCCACTACATTTCATCATGTCCACTACATTCCACCATGTGCACTACATTTCATCATGTCCACTACATTTCATCATGTCCACTACATTTTATTCATCATGTCCACTACATTTCATCATGTCCACTACATTCCATCATGTCCACTACATTTCATCATGTCCACTACATTTCATCATGTCCACTACATTTCACCATGTCCACTACATTTCATAATGTGCACTACATTTCATAATGTCCACTACATTTCATAATGTCCACTACATTTCATCATGTCCACTACATTTCATCATGTCCACTACATTCCATCATGTCCACTACATTTCATCATGTCCAGCCTTTGCCGTACAGTTGCACACTATTGTGTAATTCATTCGTGTATTTTATCACCCGGATATTCTAGTACTACGTGACGTAGCACTGCGACCACTAGACGGTATGAGTTAAAGAATTTGTCCAGTGTAAGGTTGGTATTGCATTGCTAGGCAGAGAAGATGCTTTTAGAATCTTTCATCTATCCAAGACGGGCGGACGGGGTTTTGTGATAATGCGCTCGACTATCTAAGACGGGCGGACGTGGTCTTGTGATAATGCACTCGACTATCCAAGACGGGCGGACATGGTCTTGTAATAATGCGCTCGACTATCCAAGACGGGCGACGTGGTCTTGTGACAATGCGCTCCACTACAACACCAGGGGCCCCGGAGGTCCCCAGGGGTAACGAAGTGGCTTCATATTTAACATCTAAAAGAACCAGAGAAACTATGTCGATGATAAGAGTAGGCCATCGCACCCGGGTTTCTCTGTATCCTCTCCCCATTCTCTGGGGCATCCAATTAGCCCATAGTGAACAGAAACGGACGTTAATCAAAACAATCAAACAATCCTCCATCCAAAATCTGTAGGGTAAAGATCCAGCTGGTTATGATCTTTCAGAGACTATCACACTTAATCTTGAAAGTGAGCTCTTTTGACATTTTAAGCAAATGCCTCGCTTGTTGGGAGTAATGTACGAAGTTTGAATGATGATATTCTACCTAGTATTGTAGGCATATCTCATACATGGACCGGAAGTAGATAGTTTGTTCATAGCACATAGATATAAATATTGTTGCTTGTTATATCAAATTGACTAGTGGCGAGGTAAGAAATCCTAAATACAAATTTATATAACATTCGTATAAAACATTCGTATACAACAGCTTGGGATGTCCAACTTTGACAAGCTTTCTTGTCATAAAAGCTTTCTGGTAGTTTGATATGAAATTCAGCCATCTGCTGCGAAGCCAGTTGTGACACTATTGTACACATTTACACCAGCAGCAGCTACCCCCGCCCCTCCCAACACTTACAATGTTATCCTGCTTCGTATCTAAAGCGTCGATACAATATTTCAGCTTATTTTGAATAAATGCATTGTGCTTTGCATCACTCCTGTGTGAGATGTTCTTTCTTTTTTTGTGTTTCACCACTAGCTCCAAATCATGAATGATAATGTAATGTAAGTATGCGTGCATGCATAAAGGCTCAAAGACCATAATTCTTATGTTTCTGGCTTATAGGTGATGCCAACTATTTCACCAGGAACATATAAAACATCATTAATGTTACTCCATTCTATAGCCCCCTCGTTCATGTATAACGTTTTCCCCGTTCAGGAATTTATAAACTGCAACTTGAGGAAAAGACTTCATGGTCTTAAGGTTGAACACTATGTATCTTACATAATTAAGCTGTCCAGCAGCAAAAGAAATAAGATAGCATTCTACTGTATCATGCCAAGTGAAGAGACCAGTCATTTCTCGCTCTGATCTGATATACATCACCATAATGAACACAGCTCTCTGGGATACTTCTACCCAAATTTTGACTGCATTCTTTGTTAGAAAGTTTGGTTCAGAAGTTCACCAGGCCCTCTCCTGTTTCAGGTTGACATTTTTCAACATTCTTCTGCAACCAATTGCATTGTACTTGTATTCTGAGGAAACCTTTTACAGGACATTTTGGTACTTTCCTGAACACATCGCCTGTAACGTCTAAACCACTCCCTGACATCAAACTAACAACTGCTCCAATGAAACTCGTAAGCACGTGCATCTCGTCAAGCTGCAGGATGTGTTTGCCCATTTAACTTCCTGAGCCATCTTGTATTGCTGCAGGTCACACGTCAATATGACAAACTCTCAACTGACGTGCTGAGTTTATCCCCGTGCATTCACCATCACTATCAATTATTGTATCTGGATGAGACGACGTCTACGCACGGCAGATATGCGGCTTTGTTGTTTAGCTGTAGAGGTCTGTCTTATTAATGACTCAGTGATGCCCATTATCAATTAAGGGATTCAGTTTCAGCATATACCACTAAGCCTTTCTTTCATATAAACGCATTTTCACGCATTTACAAACAGAGTATACCCAGATGTTTCACTTTCCATGTTTCATTATAACTATTTTACCCTTGAATATTAAGTATATATTGAAATTTGAAATAATCATAGAACAAGGAAAGCGTTAAAGAAGGTTAATCCATCTTCTCAGCTCTAGTGTCAGAAAGTGACTGTTGACATAGACATTTTAAACGAAGTATTGCTGAAACAGCTGCCTTGTGTGGTGTATGATAGGTTTAGATGGCCCGTTGTATATCGCTATATCATACTTCTAACGGTTTCCAATTCTGTGACGAACACCTTAGTATATATACGTGAAGTCAATCCAATCTTTTCAAAGGACAATGTAGGTACATGTACTTAGTTTTCATTTGTTCATGTCTACGTACAAATGTTATTTTGTGCAATGGATGTTTCATTTATGTCTATGTAGAATAAACGGCTGAGTACAAAATGGCGGTGTAGAAACAATTTCTGTGGAAAACGTTTTGCCGTGTTGCATGCGACTTCTACTATTTTCCGGTGTATTCTATTATATACACATATATGTAAAACTGAATAAAGAACCATATTTCATTTACTTCTCAACTGAACTCAATGGTGTGACTGCTGGTGAAATTAGTCTCAGAAATGATACTCAATATTTGGTGTGCTTCATAAATAGTAGTATTTTGGATGAAAACATTATTTAGGGTTCTATATAATAAATTAAATAACGCGGGTAGGGTAACTGTAAAACATAAATTTAATTAATGGAAATAAGGATCTTCTCTTGTCCATATGTGCAACATGTTATGTATTATACAGCAGTACACCGATATGTATTATACAGCAGTACACCGGTATGTGTTATACAGCAGTACACCACCGGTATGTATTATACAGCAGTACACCACCGGTATGTATTATACAGCAGTACACCACCGGTATGTGTTATACAGCAGTACACCACCGGTATGTATTATACAGCAGTACACCACCGGTATGTATTATACAGCAGTACACCACCGGTATGTATTATACAGCAGTACACCACCGGTATGTATTATACAGCAGTACACCACTGGTATGTGTTATACAGCAGTACACCACCGGTATGTATTATACAGCAGTACACCACCGGTATGTATTATACAGCAGTACACCACCGGTATGTGTTATACAGCAGTACACCACCGGTATGTATTATACAGCAGTACACCACCGGTATGTGTTATACAGCAGTACACCACCGGTATGTATTATACAGCAGTACACCACCGGTATGTATTATACAGCAGTACACCACCGGTATGTATTATACAGCAGTACACCACCGGTATGTGTTATACAGCAGTACACCACCGGTATGTATTATGACAGGATTTTAGTTTTTGCGACTCATAGGCATGTATACTGACGGATTTACAGTCAGTGCAATGCAGTGGCACTTTTCATGACAGAATTGAATATATATGTAGGAAATAATGACGTCATGAATAGTAATAATATTATTTTTCATAATGGTATATGAACACATGACATTTCGGCTGAGGCAGAAACTGTAGAATTAGATCTATATTACACCATAAGCAAACAGAGCAGACCCGTATTATACGGTGTCTGATCAGATTCTACACTGTTTGCCTACGTCCCATATATGGGATCTGATCAGATTCTACACTGTTTGCCTACGTCCCGTATATGGGATCTGATCAGATTCTACACTGTTTGCCTACGTCCCATATATGGGATCTGATCAGATTCTA
Organism: Azorinus chamasolen; assembly: GCA_963576725.1. Classification (NCBI taxonomy): domain Eukaryota; kingdom Metazoa; phylum Mollusca; class Bivalvia; order Cardiida; family Solecurtidae; genus Azorinus; species Azorinus chamasolen. The sequence continues at coordinate 15,028,906 of OY755250.1, read as the reverse complement.
CACTGTTTGCCTACGTCCCATATATGGGATCTGATCAGATTCTACACTGTTTGCCTACGTCCCATATATGGGATCTGTCGGAGCAAATAGGTTAATAACAAACTGTTCTCACTAAATTCCTGTTTTATTTGCGTTTTCACTTTGAGACGATTATAAAGAATGGTCGCAGTATGGGGTTTGTTGGAGAAAAGACGATTCTATGATCTAGGTGCGCACCGTTTTGTACCTCTGGTCATTATTTATTATCTAGGTGCGCACCGTTTTGTACCTCTGGTCATTATTTATTATCTAGGTGCGCACCGTTTTGTACCTCTGGTCATTATTTATTATCTAGGTGCGCACCGTTTTGTACCTCTGGTCATTATTTATTATCTAGGTGCGCACCGTTTTGTACCTCTGGTCATTATTTATTATCTAGGTACGCACCGTTTTGTACCTCTGGTCATTATTTATTATCTAGGTACGCACCGTTTTGTACCTCTGGTCATTATTTATTATCTAGGTACGCACCGTTTCGTACCTCTGGTCATTATTTATTATCTAGGTGCGCACCGTTTTGTACCTCTGGTCATTATTTATTATCTAGGTGCGCACCGTTTTGTACCTCTGGTCATTATTTATTATCTAGGTGCGCACCGTTTTGTACCTCTGGTCATTATTTATTATCTAGGTACGCACCGTTTCGTACCTCTGGTCATTATTTATTATCTAGGTGCGCACCGTTTTGTACCTCTGGTCATTATTTATTATCTAGGTGCGCACCGTTTTGTACCTCTGGTCATTATTTATTATCTAGGTACGCACCGTTTTGTACCTCTGGTCATTATTTATTATCTAGGTGCGCACCGTTTTGTACCTCTGGTCATTATTTATTATCTAGGTACGCACCGTTTTGTACCTCTGGTCATTATTTATTATCTAGGTGCGCACCGTTTTGTACCTCTGGTCATTATTTATTATCTAGGTACGCACCGTTTTGTACCTCTGGTCATTATTTATTATCTAGGTACGCACCGTTTTGTACCTCTGGTCATTATTTATTATCTAGGTACGCACCGTTTTGTACCTCTGGTCATTATTTATTATCTTCCTCATGCGGTAGAATTGTATCATTTAGTATCGTTATAATTCGAGGATACGTCACATTTAGTATCGTTATAATTCGAGGATACGTCACATTTGATATCGTTCTATACATTGCCATTTAATGTCGTCCTAATTCAGCGATCAATTATCATTTAATATCGTTCTAAGTTGGTCATGCATTGAAATTCGGTAACTTTTGACGACACATTACCACCATGTATCGTTATAATTCAGTAAAACATTGCAATTTAGTGTCGTTATATTTCAGCGATACATAACCATTTAATATCGTTCTAATTACGCCATACGTTGAGATTTAATATCGTTCTAATTTTGGGATACATTGCCATTTAATATCGTTCTTATTGGGCGATGCATTACCATTTAATATCGTTTTAATTTGGCGATATATTATCATTTAATGTCGTTCTTATTCGGCGATACATTATCATCTGGTATGGTTCTAATTAGCAGAAACATTACCATTAATTATGGTGTTACATGAGCGAAGCATTACCGTTTCAATGTCGTTAAACGAGTTTGTGTTGTTAAACCTTCATTTCATGAATATTAAAAAGAAATAATGATTATATGAATATTAATTAGCTCATTTTGTTATAACAGCATTGTGAACAAGACAAAGACAATAATATATCACGACGGAAACTGTAACAGGATATCTATAGTATTTCATATACGCGCAGAAAATACTCTGATCACCCCGGGCCCGTCTGACCTAGGTCTTCTCTATTTGCAATGGTGTGAAAATGCGATTTAATGATGAAAATGGTCAGATCAACATGTCGTTAGAAGACGTTTGATTTACTACACTACAGTAAAAACTAGATAATTCGAAAGTTTCATATAGACCTTTTCACTGCTTACTGCAGGGTGAACTACACGTAGAAAGCTTCCACTCGGAGCTTTCTCTATGACGTTTACCCTGCATTAATCTGCCACCTGTCTTACAGATCAATACGTATACGTACTGGAGTGTTCGAATAATCGAGATTTTATTGTATCTTAAAGGATAAATGAAAGATACGCTATTGTAACATAATATAACACACGGCGTTTGTCTTTTTGCAAGATTCTGATGTTTGATTCTGAGTCTATATGTTTATGAACATCAGTTTCTCTATAAAATACGCGGATTAATAAACGCCATTTAGATTATGTCATACATTATGTTATTTACCTTTACTCTATAAATACGCATTTCTTCGCCTTTGCAAAACGTAGACCCAGTTCAGACGGCTCCTGTAGGATCCATCTGATCAGAGTCTGCTCTGTTTGCTTATGAACTAATATAGATATAATTCCACAGTTTCTGCCAATGCAATTTTGTCTAAATCATACAACACTTATATTACTCATCTTATTAATATCATTTCGTTACATGTATATGTATGAGTGAAGGGTAAAATAAAAAATCAAACAAATCTACAAACCTTATAATAACATCTGATCAGTTCCGTCTCAAAAAACAAAGTAAGTAAGCATCTGATACTAAACAGCGGTAGAACACAACTATTGATTACCTCTGCACGCGCTAGCGGCCAAACCGTAATTACCTGTGCAAACAGTTTGGATCCAGATGAGACGCCGCATAACGTTTCTGATATGATCAATGTTTCCATGGTTACTGTACCAATGGAAAATGCAGTCCTTGATCAGACGTATGAGTAATGACTGATCTTGAACTATATACCGTACATACTATAACAACGCCCCGGGGAGTAATATTTGAAATTCCGTGCATGTATTTGTACATATGTTGTTTAAAAGCACACTGAAAGCAACGCAGAAAGCTCCTACGGGAGCTTCCTATATTGATTTCGGTCTGATTTTAGCTACCAGCTGTATTTTGAAAACAAACCTATATTTCTTTAGTTAATATTTATTATATAAGACTTTAACCCATTCCCTCATATTGACGCCTTTTGACACCTCTGTATAAATCACATGAGGGAATGGGTTAAATATTTTATTATGTATGAGTCCCACACACAGAAGTAAGGTCCTGTTTATTGGAGTGAGACGTTTATCTGGGAAACATTGTAGCTTACAAAGTCTCAAAGGCTGAAACAGTCAATATGTGAACATATTGACATACTATCAACGGTAGGTTAGAACGTCTCAAAGAATGAAATGATCATATTAACATACTATACTATACTATCAACTCTGCCGGTCAGGCTGTCCAGAGATCCCCTCTCGTCGACGGTGCCGCTAAGGGCGAATGGCAGGAGTATGAGGAGTGCGACGGCGATTTTCATATTGTTACCTGGGAAACACAAACAAGCTTAAAATTAAAGTCATCAATTGTCCCTGAATATATTATAAAAGTCGGACATCCTTCGAAAGCAAAGGTAGCAATTTTGAAAAGAGAAGAAATGCATACAATTTGTTTGACATTCTGGCAAAACTTTCTCAAATAATACATGAATCAAAAAAAGAAAATTGTGATGCATATCAGAAATGATATCACCATTTCAGCAGGCTAAGGGTTAAAATTCGCACGCATGCGCACACACTACATGTGTGCTTCTGAAAAATAATGTCTGCTCAGATTTGGTACAATTTTGGAGCCTTCTGATCTAGGTTTTCTCTATTTGCCATTGCGTAAAAAGACGAATTTCATGACTAACAGGTTAGACCAAACGGCCAAACACAGAAGCATCAGAGATAAACATTCCAAACATGAACAAAAGCACAAGTACAAAGACACAAGACAAACAAAAGTAATGGTGACAAAGAGAGTACCGCCTTGGAACGGTCAGTAGCAAAATCACTACTTGAGGTTTAAACCGGTTTACGGACGTCATAATCTCACACTTATCTCAAAGTAACTCTAGCTTAACAAATAGTGTAAATGAAGGTATCCCCGCCGAACTTTCCCATAACATAGAAGACGGTAAACACGTGACAATATGTAAATCATAGCATAACAACTCTGAAAATCCGTCAAATATGTACTCAGTGACTTTGCTGACGTCAGAGCAACTGCAGGGAAGCCGTTAAGGGCACGACAGGGAAAAAGTAATACACGAGTCTCGTAAGCTGATCCCATTTCTGAGTTTAAGAGTATTACCCTCGGCCTGTCATCGCGCAAGCAAAGAGGGAAGCATAGCTACCAACAGTAAAAGGGGTCAATAACCAAACCTACAGCGCGTTAATATAATGCGGCCATAACCTTTCTTCTTAAAGGTTTTAATTTGCTTCATAAACAAATCAAGAAAATGGATATTACCCCGAATATTCATAAGTTTGTAGATAACATCACCATAAAATTCTGGGTGAGAAATGCATTGTTGTAGTAACGTATGTAGATTGCAATTATATTTACTAATTAGTGCTAAATTTCTACAATAAGATTTAGAAAACGTTTTCCAAAGTCTGTTATAGCTGTAACCTTGCTTAAGAACTTTATCAGTAATAACTAAATTACGACTGTTAAAAATCTTCTAGCAAAGAACAGGCTCGGGCAAACCGAATAAGTTGAGAAATATGTAGAACGGGGCACATCTCTATCTAGAAAATGATAATTAAGTATTATTAAGGATAAAATAAAAATCTTCCCTTTTATCGCAAATTTTGGAGGAAACTTTATCATTTGTGATGGAAAGATTCAAATCTAAAAAGGAAGCCATAATGCCAGATTGATTCGCTTTGTTGAAAGACAGTTTTTTGGCTAAATTGAAGAAATCATAGTTTTAAAACAAGGACTATCAAGGTTCAAAAGATTGTCTAAATACATTGAAGTTTTATTAAAAACGCTTACAATATCGGTCTGTGTATCAGGCTTAAGCTAAGCATAAAATCCCCCTCATAGCAATACAAAAACAAATCTGCAACACGAGGGGAACAATTTGTACTTATGGGTATACCAACAACTTGACGATATATGGTATCCCCATAACGCACAAATATGTTATCTAAAAGAAAGGTATAAGATCTACATACATGAGGGCAAGTCCACATTGTGTGATGTTCAATTTCTGGTTTCGAAAAGAATGAACGTTGAACACTACAAGCATGGAACATTTTATTTTATCTGGCAAAGGTTTTTCTATTAATTTAATCAGTTTATCCTTTATAAGATGGTTAGGTACAGTAGTACTATAAGGAGTACAGAAATTATAAGAGCTCAGTGAAGAAATGTTATACTGTTCATTTTCAAGTTTAGTTAAAACATCATTTGAATTGTTTATGGACCAAAAAAAATAATACCAGAATTTTCATGTATTATATCACAGCAACGTTTTACATGTTCTCCGATCGTAGTAAAACAGGACGTCAAAAGTTTAGATATATTTGTAGTACTACAACAACTAGTGTTGACAATAAAACGCGCCCTATAAGGGGTTTTATGTAGTTTCGGAATTCAGTACAGAGTAGAAAGTTTATGTTGTTTTATGTTAGGACCAAACTTAAAAGTATTATACATTTTTACATGTTCAGAGACTATATCTTTTTCAGGTGTTTGAACTGTAATATAAGTTTGTGAACCAGTTAGATCTTTCTTTAAAACATGAAAATAATACAATTTTCAAATAATGTCTTGTAAGAAACATAAGACGGTGAGGTAGAGAAGTATAGAGTGTAGAGAAATCGTAAGAGCTCAATGAAGAAATGTTGTGCAGTTAATATATCATTGGAATGTTTTATATGGACCGAAAAAAATATTTCCAGAAGTTTCATATATTTTATCACACTTATGTTTTACATGTTCTTTGATAGTAGTAAGGTATGGCGTAAAATGTTTAGATAGTTTAGCAGTAGTACAGCAACTAGACTTAGTAATAAAACACACCTTATAAGGATGTATATGGAGCTTCCTAATCCAATACATGGTAGAAAGTTTATGTTGTTTTAGTGATGGAAGTTGAACTGTGTGGTAGTAGGCTTTATAGACAGTACATATATATTTTTCAATTTTTCACACAAATATATCCCAAGGTGAGCTTTATATTTGTGTGAGAAATTAAAAAGTATAAACTGTCGTCATGTTGGGGTGTATTGCACATTTTAACACGTTCTAAGACTATATCTATATCGAGACTATATATTCAGGGGTTTGAACTGTCTGTGAACCAGTTAAGTCTTTAAAACATCCACATAATACAATCTTCAAATAATGATTACATTATCTGATGCCTTGTCAGCAGGAACAAGAACATAATTTAAAGGAAACTTCGAAATGATTTTTAGAAAATGCCTTTTATTTTGATATTCTTTATCAATATCAGGACGAAGAACATGTGTATAGCTTTGTATAATTGAGTCAGTTTTAAACCCGAAGATAAGGGTGAAACCAGAGTACCGTCCTGGAACGTTCAGTGGTACAATTATCAGGGTGGGTTTGGACCATTATTCGGGTCGCGTTCTTCCTCATACAGATCCCATCGTCATCCAGTCAGACGGACATTTTAAATACATATAATTCCACAACCAACTGTTTCGCAACAAAAGTGTCGGCTAACACAGTATACTAAACATACATCTGCATAGAAAAAAAGGATTTGACACACTCACGGTTAAATTTGTACTTGATTATAAACATCAAGGCAAGTCCAAATTGAGTAATGGTCAACTTCTGATTTCAAATATAATGAACGTTGAACATTACAAGCAATGAACATTTCATTTTCTCCGGCAAAGTTTTTTTTTTTTTATTAATTTAATCAGTTTATCCTTTATAAAATGGTGAGGTAGAGCAGTATAAACAAATTCATTCATGCATTTTCTCTACGTCTTTTATGAAAAGCAAAATGTATTAAAATGTGTTCTCACCTGCAACACTATCATACGCACGGAAACTTGTTGCGTCTAGTCTAATAATAAATGGTATTTATACCTCGGCAAATCATATTCGCTTTAGTTAAATCCTTTATATGCAATACTACTTTATTGGTTGGAGGGACATACTTCAGTACGTTACGCCATTTTACGCTCAAACATTAGCCTGCCATATGATTTATGTGTTTATCCGGCTGTCAACCAGAAATATATTCCAAGTTTGAGTATATAAATCGTATACTACAAGCTACACATAGATGCTTTTAAAATAAATTATTTTACCTTATATGTTAATGGTCTTAAAACTCTGACTCGTATAGTTTTGTATCTGTCGAACTCTAACGTATATTTGAAATCTTTTGAAAGAACGTCTGCTGCAAGATTTAAGAAGGGCAATACGGATATGAGATCGCGGACAAGGGTCAAGTCCTGTTTCACGGACAGGGTCAAGTCAACCCAGCGAAACCTAGGCCTCAAGTAGGGTAACTAGTCAGAGAATTATACTACTATTTGCAAATATATGAAGAAAAAGCGTTTGTATGAGGTAAAGGGTTAAGGCTACAATTCATAAGTCACACGTGCACTGTGATTGTGTAAGAAAATAAAATGTATAATTGACCAATTTAATTGGCCATTTTATTAGAGGCATGTGCATCGGCAGCTCTTTCGTACGTTTCATGTCCTTAAATAAGACACATAAGAAACCTGTGCAGACCATATTCAATGCCTCTCTGATCAGAGTATTGCAGTGACAGAATCTTAGCAAACTGTTTGGATCCAGACGATGAGACGCCGTGAAACTCTGCCACTCACCAAGGTCCGGACATGTCTGTGAGTCCAATTGTTACACTGCGACTCATCAAGGTTCTTACTCTGCGACTCATCAAGGTTCGGACCTGTCTGTGAGTCCAATTGTTACTCTGCGACTCATCAAGGTTCGGACCTGTCTGTGAGTTCAATTGTTACTCTGCGACTCATCAAGGTTCGGACCTGTCTGTGAGTCCAATTGTTTTAAGCAGAAGCTGATGAATAAAAGTTGGCTGCATCGTTGTACTGACGAAACAATGGCGTAAAAATATTTAGCTTCAAAATAGAAATCAAGAATCCGTTAAATGAAAACCATTCCATAAAGGGACATTGATACAATTTCTATTCCTTATTCTGTCGACTAAATAATTCTGGCTATCAATATTTATGAATGAAGAACAAGATTTGTATGACAAACAGTGCTTCCTCAGAATCTCTTTGATCTGGGTCTACACTGTTTACAAATGTGTTCCCATATCGAGGGCTTGGCGCAAGACTATTCTAACTTGATTTTTCAAAACTTTACAGGAAAGGGAAAACCGAGTCTGCGATTTTCTCTTTTTGTGTTGCAATTTTTGCTTTCGGGGGATCACCACCCTTCAGAATTTACTCATTCAATGTTACATTTTTGCTGTATATTCCAGTTTTATTTTAAACTAACTTGTTTCCTGCATTATCCCCAATGATTATATTTTTAGTTTTTTGCAAATTGTTGCTTTTATTGAGATTATTTAAGTTAGAATAGTCTTGCCTCTAAATTCAGTCCTTTGTTTGTTGCGATTTTCATGCAAGACTATTCTAACTTAAGTTAGAATAGTTTTGCACTAAAAATGTCCATTATTGTAACACAAAAGATTCATGCAAAGTATCTTATCTTAATTATGCATGACCAAAATCTAGGTTTAACCAACATTGGAGTTATAAAAAGTTCAATATGAAGTAGTTATTTTTTTAAAGTGAATACTGTTGAATTTATTTTGAAATCTGATGATGCACTGTAATAATTGAAATGAAATATTTATCATTTGAGTAGTATAGAATAAATGTGAATTTAACAGTGTGACCAGGGGCCAGCTGAACCATAAGTGAGACATAAGCATTTGATTGTGGTTTTCTTTGCAAAGTGACATTTAAAACTGTTCCCTAGAAAGAAATCCCCTGAGAGGAAGAGTCAAATAAGGTCTGCGTAAAAAACATTTATTTTCTCCAAACCAGAAATGTCTTGTAACTCTTTCAATGTAACAGTCTATGTCAGTCTCACTTTAGTTATAATAAAGAATCAAACATTTTGTGACTGCATAATAGTTGAACAATATACATTCACAACATAATAAATGGTTGCATTACATACAGTACAGTGAACCTGCCTACAGAAACCATTCAAGAGGAAAACAGAGGTCATAATATATACAGATGATCGCTTACTGCGGGTTGAAAGTGTTTCAAAATGCCACTGCAAGAGTGTTCTGCAATAATTAGGATATCATCAGATTCTTAACCATTTACTCCATAAATACGCATTTCTACACAGTTGCAGAGTAGACCCAGATCAGACGGCTCCTATAGCTGCCGTCTGATCAGGGTCTGCTCTGTTTGCATATGATATTATATAGATATGATTCTGCAGTTTCTGCCATGGCCAAAACTTCCTGTCTTCATGTTTTATTATAACAATCTTATTAATATTCATGACATCATTATTTCTTACATGAATATCCAGGGAGGAAAGGATAAAGGACCTCTTTTCTTCTACTTTTAAGTGGTCGCTGTACATAAGTTTTACTGCAATTATTTTAAAAATAAACAGCATTTATCCCTTTCCTTTATAACTTCATATAAACATGTTTCCACACATTTGCAAAAAGAGTTGACCAATATCAGATTGCTCCTATAGTGGCAGTCTAATCAGGATCTGTTCTGTTTGCTAGTGGACTTTGATAGACCTTTTTCTTTATTTTCTAAAATGTCTACAATGTTCCACCTTCCATCAAAATGTCATTATACATTAACTATTTTGATCATAAATATTCAGTACGTATTGATATTGGAATAAATATAGAAAATGGAAAGGGCAAGACCCACATATACCTAATCATCAAGGCTTTCATGAGGACATACTGTATATAAACAAGAGCACAATATGCGGATGCCAACACTTGTCTGTCCTTGGTCAGATAGTAACCCTTGTGATGCTTACCAAGTATTTGAATTTTCATAAGATTCATTAGATTTGTTTGAATAGTAAAAAGTTTTCGTATGACAATGACGACAACAATGCAGATGCCAGAGTTACTACAATAGCTAACTTTTCTTAAAAAATCGGACAACTAAAAATAACTACATCCACAGCGTAAGGAATCAAAGATCCTCAAGACAGATGCTACTTTTCTGAAATTATAGAAATCTTCAAGGTCCATCTTTTTTATAATGTAGGGTTTCTTTGGTCTAAAGATCTTATATAATAGCTGCCCATTTAGCAGTTGTGTATATGTACAGCTTTCTTCTAGCAGCCTCCACTGCATCATGTACATTTCATTTGCGTATGGCCTCAAAGAGACAATTATACAGCGGTCACAGAATAGAGATTGGTGGCGAAATTATGATTTTAGTATTTGGGTAAGCACAATTATCTGCAGCTCTGCCCTTAACTGTTTTATGTCACAATGAAGAAAATATTCCAAAATAGGGAATCAATATAATACATAAATACAGTTTAAGTATTTATGTTTTATGTCATTTAGTAACACATAGCTAAAGGAGTTTGTATGCCTGCTCTGAGATTTTGTGGTATCATGTTCTATTTTTGGCTGAGAATGTTTGAGAACAAATTGACACTGTAAATTTATGTTAGATAGACCCCAAAACATATGAAAAATATCTTAATAACTATATTTTGAATAGCACTTATACCTACAACCAAACCCTTCAGCCGGTTTTGATCATTTGTGCTGATTTTTCTAGACCATTACATTTACTGCTTTCTTTGCCTTTATTTCGTTTTATTTTCATAATATTTCTCTCCCATTGTTCCGGGTTTCATGTTCAGTTCCTGCCCCTTTGATTTTTTATCACATAGTAAGAAGGAATTTGAAATTACTTCACTCTCAATATTTCTTGTTATACTGACATTATGAAGAGAACAGTTATCACTAAATCTGTCCTATCACCAACTGCTGAATTTACATTTATTATATTACTATCACATAATTATCTTACTAGCATCACTAAGTCCTTAATTGCATTCTAATTTACTGTCTACATCTCCCTTTACTCCGTCTATCATTCTGTCTAAATCTCCCTCTTCGTTATCTTTTGGCTTTTCTACACCTCCCTCTCCACCATCTTTCATTCGGTCCACCTTTTCCTCTTCAACATTTGTTGGCCTTTCTTCACCTTCCTATTCACCATCTATGATTCTGGCCTTTCCTTCTTCATCACGCTTCATTCTGTCTATAGCTCCCTTTTCAAAATATATCATTCTGCATATACTTCCCTTTTCACTTGCTATAGTTCTCTCTATATTTCAGTCTTCACTATATGTTGGCCTTTCTACACCTCTCTTTACCATGCCATTCTGTATACACCCCCTCTTTACCATCTACATGCCTTTCTACACCCCCTCTTCACCATCTATCATTCTGTGAATTATCTCCCTCTTCACTATCTATTGGCCTTTCTACACCTCCCTCTTTCCATGTCATTCTGTATACACTTCCCTCTTCACCATCCAAATGCCTTTCTAGTAGTTTCTACACATCCCTCTTCACCATCTATCATTCTATCTATATCTCCCTCTTCACTGTCTATTGGCCTTTCTACACCTCTCTCTTTACCATGTCATTCTGCATACATTGTCCCTCTTCACCATCCAAATGCCTTTCTACTCTCCACCAACTATCATTCTGTCCACATTTCCTTCTTCAACATCTGTTGGCCTTTCTTCACCTCCCTCTTCACCATCCACCATTCTGCCTACACCTAGTCCCTCTTCATCACCCTTCATTCTGTCTACATCTCCCTTTTCAACATCTATAACTCTGTCAAGAAAACCCTCTTTTCTATCTATTGGCATTTCTTCACCCCCTCTTCACCATCTATTGACCTAACTGCACTGTCCTCTTCACTATTTATCAACCTGCTTACACTTTCCTCTTCTACATCTATTGTCCTGCCTATGCCTCCCTCTTCACCGTATTCACCATCTAAATCACAGCCTACTCCTTTGTCTTCACCATCTATAGCCCTGTCTCACTGGCACTTGATCGAAACAGACTATAGTTGTGTAATATAATAGTTATATCATATTTCTTTGATAACATTGAAACTTCATCAAATAACAAAACATCCGTTCCCAAAACATTCTGACAGACATGGCCCAATTGCATCATCATCCCTCACTAGCCTCGTCATAATGACCAGTAACCACAATGTTGTGGCCTTCTAAGATGGTTTTTATTGCCAAGCTTTGCATTTTAAAGACAAATATTTGACAGAACGCGGGAACAACAACGCTTGACACACCTTTCTGATTTGTCCAATGAAAACGCCCGTTTCAACCGAAACAGTTGAAGGTCGCTCAAACCGGAAGTTGACTAGGAATGAAAACGGCGACAAAATCAAACACCATTTTCTCCTCCAAATATTATCAAATATTTTCGATAGAGGCTTGTTTATGGACAAGAACTTATCGTTTCTACAGAGATAAATGTCTTTCCTTCCCGACCGCTGAGTAGATTTTGCTTTGATCTGCGTTTTATATCGGAAATTTCCGCCGGAACGGAACAGGTGGAGAATCGGCTGCCGCACCATGTAGTGTATTAATGTACTAGTTGCTATAAATAAACTATAGTCTTTTTCGATCAAGTGCCAGTGCCCTGTCTATACCTCCATATTTACCATCTATTGCCCTATCTACACCTCTGTCACCATATACCGAACTGTCTAAACCCCCACCCCATTTCTTTTTTTATCATCTACCACCCTGTCTACACCTTTGTCTTCACCATCTATCACCCAATCTACACATCCATCTTTACCATCTATTACCCCACCTACACCTCCCTATTCACCATCTATCGACCTACCTACATCTCTGTCTTTACCATTTATTGATCTGTCTAAACTAAATTTCTCACAAATCATTGAACAATTTGTAATTCTTTGCAATTTGTTTTTATATACATATGACCAAGACACAATGCAGATACAAAAAAGTAACAGACAGATTGGATGGATGGACAGATGGATAGACATTCTAACAAACTGGGTTTGTGTGGCTGTTTTCTTTGGGCTTTTTTATTTGTATGTGGCTAGAAAGACAATTGCCACAACATATTTAACAATACTTATTAGGCTTACAGAAAAACAGTAAAATGATTTACGCCTACATGTATTTGGGACACAATCTTGTGACAAACAGACAATCAAATGAATCAGAATGGAATGGTAGATTGACAGACTGACCAACGACCAGACAGACGGACACAGACAATCAATGCCTCCAGCACTATTTTGTAAATTGAGATATACTAGTAATTATATAGCTAGTAAATCTTTATCACTTAACAAACCAATTTACCTTTATTATATAAATATAAATTAACCAAGTAGGTGATCCTTATTTTTCTTTATATACATGTAGCTCTCTAATTCATATCATTTTGTTTAAAACTAAAAAGGTGTTTTTTATTTATTTATTTTTTTTTTTGAAAAGGAAAAAATACTTTGATAAATGAAATAGTACTTATGGTAGCTATTTTTATGGTTATGATATTGCATACATCAACAGTTACTTCTTAGATTAAGCACATTTTTAGGAGGAATTGGGTTTCAAAGTCATGTCAAAATAATTTTATATGTCATTCAATGCTTATTCTATGATGACATCATTGTTATGATGTCATTATGATGTAAGCAAACTTTTCATGATAAAGATAGAATACTTTTGCATTGTCATATGCTAAAACTTAACTCGATTCATTCATGCAATACCATGCTAAGTTGAGTTAGAATAGTTTTCCATTGAGCTTTGGTATAAATTAACACACTTTATTCATGCAAAACTATTCTAACTTGAGTTAGAATAGTTTTGCACTGATTATGGTGTTATTCTGAGATAGAATAATTTGGAATTTTTCCTTTAGTTATAATTTAAATATAACAAAAATCTTTAGTACTGGTTATGAGTTGTACAAAAAGAAATTGATTTATCACAAAAAAGCTATTTCTGAAAACAAAATCAAGTTAGAATAGTTTTGCGCCAAGCCCTCGATATAGTATGGGGCATTTAGCTTTGACTATGAACAAGTATGATAGACAATAATACTAAGAACAAGTATGATAGACAATAATACTAAGAACAAGTATGATAGACAATAATACTCTATTGTTTTGCACATACCAAACCACATACATCTTACTCAATTGAAATGTCGGTGGCTTTACATGCTTAAACATGCCCTGTCTATTTTATCCTTTGATGGAAAGCGATAAACATTACAGTCAGAGCTAAAATCAGTAGAACTTCAAGGGATAATACAAATTACTCCGAGATAACAGATGTTCGAATAATCCGATTTCTGATAGGGGTAATTTCTCAATTTCACGGCTTAATTGAGGTCTAACGTAATGCTGAAAGCTCCTATGGAAATATTTTTCACCAAAGTACATCGAAATCTGCTAAGTGATTGACTTTGAAACCATAATGAAACTTAGCACCGCCCTTGACGCCCGTGCTGTAATGAATCCAAATGGTTTTGGACAAATCTAATAGGGGATCACCTAAGGGTAATTCCTGTAAAATTATACCGAAACTTTCGCAGATATGACATTTTTAATTTTCAACTAGTGTCATTTAACTCATTATCTCATGGATTAGTTCTATACCTAACCTCTTTGAAAAAATCTATAGAGCAAATGCTCTATTTATCACAATGGTTTCAAACGTGACTGTTATAGAGGCGTAGAAAGGTATATTTATAAGGTATATTTATGGAGGAAATGGATAAAAGTGTTCGCTATACCATACCCACTATACCATACCCACTATACCATACACGCTATACCATACACACTATACCATACACGCTATACCATACACGCTATACCATACACACTATACCATACCCACTATACCATACCCACTATACCATACACACTATACCATACACACTATACCATACACACTATACCATACACGCTATACCATACACACTATACCATACACGCTATACCATACACACTATACCATACACACTATACCATACACACTATACCATACACACTATACCATACACACTATACCATACACGCTATACCATACACACTATACCATACACGCTATACCATACACACTATACCATACACACTATACCATACACACTATACCATACACGCTATACCATACCCACTATACCATACACACTATACCATACACACTATACCATACACACTATACCATACACGCTATACCATACACACTATACCATACACGCTATACCATACACACTATACCATACACGCTATACCATACACACTATACCATACACACTATACCATACACACTATACCATACACACTATACCATACACACTATACCATACACACTATACCATACACACTATACCATACACACTATACCATACACGCTATACCATACACACTATACCATACACGCTATACCATACACACTATACCATACACACTATACCATACCCACTATACCATACACACTATACCATACCCACTATACCATACACACTATACCATACACACTATACCATACACACTATACCATACCACTATACCATACACACTATACCATACACACTATACCATACCCACTATACCATACACACTATACCATACACACTATACCATACACACTATACCATACACACTATACCATACACACTATACCATACACACTATACCATACACACTATACCATACCACTATACCATACACACTATACCATACACACTATACCATACACACTATACCATACACACTATACCATACACACTATACCATACCACTATACCATACCACTATACCATACACACTATACCATACACACTATACCATACACACTATACCATACCACTATACCATACCACTATACCATACACACTATACCATACACACTATACCATACCACTATACCATACACACTATACCATACACACTATACCATACACACTATACCATACACACTATACCATACCACTATACCATACACACTATACCATACCCACTATACCATACACACTATACCATACACACTATACCATACACACTATACCATACACATTATACCATACACGCTATACCATACACACTATACCATACACGCTATACCATACACACTATACCATACACACTATACCATACCCACTATACCATACACATTATACCATACACGCTATACCATACCCACTATACCATACACACTATACCATACACACTATACCATACCCACTATACCATACCCACTATACCATACACACTATACCATACACACTATACCATACACACTATACCATACCACTATACCATACACACTATACCATACACACTATACCATACCCACTATACCATACACACTATACCATACACACTATACCATACACACTATACCATACACACTATACCATACACACTATACCATACACGCTATACCATGTAACTTAAACATACAATTAAGTTAAATGCTATTTCATGTATATATACCTGTATCGATTCAGTGTCTTTCAATTATCTATACGTCTAATAAGTGTGTGCTGTTAATGTTAGCATAATTGTAATTAAAGGGGATGTCCCTACATTTGACGCGTTTCATAAACACTTACAATATACAAAACTCATTTATTTATATGCTGAAAAGTAGTATATCGCAAAAAGCCCCATCCAATTACCGTTTATAATGACAAGACATCCATGTGTTTGATATCGCCGATCCCGGTTTTACTACCCGAAATTTCAGTTTTATTCGGGTTGGGTTTTAGTTTCGTAACTGTTCGCCATATTCGCGATTCTCCGAACACTTCCGAGAAAGCTATTATATAAACAATGGAGGGATCGGGTGATCATCGGCAAAACGCGGAAGAATTTAACGAAAAAGGCCGATAATATTCTGTTGTAGAACAAAAATTATCAGTGTTGATGAAATCGGTTTATCTGTATCACAGGGGCATTTTTCGATATAAGTTCAAATTGGGAACCTTCATAATAATGATAGAGCATATCAAATACCAAATTTTATGATATTATTGAAAATATGCGATCATTGTAGGGACTTCCTCTTTAAATCTTTGTCGGCCTGCCGATAGTTTAATTCCCCCATTTCCATTTATATACGACTGTAAAGACAGAGTGGAGAATAATGAACAACATATTTGAGTAAATCACTAGTATCAAACATGACATCTTACTATGAGCAACAGTAGAACCATTGCAGCTTATTTCAAACACCACGTTTCAAAAGAGAGCTTAATCTGAGTATACACGTTTCGTTTAAATAATGCACCGTTTTCCATAGACTGCCAATACTTAAAAACATGAATTACCAACTCCAATAATGCTTCGATATATTAAACGGTTAAATTATAGCTTCTGCTTAATTGTTTCTCGCATGAAATACTTTTCCAAATGAACATAAACATAAACTATTTTTCTCATCCGAGGTTCTGCTCTGGACCCGCCTAGTTATGCAATCCATCTCATTATTCAGACAAGTCCTATGGTACAAGTCCTGTGGTACAAGTCCTGTGGTACAAGTCCTATGGTACAAGTCCTATGGTACAAGTCCTGTGGTACAAGTCCTATGGTACAAGTCCTATGGTACAAGTCCTGTGGTACAAGTCCTATGGTACAAGTCCTATGGTACAAGTCCTATGGTACAAGTCCTGTGGTACAAGTCCTATGGTACATTTCCTATGGTACAAGTCCTGTGGTACAAGTCCTGTGGTACAAGTCCTATGGTACAAGTCCTATGGTACAAGTCCTGTGGTACAAGTCCTGTGGTACAAGTCCTGTGGTACAAGTCCTGTGGTACAAGTCCTGTGGTACAAGTCATATGGTACAAGTCCTGTGGTACAAGTCCTGTGGTACAAGTCCTATGGTACAAGTCCTATGGTACAAGTCCTATGGTACAAGTCCTGTGGTACAAGTCCTGTGGTACAAGTCCTGTGGTACAAGTCCTATGGAACAAGTCCTATGGTACAAGTCCTGTGGTACAAGTCCTATGGTACAAGTCCTGTGGTACAAGTCCTATGGTACAAGTCCTATGGTACAAGTCCTGTGGTACAAGTCCTGTGGTACAAGTCCTGTGGTACAAGTCCTGTGGTACAAGTCCTATGGTACAAGTCCTATGGTACAAGTCCTATGGTACAAGTCCTGTGGTACAAGTCCTATGGTACAAGTCCTATGGTACAAGTCCTGTGGTACAAGTCCTGTGGTACAAGTCCTATGGTACATTTCCTATGGTACAAGTCCTGTGGTACAAGTCCTATGGTACAAGTCCTGTGGTACAAGTCCTATGGTACAAGTCCTATGGTACAAGTCCTGTGGTACAAGTCCTATGGTACAAGTCATATGGTACAAGTCCTGTGGTACAAGTCCTGTGGTACAAGTCCTATGGTACAAGTCCTATGGTACAAGTCCTATGGAACAAGTCCTATGGTACAAGTCCTGTGGTACAAGTCCTGTGGTACAAGTCCTGTGGTACAAGTCCTATGGTACATTTCCTATGGTACAAGTCCTGTGGTACAAGTCCTATGGTACAAGTCCTGTGGTACAAGTCCTATGGTACAAGTCCTATGGTACAAGTCCTGTGGTACAAGTCCTGTGGTACAAGTCCTATGGTACAAGTCCTGTGGTACAAGTCCTGTGGTACAAGTCCTATGGTACAAGTCCTATGGTACAAGTCCTGTGGTACAAGTCCTATGGTACAAGTCCTGTGGTACAAGTCCTGTGGTACAAGTCCTGTGGTACAAGTCCTGTGGTACAAGTCCTGTGGTACAAGTCCTGTGGTACAAGTCCTATGGTACAAGTCCTGTGGTACAAGTCCTATGGTACAAGTCCTATGGTACAAGTCCTATGGTACAAGTCCTGTGGTACAAGTCCTATGGTACAAGTCCTGTGGTACAAGTCCTGTGGTACAAGTCCTGTGGTACAAGTCCTGTGGTACAAGTCCTGTGGTACAAGTCCTATGGTACAAGTCCTGTGGTACAAGTCCTGTGGTACAAGTCCTGTGGTACAAGTCCTGTGGTACAAGTCCTGTGGTACAAGTCCTGTGGTACAAGTCCTATGGTACAAGTCCTGTGGTACAAGTCCTATGGTACAAGTCCTATGGTACAAGTCCTATGGTACAAGTCCAATGGTACAAGTCCTGTGGTACAAGTCCTATTGTACAAGTCCTATTGTACAAGTCCTGTGGTACAAGTCCTATTGTACAAGTCCTATTGTACAAGTCCTGTGGTACAAGTCCTATTGTACAAGTCCTATTGTACAAGTCCTATTGTACAAGTCCTGTGGTACAAGTCCTATTGTACAAGTCCTATTGTACAAGTCCTATGGAACAAGTCCTGTGGTACAAGTCCTATTGTACAAGTCCTATTGTACAAGTCCTATGGAACAAGTCCTATGGAACAAGTCCTATGGAACAAGTCCTATTGTACAAGTCCTGTGGTACAAGTCCTATTGTACAAGTCCTATTGTACAAGTCCTATGGAACAAGTCCTATTGAACAAGTCCTGTGGTACAAGTCCTATTGTACAAGTCCTATGGAACAAGTCCTATGGTACAAGTCCTGTGGTACAAGTCCTATGGTACAAGTCCTATGGTACAAGTCCTATGGAACAAGTCCTATGGTACAAGTCCTATGGAACAAGTCCTATGGAACAAGTCCTATGGTACAAGTCCTATGGTACAAGTTCTATTGTACAAGTCCTATGGTACAAGTCCTATGGTACAAGTCCTATGGTACAAGTCCTATGGTACAAGTCCTGTGGTACAAGTCCTATGGTACAAGTCCTATGGAACAAGTCCTATGGTACAAGTCCTGTGGTACAAGTCCTATGGTACAAGTCCTGTGGTACAAGTCCTATGGTACAAGTCCTATGGAACAAGTCCTATGGTACAAGTCCTGTGGTACAAGTCCTATGGTACAAGTCCTGTGGTACAAGTCCTATGGTACAAGTCCTGTGGTACAAGTCCTATGGTACAAGTCCTGTGGTACAAGTCCTATGGTACAAGTCCTGTGGTACAAGTCCTATGGTACAAGTCCTATGGAACAAGTCCTATGGTACAAGTCCTATGGTACAAGTCCTATGGTACAAGTCCTATGGTACAAGTCCTATGGTACAAGTCCTGTGGTACAAGTCCTATGGTACAAGTCCTATGGAACAAGTCCTGTGGTACAAGTCCTATGGTACAAGTCCTGTGGTACAAGTCCTATGGTACAAGTCCTATGGTACAAGTCCTATGGTACAAGTCCTATGGTACAAGTCCTATGGTACAAGTCCTATGGTACAAGTCCTATGGTACAAGTCCTGTGGTACTATGCACATCAAACCCTTACTCCTGAACTTTCATGTAGCCTTCTGATTGGGGTTTACTCTGTTTTCAAAGGCGTAGAAAGATCGTACTGATCCTTGTTTACGTCACTATCAGTGGACTATGATACTATAAAGCACTGCTAATGCGACCTGTCCGATTACTTTATTAAATAGTTATACAGATCATTGGCCGGATATCTGACTTTTTGTTTCCTGCTGAGGAAAATCATGTTGCCCGAGCCGTTAGGAGAGGGCTGCATGTATTTTCCTCAGCATGGAATAAAAGTCAGATATCCCGCCAATGATCTGTATAACGATTTTATTATACTGCAAAAAATAATATTTGTAGCAGTTAATTAGCGTTGTTAATATAGGCGTCGTTTTGCTTCCCCTCAGGGGCCTCATACTATAAGGTAAGGGCTTTTATTACACCTCATTATAACATAACTCGTGGCTTCAGCGTGACGTAACACTATCATTTATTTTTTGATATTCACGGGCATATATTCACTAGTGAATAACATTCGAACGACCGAACTGTATTCATACGCGCTGTCAAAACAAACAAACTGGCGGACGGTGACCTACCTGTCAACGATTGAGTCACGATAGATGGCAAAGGATTGTTGGCACTTGCGCCTTAATTTCGATAAAATAATACAAATTGTAATCGCTGTCAGTAATTATATACAAAATGTATGCCAAAAAAGACCTACCAGCTACTCTGACCCATACAATCCATTCTACATAGAAAATGCCTCCACAACTTTGCATTTTCTTCACCGCATGTCCTTTTGTTTATGCAGATTTCTACTCATAAAAATATCTCGTCAATCAACAACTATAGTCATCTGAATCCAGCACAGCACAAACATATTTCAAATATGCTATACTCAGCTGATCGTGAAAATCTTCCTCCTGTTCCAACACATTTTATGCAGCAGTTCGTACTGAATCTTTTGTCCATTTCAAACATTTTCACTGAACTTGAATCGAGATTTTTGGTTCTCGGTGGAAATGTCCATGTCCATATGTATACAACACTAATGAAGGGCTTAATATACCAAAACGAAGGCGCATTTTGAATCCCATTGACAGTGAGTGTCAGACGTGTTGGCGACTGTATGTGGGTCTTCATTTAAATGGCGCGCTTTACATAGACACAAGTTGTGTACAATTACGTCATAATGTGACGTGTTTGTAACTATGTATGTCAAAACTGTAACTCAAAATTTATTTTGACGTGTTTCTGTATGTTTTTGTATCATAAACTGTCACAGTTAAATTGAATACCAGAGAGGTCTGAATTAGATCCTTTTTGATATGACAGTAAGTCAAAAAACTACTTTGTCCCAGTTACCTAGCGAACCTAATAACACATTTCATTCATCATTTCTATATGTAAGGAGAATTTATAACAATCCACGTTACTGCTGAAATATTGGCTGCAAATAACATTTGTGTGTGTTATGTTATAAATAGGATCTTGCATTTGTGTTCATGATTATTGGATTTATCAAATTCGTCTTTTAAAACGATAAAAAAACTCGCTAAAGCTCGTTTTTATCGTTTTAAAAAGACTCATTTAATAAATCCAATAATCAATAACACTCATGTAAGATCCTCTATATATATCCTTCAATGCAAAAGTCCCATATACCTAAAATGTGATCTTATGATATATCACTCTCAGAATGAGCTTCCAGGTGAATATATCAAGATATATCACCCTCAGAATGAGTTTCCAGGTGAATATATCCGTTTCAAAACTACATATCTAACATTATCACTGCTATGACCTCCGACTCCAAAATGTCTGTTTATTGGATTCTCTCTCTCATGTCTTACATCACACTCAAATATTCTTTCATTCTCTCCCGAATTTCTCTCTCGTCTTACCAACCTACATAATTCTATCGCATTTATTGCATTTTATGGCATATACTGCAGTCCGGAGAATGCATGCATGCTAATGCATACATGACGGCGTTGTGCTCATGGCGTCATTTGATGACGTCATCTCTTTTGAAATAACAACTCAATGCTGCGTGAAGATGGATCAACATTATTCTCTTTGATTTTATGGCTGAATGCATACATGTACCAAAAATGTGACGTGTATTTTGACATGATTATCTTTGATAAAGGCTCGTAGAGGTCGAAATATTAGATAAGAGCTAGTTCAGTATTTCTATATCTTAATTCCCTTTTTGGAATATTATCTTCATTGATTATTTCTTTTAATTTTAAAATTAAATAATAGTGTACTTCTAAAGTTTTTTCGGTATAATAAAATAATTAACACATAGCTGTCAGCCCTTGAACTGGCATATTAACCCTCGGCTGCGCCTCGGGGTAAATATACCAATTCTCGGGCTGACAATATCCTCTATCACCCCGACAGCTTTGTGTTAATTATATAATATCACTCTGCGACCCTAGTTCACCCTGTATAATAACAAGTTTATTACATTTGTCGATAGAAAGGGATCTTCCAAGTATATTAGTTTCTCAAAGGATTGAAAGAATCAGACGTTAGTAAAACTTTCAGCAGATCAGCGGTTAAGCAGACACTATTTTTCAGCATTAGAACGGTTTAACCTAATTTGGGCAATTTTGGCGCAATTCCGACGTCATTTGGATGACGTCAAAATGACGGTTTTTTAATATTCAAACAAATCGCCGTTGGAAGGAGCGGTTATACTGCAATTTACAGGTACGTGTAGGTACTGTGCATGAGCATAAATAAAATCTGAATCGAATTGGGTGTGGATTGTCTTTGTAAAAGCGGGGGTTTAGGGGTTAATCGGTACGTGCACAAGCACTTTTACAACATTTGCAGCATCAGAGCAGAATAAGACATTCGCCACGTATCGCGTTCATTTACATTGTTATACAACAACTATAACAAAAATGTTTCTCAATGGATAACTTTGTTCCACTCCAACTCTTGTTATTTCGTTTGATTGCGGTTGTTTGGATCGAATCGACGAAGTGGAGCTGGTCGGCCATTTTTATTTTGTTGTAGCAAGGAAGCGAGGCCATCGACGGGGGAAATTCCATTGTTGCTCATGACTCAGTATATACATCAGAATTTAGAGGGATACACGGCTTTTATACATGGCTAATTGACCAATCGAAATCGAGGATTTTACTTTGCAGTATAATAAGTATAAAGATGGCACTTTGTACAGGTGATTGCTTAATGCAGCATGGTGGTATTGCTGAAGACTCGCGATGAAGGTCGCAGCTGTGACATTGTGCTGCATTGTGGGCCCGTCTGTGTTTGAAGATTATCGTAACGCTTGTTTGAAGATTATCGTAACGCTTAGAAAACTATTGTATCGGTGCTATCGTAAATGTGCTCATTATGAATATATACACATGTTTGTACCATATATCAATGATGATATGGATGATAATAATAAATATTAGGATCCTTGTTTAAACTCATATCATATTACTTTGCCTTGTATTATATATAGTTTGCCATAATTGTATGTATTTAAATTTCTTGTTTGTATGTTTAACTATTCAACATTTGGAGGAAATAAATATATAAACAACACCAAAAACTACTACTACTACTACTACTACTACTACTACTACTACTACTACTACTACTACTACTACTCTACTACTACTATTACAACAACAACACACTTTACTACTACTACCACTACTGCTACTACTTCTACAACTACAACAACAACACAAACTACTAGTACTACTACTACTACAACAACAACAAAAACTACTATTACTACTACTACTACTACTACTACTACTACTACTACTACTACTGCTACTACTACTACTACTACTACTACTACTACTACTACTACTACTACTACTACTACTACTACTACTACTGCTACTAATACTAATACTATTACTAGTTCTACTACTACTATTACTATTACTACTACTACTACTATTACCACTTCTACTAAAACTACTATTACTATTGCAACTACTATTACTGCTATTACCACTACTTCTACTACTACTACTACTACTGTTGCTGCTACTACTACTACTACTACAACTATTACAACTGCTTCTATAACTACTACTCGTACTATTACTATTACCACTACTTCTACTACTACTGCTACTACTACTACTACTACTATATCGACTACTACTACTAGTAGTGGTAGTACTACTACTGTTATATAAACATGTTAAAACAAAAACTACTAGTACTACTACTACTACTACTACAACAAAAAACTACTACTACTATTATTACTACTTCTACTACTACTACTACTATTACTTCTACTACTACTACTACTACTACTACTACTACTACTTCTACTACTACTACTACTACTACTACTACTACTACTACTACTACTACTACTAATATTATTGTTATCATTACTACTACTACTACTACTACTACTTCTACTACTACTACTACTACTACTACTACTACTACTACTACTACTACTACTACTACTACTTCTACTACTACTACTACTACTACTACTACTACTACTACTACTAATAATAATAATAATAATAATAATACTATTATTGTTATTATTACTACTACTACTACTATTACTACTTCTACTAAAACTACTACAACTATTACAACTTACTTTTACTGCTATTATCACTACTTTTACTACTACTACTACTACTACTACTACTGCTGCTACTACTGCTACAATTATTATCACTGCTTCTATTACTACTACTCGTACTATTACTATTACCACTTCTTCTACTACTACTGCTACTACTACTGCTACTACTACTACTGATATATTCACTACTACTACTAGTAGCTGTAGTACTACTACTACAAATATATATACTGTTATGTAAACATGTTTATAAATTGAATTTGAGCTTTACTTAGTATTTAAATGTCATGAAATGCAGTATCATTATTGTACCCATATAACTTTTGGAAGTTCTTAGAATCTTCTAGAAGGTCATGGAATATTAAAGCGAATAATATGTAATTGTGTAGATTGTTCTAGAAATATATATTTGTTAATCTGTTGGAAACAAGCAGTCACATGATCTTGATTTGTGGATAGAAATTTCCAGAAAGTCTATATTTAGTAATTTCACTGTAAGTAGACAAGTGATCTTCAGGAACTCCCATGATTGTTCAACACCCTTCTAGAATAGTAACAGAGTAAAAATATTCAACTTATCTGACAAATCTCTAACTCAAACGGAAAAGAAAGTCTTGTTGAAGGGTCTTAAGTTTACTCCAACCCCTGAAAAACCTAATGAAAATGAATTAAATACAGATTTGAATGAATTCTTCAGAAAACTTAAATTACGAGAATATTTTCATGAAAAGGATACTAACAATGACGATTCAGTTGTCAAAAATAAAAGTTTCTTTGATCCTCCAAAAGGTCGAAATCAAAGGTTAGATAATTATATTGAAACAACCAAACAAATATCCTCAACTCATCCTAAAACTACATCTAAAAGTAATCTATCTCTAGACGAACGAAAAGCACTCAACTCATTAACCAATGATGATTCTATAATAATCAAAGAAGCAGACAAAGGCAGTGGCATAGTCATTATGAACAAATATTTTTTACAAAAACAAAATAAAAGACGAAACTTTTTATAAGACAGCTAATAATCAATGCTCAAAAATAACATTGCAAAGGATCAGAGAAACAATAAATGCAGGTAAAGATTTAACTAGAAAAGAATTTGATTACCTTCTAAAATTTGATTGCAAAACCAGCTTATTTTATGGACTGCCAAAAATTCATAAAAGCAATCTAATCAAGGAAAAATGTTCACAAGCGACTAGTGATTACATAGAGTTAAAAGACCCAGACGATTTGAAATTTAGACCTATAATTGCTGGTCCCACATGTGAAACTCATAGGCTTAGTAATTTGTTAGATATTCTTCTTAAACCCTTTATTGCTAAAATACCAAGCTATGTAAGAGATGATCTAGACTTTTTAAACCATATTCCGAAATATGTACCCAACGCTGCATTCTTAGTGTCTTTCGATGTTGTGAATCTCTATACTAATATTTCGCATGAATTAGGGCTTGAAGCTATACAATATTGGCTGGACCAGTATCCTTCGCTAATACACAAACAATTTAATAAAGAATTTATCTTACAAGGCTTAAAAACAATATTAGAAAATAACAATTTTGAATTTAACGGAGAAATGTACAACCAAGTAAGAGACACAGCCATGGGTACAAAATGTGCACCAACGTACGCTACACTAGTATTAGGTTTCTTAGAGAAGAAATTATATCAGCGAATTTCGGAAATATATGAAACCTCACAAGCAATTTACATAAAAGAAAATTGGAAACGCTTTCTAGACGACTGTTTCATAATTTGGATCCAGTCTTTAACCGAGTTGAATAGATTCCACAATATTTTAAATAATTTACACAAAGATCTACAATTTACCGTAGAATGTACTGAAAATAAACTACCATTTCTAGACATTTTAGTCATCAACAATGAAGGTACAATAGAAACAGACATTTATTCCAAAGAAACTGATACCAAACAATATCTTAACTTTTGATCCTTCGAGATCATGAATTTCAGTACTTCTTGTTCTGAAAATTGAATACCGCTTAAGCCGGTGCTAGGGGGCGTGAGCAGTGTTGCACTTTCAATTACTGTTCATGAACAATCTCAATAAAACCGAGTCTGCAATTTTCTCTTTTTGTGTTGCAATTTTTGCTTTCGGGGGATCACCACCCTTCAGAATTTATAATCTTCACAACAGCAGGTGTTAAGTGCTTGTGTGGCGGCCATAAAACGTCGCCCCGTACTTCATTCTCAGTGTTGTTATACCTTCTGATCCTTCGAGATCATGAAATTCAGTGCTTCTTGTTCTGAAAATTGAATACCGCTTAAGCCGGTGCTAGGGGGCGTGAGCAGTGTTGCACTTTCAAGTACTGTTCATGAACAGACTAAATAAAACCGAGAGTGCAATTTTCTCTTTTTGTGTTGCAATTTTTGCTTTCGGGGGATCACCACCCTTCAGAATTTAAATCATACCACCCAAAACACACAAAAATAAGCATTCCTTATAATCTTGCTCGTAGAATTTGTACAATATTATCTGACCCTACAACTAAAGAAACACGTCTAAAAGAACTATTTCAAGTACTAATAGCGAGAAAGAGAAACTATCCGAAAAATGTCATATCACAGGGCATATTAAAAGCAAAGCAATTGACAAGAGAGGTATTATTAACTCAATTACCAAAAGCAAACGAAGATGTTTTACAGTATGTGTCAACATTTAACCCTAGAAATAAAGAACTCTTCACAATAATTAATAATGACCTATCCCTCCTACAGATAGACACAAAAATGAATGCATGTCTGAAAAACACAAAACTAGTAAAAATTGAAAACAGAAAGTACCTCGGCTAGATTAGCAAAAGAAAACCAATTTATAAAAGCTTTCAAACCAAAATTAAATTCAAAGGATTAAACATATAAGTTGTTTTTTTTAAAACCAAAATATTTGTTTCTGATATTTTAAAGTATATTTTAATATCCCAGCGTCAGTATTACTACAATACACGACACCAAGATATAATAAAGAACGACACTCCATGATAACCTCGGATTATGACGTTTGTGACGTCGCCACAGTAGAGTAACGTCCCCTCGTACTGGGCATGACGTCACATCGTCAAGACCGTTGTTAAGCTTCATTATACACTCTGATGAGCCATTAGGCGAAACATGTTAGTGATTATTAAGAAATGAAGAAGATATTTAAAGGCATGTAAGGTCATTTACTTATTTTTACACACACATACACGCACGCACGCACGCACGCACGCACGCACGCACGCACGCACGCACGCACGCACGCACGCACGCACGCACGCACGCACGCACGCACGCACGCACGCACGCACGCACGCACGCACGCACGCACGCACACACACACACACACACACACACACACACACACACACACACACACACACACACACACACACACACACACACACACACACACACACACACACACACACACACACACACACACACACACACACACACACACACACACACACACACACACACACACACACACACACACACACACACACACACACACACACACATATATATATATAGGATAAAAAAGAAAAAATAACCCGGCAAAAGCCGGACCGACTCCAGTAGGAAAAGCAGGAAAAAAGATTGTCAACTTAACACGCCTGTTTCCTATAAATTTAATTTAAACTAATAATAATCCAAACATGTTTCGCCTATCGGCTCGTCAGTGGTAACTAATGTTTCTGTGATGTCGTTTCTATGACGTTATCTACGCCATAGAGACATTACGTCGTGACGTCATTTGGCGTTATTTTAGTAGCGGAAGAAAACAATCGGAATCCTGTTTAAAATCCTGGTATTATCCAGGATATATTAATAGTTTTGGAAGTTAAGGAATAAATTTATTTAAATACTAACAGCATTACGCCAAATGACGTTCTCAAGTCGTCGATTCAGATGAGAATTTTTAACAGTAAGGCAAAGCATTGAGTTTTGGTTTAAAGCAATGTACGAAGTACTTTTCCTTTGCTAACCTAACCGACAATTTGTCTGAATTTAATTTAAAAAAGGGAAACATTTGTAATTTTGGTTCTGTTTGGCAGCATTGATCTAAATGTGCACTCAATGGAATTTTTCTTGTCGAAGGATCTCGAATTTGTTGAGCATGCACATTTCTCCTTATTCTCAATTTTTCACCAGTTTGACCAATGTAGTACTCACCACAACCATTGCAAGTCATAACATTGCAAGTCATAACATACAGAACATTTTGAACATCACAAGACATGTTCGCATTTACTTTAAATACTTTGCCATTGAAGTTATACGAGTCACCGTCAACTAGGTGATTGCAAAGACTGCAGTTAGGTCTGTTGCATTTGGTAACCTTACATATATATAGGTAACCTTATATATATATATATATATATATATATATATATATATATATATATATATATATATATATATATATATATATATATATATTGAAAAGATAAAGTGACACCACTTGTGAAGATTTACATTTTTATTCCCTACCGGTTTCACTACAGGGAATAAAAATGTAAATCTTCACAAGTGGTGTCACTTTATCTTTTCAATATAATTTTCTTGTTCTGGACTTTCTTTTTACCTATATATATATATATATATATATATATATATATATATATATATATATATATATATATGGAACTCAAACTGCACTGTTCTTATCTTGGATCTGTTTGCAAACATCAGTGTACTAGAAGTTTACTTGTGAATAGTATGGATACTGATAGATTCACTGGATCGTTAAAAGTTTGGGGAATTTAGAGTAAAAGTGCTAGTGTTTTATTATTCAAAAGGACTGGAATAGGATTATTGTTTGGACAAAACATCATTCTTGGCATGTAATGCTGAAAAAGCTTTCTTTACTGACAAGCAAATGAAATATTACACCAATTGGACTTGCTCAGAAGTTTGCGAATCACTCGTCAGGTAATTGGTATTCCTATGGGTACGAATTGTGCACCACTTGTCGCAGATTTGTTTTTGTACTGCTATGAGAGAGATTTCATGTTGCGTTTGAATCCTCAATCACAAGAAGATGTTATAAAAGCCTTCAATGAAACTTGTCGATATTTGGATGATATTTTTAACTTAGATAACCCTTTCTTTGATGCTCTGATTCCTACAGTTTATGCTAAAGAACTCAAATTAAATAAAGCTAACCCGTCCGACAATTATGCAGCGTTTCTTGATATAGACCTTAAAATTGATAATGGAATGATTTCTTCTAATATATATGACAAAAGAGATGATTTTGATTTTAATATTGTAAATTTTCCTCACCTTGACGGGGATGTTCCCCGTGCTCCATCTTACGGGCTTTATATATCTCAACTTATTCGTTTTGCATTGTTCATCTATTGACGATTTTAACAGTCGAAATCTCATTTTAAATGAAAAACTGCTTAAGCAAGGATATAGATACCATAAACTAAGAAAAACTTTCTCTAAATTTTACTATCGAAATCTTTCGTTTATTGGCAAGTACCAATCTAATCTCAAGGCGCTTCTGCGACACGGTATTTCACATTTTGAATTTTATGGTGATGTGATTTACAAACTTCGTAAAATTATTGGACATACCCATTTTCTCACTTTGTTCATCAAATATGTTAAACAATTCATTAAAAAGGGATATGATCCTGTAGTACTACAACATACTGCATGTTTGGTTGTCAACCCTTTTACAGTTGGCAATCACGCTGGCCTCTTTGCATGTACGCCGACAAGAAAGGTTTAGTACTCTATGAAGGCGACCTCTTAAATCCAGAAATGGAAGGAGAACGTCGGATATCTGTACTATTTCGTTTTTGTCGTACCCTTTATTACTTTTCTACAGTTACTCTGTTTGCAGCTCAATCATTGAGTACACTAGCGATAGGTGGATACAGTTTGTTCACTTTTAAAAATGTTTTCGTTATACTTGCACTTTACCACTGTATTTGCTGTCGCGGTTGTTGTAGATTAGTCGGAGAGGGGATACGTTTATTTACACTGTTTGTCTTTTAGGGTGGGGATGGAATAAGTGTGAGGTTGGGCGCCCATAAACCGGTTTAACCCCCCAGTGACTTTTGTCACTGACCGTTCCAAGGCGGTATTTCCATCTTCCCCCTATTGTATGTTTGTTTTGTCTTTGTGCGTCTCTTGAAGTTTTTATAGTTATGTACATTTGTTGTTTCCTTGTGTTGCTGTTCGGGCGACTGTTTGTTCTGTAGGTGGTGTTTCCTGCATGACTCATTTTTGTATTTTAAACAACAGGTATTTAAGTATTTCTTCAACTTGTCATTTCAATTTGATAAAGTCTGTAAAGTTTGTTGCTGGCTTTGTATTTCTGTTGTGCCTGGCTCGTAACAATACTACATGTTTACTTCTATAAGTACTACAATACCATAACTACTTCTTCTTGTTTACTGTAACTGCTATATAACTTATATTCATATTTCTACAGAGGGTGATAATAAAATCTCAATAATTTAACACTTTTATTTCGTTTCGTACAAATTTAAACGGTTGTAGTAGGACAATGAAGAGTTGAACCTCCGTTCTTCACCAAAACCTGCGCCCTGAAAAAATAAAGCACCATACTCATCAATCTCAGAGACAAAATTGAGGGTGGACCCCTCTACAATATTCAAGTAAAATCTTGTCATTCGGAGCGCTTAACAAGTGTGAGTTTAACGACCATTAGAAACATGAAAAGAGTGATAAGATCCTATGCTGATTTATCTTCTCAATTACATTCTCTGTAACGGCACAGGAACATATTTGATAGAATTTCATAACTAAATCAGTTACAGTTGAACTCAGATATCTCGAAATCAGATAACACGAATGTGGAGATAACTCGAATGTGGAGATAACTCGAATTGGAGATAACTCGAATGTAGAGATAACTCTAATGTGGAGATAACTCTAATGTGGAGATAACTCGAATGTTGAGACAACTCGAATGTGGAGATAACTCGAAGTAAGTGTTCGGTCCTTCCAGAATTTACAATACAGAATAGCTCTAAAATGGATAAGAGACTTCAATGGACTATATAAATGTGTTCCGAGATAAAAGAAGTTCGAGTTATCCGCTTTCTAATCTGAACAATTTATTGAGTTCAGAACTTAATACAGATCTAAAGTAATGCTGAAAGCTCCCGTAGGAGCAGCACTGCTCTAAGACTGTATTAAGCTGTCACATGTGTTTCTAGATATCTGTAGCGATACATTTTACAGCAATTCTATATTGCAAGTTTTTAAAGGACCGAACGTTTAGTTCGAATTATCCCATAGTTTGAGTTATCCGAGTTCGAGAAATCGAAGTTCAGCTGTATAAACAGCCAGTTAGTACAAATGCAAACATTTATTATTTCTTTCATAGGTGTTCATCAGGTAAAGTGGTGTCTAAAAATAGTCATGGGGGGGAGGGGGGGGGGGAAATAATCTAAAATAGTCTAACAGAGTCATACATTAACTTGTTTGAGCTGTTTTCTATTAAATTATTTTCTCAAACGTGTTATAATGTCAAACATATTCAGTCAAATGATAGGTATTCATAATAAAACTATGTTGAGATATGCTGCAATTACTTTCAGCTTAAAGCGTGCGTTTTAATACTATCTCTCTCGCTTTTACATTTGTATATACAAATTGGATAATCAACTTCATGTGTTGGTATTAGATATATGTCAATATTATTTAAATATCACATCCTATGGAGAGCGGCAGTACGTATCGTCAATCCGAGGTTGGTAATGTTCACCGGGGCGTTAGCCGAGGTGTACATTACCATACCGATGGCTGACAATACTTGCTCTAGCTCTCAATAGGATGTGATATTTATCTTATTATACCGAACAACACAATCAATTTCGTCATCAAAAGATTTATTCAACGACAGCAATGAACAGTTTGAAACAAAAGTTATACTCCGTGCTTAAAAATAGCGGAACAGCTTCACACGTCCACTCATTACACGTTAAGTACTGGCGGAGTCCTTATCACTGTCCAAACTTGACAGATCCTCCTTCGAAATAGTTGCATAACGCGACTAATTATCTCAAATAATTAAACAAAAACAAAAGCAATTGAGAAAATATTCCAAAATAGGGAATTAAGCAATTGTCAACATGACGTTTGCTGATCAAATTGCAAGCGTCAGATGACGTCAGTTGGTGACGTCAATCGGATGACGTCAAAAACACAATTTAATAAGCGCTCACTGATCTAGACGAACTGTTGCCCGCATGAGATAATGTTGCATGGAACAAATTGTTTCATGACAGGCATATGGTAAATTTGTATAGGAAAGCCACGTGAGGTATAATAAAATGGATTGTTGTTCATTTAACCTATTCCATAATTGACTATTTTCAGACCATTCCCTCATAGCCTATTTTTAGATCCAATATTTACTAGAGAAAAGGATTGTGTAGCTTTGAAACCATTGTGATAAATAGAACATTTGCTCCCATGGATACAATGATACATGTAGATCTATTATAATCGGAAGCGATATCATTTAGTTTAATTATAGCCAATCAGGGAGCCGCAATAAACAATAGTCACGGATTTCCCGTACACTTTGCCCGACCAGAATCCGACCAATTTAGTAGTCTCTGACCTACTTACTCTTTGCCCGACCAGAATCCGGCCTATTTAGTAGTCTCTACGATACTTACTCTTTACAACCGGCGGTGCAGATGAGACCTTTTACAAGAGAGCTGTGGGTAAGCTTGTCCACAATATTGGGGCATGCGACTGTCTCGCATTGGGCTTCCGTCTCATCCGTTCCAAACTGACACAAAAGCTGTCTGCCGAGGTCAAGAACTGTCGAGAAAAACAAATTGTGAAGGTCGGGGATTGTTTAGAGTATGTAACAGGTGGCTTCCTGCTCATTACTAGTGAATCGTATTCCTAGCTCAGGCACCAAGGAACACCCAGGTAGAACAAACGACCTACCCTAACTTCCGCAGGGCCAGTTGACAAGCTTCCTCAAATTGTGTTCTTGGCGCTATATGACTTATTTAGTGTCGCAGTGACGTAAAACAAATTCACTGACTCACTCCTCAAATTGTTTTATTCGGATACAAATAAACAAACAGTGTTGCAGAAACACTCCTCATTAGATATATGGGTCACTTAAATAATGCATATTTGCATAAATGCACTCAGAAAAATAAGCTGTTAACCTTTTTACTCTATATAAATACACCTTTAACGCTTTTGCAAACTGAGAAGATACATGTTCTGTCATTGTCACTCATCCTGTATTCATAATTATGTCATTTATAAAACAATAATGCTAATTAATGCGCATAATGGCATTATTCCTTACACAAATATTACGGGTTAATGGGATTAATGCACTCTTTCCTCTATAAATACGTCAGATATTACGTCATGTATGATGTCATAGACCTTTCTACGCCTTTTCAAACAGAGTATATCCAGATCAGACTGCTCTTATAGGAGTCGTCTGATCAGGGTCTGCTCTGTTTGCTTGATATAATATAACTATGATTCTACAGTTTCTGCCATGGTCAACAGTACATGTGTCCATACTTTATTATGAAAAAATATATTTAATATTCATGACATTATTATTTCTTACTCGAAAATTTATAGAGAAAAGGGTTAAATTATTTGTTTAAATATACTTACCATCGACTCCTCCCAGTAAACTTTCCACAAATCTCTTTTCATCGACAGTGGCGCCAAGGGCGAATGGCAAGAGTACGAGAACAACGACAGCGAATTTCATTTTGAAACTTAAAACAAAACAATAATGTGAAAAGCAAAGTATAAAACAAACAAAAAACAACAGATACAATAAACCCCATCTAAACCGGATGTAAAATTTAGTATAAATATTGGTCTGGAGACAGTCGGCAGCTTAACGCCGGGAGACAGGCGGAAGCTTAACACAGGATGGAAGTCGTGCATAAAGCATTAAGCAGCAAAGGTATCTAATAAAGGTATCTAATTTTTTCTCTCTACTAGAATCCGGTTTAGAGGGGGTAATTATAATAATAAAAAAATATTACAAAATGATAATAGTAATTATATAATAATAATAATAAAAATAGTGAGACTGATGATGATGATGATGATGGTGATGATGGTGATGGTGGTGATGATGATTATAATAATGATAAAAATAATGATAATAATAATAATAATAATAATAATAATAATAATAATGATTATAATAATAATAATTGTGAACTCAGGGCAATGTCTCCTTCAGGATTCCTCGAAGAAAGTTTTGATGTTCTTACAGATTTGACGCTATCGTTAAAAACTGACGGATCATTCTACTTTTAATAATTTCACCATTCGAATGGTTAACACTTTAACACTTTGACACACATTATTTTTCATGACACCAGTATTCTTGGAATGAAGGGTTAAACTGTTTTGAAATGTACAGCTGGACATTGATATCTCGAACTTAAAGGGACCATTCAAATACGCGAGATAACAAAGGTCGAATCATCCGATTTCAAGTCTGGACAATTTCTCAAGTTCACAGCTTAATGCATGTCTAAAGTAATGAAGAAGTCACGTATGTTTTAAATATGCGTAGTGATGCAATTTAGAACAATTCTGTATTCTGCTATCACGAAGTTCGAGTTCTAATAATCCGAGTTCGAGGTATCGCAGTTCAACTATAGATATATTTGGTCAGTAAAATAGTTCTATACTGAACTTCATTAATATACTGTCCTTTATAAAGCTTTACTCCTCGAATATCCATGTAATGAACGCCACTATCATGAATATTGATAACTGAAATTATATAATGTCACTATCATGACAGATATTGTAGAGTCAGATATTGTAGAGTCAGATATTGATCATTTCACAAACACATTGAGCAGACCCTGACCAAACGTCTCCTGCAGAAGACGTCTGAGCTGGGTCTACTCTGTTCAGAAATGCGTGTTGTTTGGATCGGGTGAGACGCCAATTAACTCGGCTTCTCATCAGGATCCATTTTTTTTCATCTTTTGAATATGATTCTTGAACGAAAATGAAAATTGTATCAGACGCCAAAATTCGTAGACGACATTAAAAACGACGACTAACTACTTTATCGTTTTTCAAATTTGATTTGACAACCCTTTACGTATGACTATTTGTGCAAACATTAGTGACATTAGGAATATTGATTTGATTAATATCAATAATGACACATGAAGACAGAAAGTTTTAGCCATGGCTAAAAATTGTAGAATCATATATATATAATTTCATAAGCAAACAGAACACAACCCGAACAGACGGCTCCGTTGAACTTCCTTCTGTTCTGGGCCTACACTGGAAAGGCGTAAAATTGTTTACATGAGGGAAATGATTAATGTTCAACCAAAACGTGCAGACATTGGTTTCCCCGTTTAACAACTGAATTTTTTAAATTGGAACTGTCGATCGTTTAATGGTAGTATCGGTTTGATATAAATTAATTCTTTTTACCAGAAGGTTTTGAATGATAAACAGTGCAGCCAGAGAGCTCCTCCAAGAACCAACCTTCGATTGGGATGTGCACTGTTTTACAAATGGCGGATAATTTGTGTCTTGCATTCCAATTGTTCAAGACAATTCCAAAAGTGGTTACACAATGGGGTTTATATAAGCGTCACACTTAACCATTTCCGCGCAAATTTCTAACTGTCGTCTGCAAAACCTTTTTTTTTAAACAAAAAAAAAGATTATTCGGTAAAATAAGGAAATGAGATAAATAAATGAAAATTACAAAAGAATTAATCGCACATATAGAAATAGATTCTGAGACAAAAAGTGAAGTCCCTGATCAGACGGCGCCTTGAAAAGGCGGCGTCTGATTTTGAACGGCACTATTTGTCGTGGTGCATTTTTGCGACATTGGCGGTGAAAGGGTTAAAACAATATTTAACGCTTTATTCCATAAATTTGGTGATTTTGCAAACAGTATAGACCCAGATAAAACGGCTTTTCATAAAAGTTTCATTCACGCTTTTTCTCTATTACTGTTATGAAAAGTGTAAAACAGTAAAATGTGATCTCACCTGTGAGACTATCCTACACACAGAAAAGTGAGGGGTCTCATAATCGAAGTCTTTTTTATACCTTTGCCTCGTAACAAGATCGTGACGACAACGATCCGTGTTTGGTGCAATTTTCATTATCTGTTGACCTTTCGTGTGGTATGTAGAGGAACAAAGTCTCCAAGAGATAACTGATGTTCAAAATGAACGGGCAGTGGGTTCCTTTTTACAGCATTGCCACACACCTAAGGAAACACAATTCCTTGACATTTATCTACCATTTCTCAGACATGATTTCAAAGTTCCCAGGCACTTTACCTTGCGACACTTGGTCAAGTCTTTAGTTAGTATTTTTAAGTTAAATTAGCAAAGTGGAACAGCTTATATGCGTTTAACTATAGTGGACTAGCTTATATGCGTTTAACTATAGAGTCCATTCAGTATGAAAGGCGTAAACTTGCAAAACGAATTTGCATCATAAACAGTACAGACCCTGATCAGAGGGCTCCTCTAGGGATCCTTTGATCTGGGTCTTCGATTTTCAAATAACAGCGAATGAGTCTCCCAGGTTGAAAGCGTTGAAATACATGCCCTTGAATCTCATTTTGTTTTCAAATCTTCATGACAATATCCTGACATTTGTCTATATTTTCACAATTCCCTCATAGTTCTCATAATTTCCTTGATAAATATCTGACCTTGAAAACCTTGGTAGAAAAACACCATAAAATGTTCAGTACATTGGAAAAGAGTCTTTGATATCATATACAAACAGTTTAGATCCAAGATGAGATGCCTAGTGTCTCGGCATCTATTCAGGATCCAAACTGGTAGTACTTTTTTATATAGAAATTAAAACACCTACTCCTAACTTGAAAC
This sequence comes from Azorinus chamasolen, assembly GCA_963576725.1. NCBI lineage: Eukaryota > Metazoa > Mollusca > Bivalvia > Cardiida > Solecurtidae > Azorinus > Azorinus chamasolen. The sequence continues at coordinate 14,991,143 of OY755250.1, read as the reverse complement.
AGGCCACAATATGCCCAACAGACGACAATGTGTCTAACAGACGACAACGTATCCAGCAGAAACAATGTGTCTAACAGACGACAATGTGTCTAACAGACGACAATGTATCCAGCAGACAACAATGTGTCTAACAGACGACAATGTATCCAGCAGACAACAATGTGTCTAACAGACGACAATGTGTCCAGCAGACAACAACGTGTCCAGCAGACGACAATTTGTCTAACAGACGACAATGTATCCAGAAGACAACAATGTGTCCAATAAACGACAATGTGTCCAGCAAACAACATGGTTTCCAGCAAACAACAATATTTCCAGCAGATAACAAACAATGTTTCTGACAGACAACAATGTCTCCGGCAACCTTTTGTTCGACAGACGACAATGTGTAAAGCAGCCGACAATATGTCCAGCAGGCAATAATGAGTCCGGCAGACAACAATGTTTCCAACAGACAACAATGTTTCCAGCAGACAACAATGTTTACAGAAGACACTAATGTTTCCAGCAAAAATGTGTCCGGCAGACGACAATGTGTCCAGCAGACGACAATGTGTCCAGCAGACGACAATGTACCCAGCAGACCATAATATGCCCAATAGACGACAATGTGTCCAGCAGACGACAATATGTCCAGCAGACGACAATATGTCAAACAGACACCAATGTGTCAAACAGACGACAATGTTTCGACCAGACAACAATGTGCCCAGCAGGCAACATGTGTCCAGGTGAAGACAATGTGTCGAGCAAACGACACTGTGTCCAGCAGACGACAAATGACTTATATTAATCTTTATCCCACTATTCAAGCCTGACTTTCATTTGCAAACAGCAGACGTACCTTCAAAATTTCATTTCGCCATATGTGTTTTGAGTCGAGCTGTATTCCAAGTATATACTTTCATTCCATTTGTTATTAGTCTTACTTTAACGTGTTACAGCTGTGTTTTAATCCTATCCTGGTGAATACTCATATAAGACATAACGTCATTAAGAATATCTCTTACAGTTGTAACTTTGATATCTCGAACTGGGATAACTTGAACTTCGGGACAACTTGAACTAAAATTCAGTCCTTCCAAAACTTACAATACAGAATTACTCTTCAATGTATAACTACGCATATATAGAAACACGTGTGAAAGCTTAATGCAGGTCTGAAATAAGGCTGAAAGCTCCTACAAGAGCTTTCAGTATTACTTTAGACTTTCATTAAGCTGTGAACTTAAGAAATTGTCAGGATCAGTAATAGGATAACTGGAACTTCTGTTATCTTGAACTAATTAGTATTGTCCGAAGGCGTTCGAGATATCGAAGGTCAACTGTACTTGTTTTTCATAATGACATATGATGTTTTGGTATTTGTAGAAACTGTAGAATATTATATATCGAATTTCAACACCAAACCCAACACTGTGGAAGCACGTTTATCTGTAGCTCTGCATATATAACCAGTAAGATTGTCTGCAATACTCGGGTCAGTTCGTTAGCAATACTCGGGTCAGTTCGTTAGCAATACTCGGGTCAGTTCGTTAGCAATACTCGGGTCAGTTTGTTCAACACTATGACAAACAACTGGTTGACTTATAAACATGAGTTTTGTTTTATTAGAGACATGATAAGATAGTTAAACAGTACAGTGGAGGGATCCTGTAGCTCCCTGCTTTACAAGCACTTGAGCCCTGAAATAAAGGAACAACTTCTCTAAAACAATCAGTTAAATTAATTCTGGAAGTAGGAGAGCTTACGAAAGCAAAAGCAGCAATGTGAAAAGAGAACATTATAGGCTCAGTTTTTAGCCGGATTTTTGAAAAAAACCTCGGCTTATACGAGAGTTTGGCGAAAACCGGGCGGGCGGGCGGGCGGGCAGTCGGGCGGGCGTGTGCCGTCGTTAAGAAAACTTTAACATTGCTTATAACTTCTGAATTACTTAAGCTAGACCATTCATATTTGGTATGCAGATAGCTTTGGTGATGGCCTTTCACTTGATACAAGGATACATGAAATCAGGTCAAGGTCAAGGTCACTACTTCTTAAAGTTTGCCGTTTTTAACCAACTTTTACATTGCTATAACTTCTGAACTACAAATACAGATAGCTTGGGCAAATGCCTTTCACCTGATACAAGGATGTATAAAATCAGGTCAAGGTCAAGGTCACTATTTCCAAACTTTGCTATTGTTAACATAACTTGAACATTGCTTATTACTTCTGAATTACTTAAGCTAGACCATTCATATTTGGTATGCAGATAGCTTGGGTAAAGGCCTTTCACTTGATATAAGGATACATGTAATCAGGTCAACGTCAAGGTCACTATTTCTAAAACTTTGCCATTTTTAACAAAGTTTATTATTGCTATAACTTCTGAAATACAAATGCTAGACCATTCATATTTGGTATATATATAGCTTGGGTAAATGCCTTTTACTTGATACAAGGATACATGAAATCAAGTCAAGGTCAAGGTCACTATTTCCAAAACTTTGCCGTTTTTAACAAACCTTAACATTGCTATAACTTCTGAACTACGAATGTTAGGCAATTCATCTTTGGTATACAAATGGCTTTGGTAAAGGCCTTTCAGTTGATATAAAGATATTTGAAATTAGGTCAAGGTCAAGGTCACTATTTTGACAAGGGGAGGGCTTTCAGAAGGACTCGTGGTACTTACTCTTTGCAGACGGCTGAGCAGATCAGGGACTGTGTGAAGGCACTGTGGGAAATTGTGTCAATGATCTTGGGACAAAGAGTAGTTTCGCACTGGGCTTCCGTTTCGTCCGTACCAAACTGGCACACAATCTGCTTGCCAAGATCGATAACTGAAAGAAATACAGAACTGTGAAGAAAACGCCCAATGCTATCAGTAGAGTGAAGGAAATACTTATAGGCTATAATGTATCTTAAGGTAGTGTTTCACGTTTCATAACTGCTCACGAACAGACTTTCAATTTTCTCTTTTTGCATTGCTGCTTTTGCTTTCGGAGGATCTCCTACTTTCTCCTACTACCCATTTTCCTACTGACGCCTTTTGACTCCTCTATAAAAGTCATTTTTTAAATCAGTGTGATGAAAAGAGCATTTGCTATATAGAACTACACAATTCTAAAATTTCCCGTTCCTCTAGTAAATGCTCCTTTTCGGTAGATTTATTCAAAAAGGTTATGTCAAAAATAGTCTACGAGGGAATATGTAAAGGCATGATGACAGGTGTGCAGAAAGCTCCTGCAGGCGACTCGTACGGATCCAAACTGTTTGCTGACGTAATCAACAGTTTGGTGTAATAATAGTCGGATAACTCTAACTTCGGGATAAATCGAACGAAAAGTTCAGTCCTTCCAAAACTTACAATAGAGAATTGCTCTAAATTGTATAACTACGCATATCTAGAAACACGCGTAACAGCTTAATGCATGTCTAAAGTAATGATGAAAGCTCCTTAAGCTGTGAACTTAAGAAAGTATCCGTATGAGAAATAGGATAACTCCAACCTCTGTTATCTGGAACTAATTTGTATGGTCCCTTGAAGTTCGAGTTGTCTAAGTTCAACTGTATTTGAATAAATCAAATGAGTAGGACCATTTATTTGAGGAAAGTTAAATTCTGGAATTGTGCAGTTTTGAAACCATTATGATAAATAGATCATTTGCTCCTAAGGAACGCTACAGGCGAACTATTTGAAGTTCCATGCATGCATTTTTGACACATGTTGTTGTTTAAAAGCAAACTGAAAGCAATAAAGAAAACTTCTATGGGAGCTGTTAGCACATATTTCGGACTGAACTTGGCTACCACCTGTATTTTGAGACCAAACCTATATTTCTTAATTACTACTTATTGTATAGGGTTTTAAAAGACGTAAGTGACTGTTTATTAGAGTAGAACCTTTATCTTGAAAAAACAAACGGTAGCTTAGAAAGTCTCAAAGACTGAAATGAACATATTAGTTGGCAATCCGAGATGTAAAAAGTCGCTTATTTATCGAGGTCCATGGCATTTTTAGTAGAAATGTTTGAATACCATAATTGTGTTGCCAGATACTAATCATTTGTGGTTCTAGTCCATGCCACTGCCAAAACCCTCTTTGAAGGTCAGAAACTAGGTCAAAGGTCAAATGGGTGCAAAAATGTAATAAAATCTCTATATAGTATAAAATAACCGTAATTTTGACAATTTCGACACTTTGTTTTGCATTTACTTTCTTAGCAATGTCTCCACAGTAAGTATAGAAATATTTATGGCACATTTAAGAAAGATTTGAGTTACCTGTGATTATTGAAAGTTCGAAAAACATCGTTTTAAATACGTTTACAGTACATTATCATACAGTATAATTATAACTTAGATGCAAAACTGTTCAAGTTATAGTACCACTCCACGCAGATGTACCTCTATCGCGCAGATGTATCATTTAGAGATGATAATAAAAATGCCAGAAAATAAGTTTCTTATTGCCATAGTCTCAGTGTAATAATGGTCTGTTTGATTGTTCACAACTTATATTAGCTGTCTATATCACTAGTGATTGAAACGCCATAGCTCCTCGTGAGTATGGCAATGTTTTTACATAATGAATTGATATATGTTAATTACACCAGCAGTTCTTATGACAAAACCCTTTCGACATTTGCAGGAAACTGACTGGCCATTTTAACAGTTCAGGCCATAGTTACCCACTCTCACTCAACAATGAATTCATAGACATATTCTGTGCCATTGAGTAATCTTCCCTATCCGTGATGACAACATTCTATATGTTATTGCCACAAACGATCACTAGTTAAACAGATAAACCTCTATACCCAGAATAAGCGAGCATGTCATAGTACTGACTAAAATATCTTTCCTTCACGAAGGAAGCCTACCTCACATCTTGCCCACATGTTGAAGGAAGCTAACGCATGCTCTATGACCCATTAAAATGACTGAGTTTGCAGCACACTTGGCAAATTAGCCCCTTTACCAATATGTACTCTACTGGATATATTCAGAAAAATATGCACAGCCGCCCTCAAATTAGTGTTCCCTTCTAAGTTAACATCCACCAGGTTCAGCCAGCTATAGTGCAGATCCACTACCCGCCATTTCTCACGAAAGAAGAAATGTGCATACAAAAAAGTGCCGAGGACCAAGGTACAGAAGAACTGGGCATATACAAGGAGCTACAGAAAACTTGCAAAGAAGAAGTGCAATGAAGCTCACGATGGGTATGTGATTGACCTAGTGACAGGCACGAGCTGTAAGAAGCTCTATACGTTTGTTATGAACAAGAAATGTGACAGCTCGGGAGTAACCCCACTGAAGAATGATGACATTAACAATGTTGAAACACAATCAATGCTAAAATACTGAACCACTTGTTCTCTGTCTTTACACACGAGGACCTATCTCTCCATTGTGCCTTATTAGGATGTCCTTCCTATTCATGTCACGATATATAGTGTCTGCAAGGTTCTTAAGGGCCTTAATCTCCACAAAGCTACACTCTTATCAAGGTTATTGAAATAAGTGGCACATTCCCTGGCTCCTTCTCATGCTGTGATCTTCCAGGCCTCTCAACCAGGATAAGGTCCCCAGTGATTGGAAGACTGTCACGTTAATCCTATCTACAAAACAACTGGCCCAGAGTAACCCCTTTACTGGCCTGTATCTCTAACTTCTGTTATATGTAAGATCAAGGAATACATCATACGCAGTAACCTGGTTTTTCTTAGTACCATGACACCATCAGCCAATGTCAGTATGGCCCAAGGAAGCAGTGCGTCTGTGAGACAAAGTGATCGATATGGTCAATGACCTTGTGTCAATCTGGATCAGTCCCATCAGATTGCTTATCTGATGCTTAAGTTCCAACACTATGACGTGTAATGCAAAATGCTTGATTATATCCAACTAATCACGCTGGTAGGTGTTTCCTCCGAGTCAGTACCGATAACATCCGATGTTCATCAATGTGCCATTCTCATTCCTTTCATTCTTAGGCAATGATGATCACACGGAATTCAAATGCTCTCCCTGTCGACTCTTTGCTGACGCATCACTCAATGCAAATGTTGTCATGAAGTGTCCCATCTGCCATCAAATCATGATGAGGTGGATACATGGATTGTCTTGCATGCCTTCAAGGCTTGGATGCTGCTAGAAATGGTTAAGGCTGGATAGTTTTCAAATGCCAATATTTTGATGTACTGCTTGTACTGATATACCGTCTTGGACCTTTATAAGGCATTGAAGTCTGGATGAGGGCTGGGACCTCCAAGAAAACAAAAAAATCCGCAAGTTATCTCAAGATGTCTGCCGAAACATTTTTGGGTTTCATGCAATAACTGGATGTGAGGCAACCATTACTTTCACTGGAATCGGAAAGAAGACCTGTTGGGAAAAATATTTTACATGCCCGATCTGCTTTCAGATATTTGAAAAGGTGTACGGTCGTACAAGGCACAGACGTTTGATGTTTGATGCCAATGGAGAATCCATTGATGATGCAAGAACTTCACAATATTGTTAAGGTTAAGAAACATTTGAACTGCTTCCACAAACAAAGGATGCACAAGAACTGAAAATTGCTAGAGCAAACTATCAAGCTGGTATATGGATCTGAGCTGATAGATAAAGAAATTAATGTTATTGATGCTAACGCATAGCAAGGTGGTGCCAAACCCTTGTAAGTGGTTTGGAAATGTTAACACATGTTGTTTAAAAAGCCCACACTAACATGTGTTTGCGATGGTGTTAATTGTACCAATCCAGCAAATCCATACAAATATAGTGAATTAATTAGTGACTTTAAACAGAACTGAAAGTTTTGTTAAGATGTCCATTTACCCCACTCACTTTACTTTAAGAAGTACTTGTGCATAATGTATAGCTGGTATACCTGCATGCAGTTATTTGTTCCAGTTACTAAGCATTCTGTCTAACCTTTATTTTGATGTCATTTATGCTTTTTAAATAGCAACAATGGCGAAGACATAACAACATGTATCATCGTTATATGTTGATTTTAGCGATTTTTTACTGCTTTTGGATGTTCTCATTAATATTCATGAATATTCAAATAATATATTTTACACAAAGTAAGTTCATATTAAAGGCCAATGTTTAATCTTCATGTTGGTACCATGTTTTTATTTTACACCTAAAATGATAAAGATATAATGATTTCTCAAATAACATATATAAAATATGCACTTAGTTGACCTTTGACCTAATTAAGAGAAATAAGGGCACAATTTCAGGTGGCATGGGGCAGTGTCTGAATACTTATACATCAAATATTACATATCCAGTGCATGCCAAATTCTACTATTTCATGCCATGGCTCGACACATTTTCCTCAGTTTGATGCCCAACTATATTGACATACTATCAACTCCGCCTAGCAGGCTTTCAATAAATCTCTTCTCGTCGACGGTGGCCCCCAGGGCGAATGGCAGGAGTACGAGGAGTACGACGGCGAATTTCATCTTGTTACCTGAGAAACACAAACAAGCTTAGAATTAAAGTCGAAACTAATCAATAAATAAAAGTGATATGAACGATAAATTCAAGTTATGTGTTGTCATTCGTCCCTGAATAAAAAGTAGGATCTAAAAGTAGGAGATCCTTCGAAAGCGAAAGTAGCAATGTGAAGTGAGAACAATGCAGACTCGGTTGTATTGAATCTGTCCATCAACAGTTATTAGAAGTGTACCCCCCCCCCACACACACACTCCCAAGCACCGGTATTCAATTTTCATAGCTAAAGAACTGAAACTATGTTAACCCTTTATTTCATCAATATGCATTTCTACTCCCTTGCAACTAGAACAGACCCATATCACATAAATGCTAATGAAATGATACATAATTTATATTTGTTTCTACATTTTCTGTCATAGCTACAGTGGCATTGGGTCATAACGAAAATGAATCTTATAGTCGTGATGTCATTATCTCTAGCATGAAGTAAAACACTGAATGAATCGTGCATTGAACACGTGACTTCTGGAATTTTACCAAATATATGACTATTAACCCATTTATACCAGATGTCATTACCTAATGAATATTCATGGAAAAATAATTGTAATGAAAATGAAATTGGAAGGTGAAACATTGAATCCGTTTAAGAAACAAAAGAAATATATATCTCGATTCCCATTAGCAAACAGAGCAGACCCTGATCAGACGGTTCCTCTTGGAGCCATCTAATCTAGGTCTTCTCTGTTTGCAAATGTGTGAAAATACAATTATATGAAGGAAATTGTTAAAGTGGTGTTCTCTAGCCTACTTGCGATGTGTTTTAACAATGCCTAATAATAACATTAATCGTTCGTTTGTATACTGAAAAAAGTATATCGCAAGAAAACTAGTCGAATAAACACCGAATAAGACACAACTTCCATGTGTTTGATATGTTATAAGCCAATATATACACATGTGTAGTATTTGGCTCGCGTTTTAGTTTCGTTAAATGTTCGACCAAGGTCACTACTATCTTGTTGTAGAACAAAAATTGTAAGTATCGATGGTAACAGTTTATATTGTATCACAGGGGCATTTTTCGATATAAGTTCATTTATAATAATTGAACATTACAAATACCAAATATGATAGTTTTGAAAATACGCTTTATTGTATCATTTGTATGGACTTCCTCTTTAACCCTTTCCTCCATGAATACGCCTTTCTACGCCTTTGCAAACAAAAGTACAAAAATGAGTCATGCAGGAAACACCACATACATAACAAACACTCGCCCGAACAGCAACACAAGGAAACAGCAAATGTACATAAGTAGAAAAACAACAAGAGACGCACAAAGTCAAAACAAACATACAATAGGAGGAAGATGGAAGTACCGCCTTGGAACGGTCAGTGACAAAAGTCACTGGGAGGTTAAACCGGTTTATGGGCGCCCAACCTCACACTTATTCCATCCCCATCCTAAAAGACAAACAGTGTAAATAAACGTATCCCCTCTCCGACTAATCTACAACAACCGTGACAGCAAATACAGTGGTAAAATGCATGTATAACGAAAAAACATTTAAGTGAACATACTGTATCCACCTATCGCTAGTGTACTCAATGATTGAGCTGCAAACAGAGTAACTGTAGAAAAGTAATAAAGGGTACGACAAAAATGAAATAGTACAGATATCCGACGTTCTCCTTCCATTTCTGGATTTAAGAGGTCGCCTTCATAGAGTACTAAACCTTTCTTGTCGGCGTACATGCAAAGAGGCCAGCGTGATTGCCAACTGTAAAAGGGTTCACAACCAAACATGCAGTATGTTGTAGTACTACAGGATCATATCCCTTTTTAATGAATTGTTTTATACATTTGATGAACAAAGTGAGAAAATGGGTATGTCCAATAATTTTACGAAGTTTGTAAATCACATCACCATAAAATTCAGGATGTGAAATACCGTGTCGCAGAAGCTCCTTGAGATTACATTTGTACTTGCCAATAAGCGAGAGATTTCGATAGTAAAATTTAGAGAAAGTTTATCTATAGTTTATGGTATCTATATTCTATAAACAGAGTAGACACTGATCAGACGGCTTGGATCTAACAAACAGGGTAGACACTGATCAGACGGCTTGGATCTAGATGTAGCAGCGCCGAGTAACTCGGCGTCTTTACTAGATTGCTAGTGAAAAGGAAACTTGTAGAATTGTTTAGTGTTGAAAACTTTGTGATAAATAGAGCATTTGCTCCAACGGTTAAAAAGAGCCAAAAGATGCCAATATGAGGAATGGCCCAATGAATGCACATTTTGGATTTACCAGAGAAGTGTTCTTGTTTAACCCTCATCGTGTTGAAAAAATTATTCCTGCGAAAACTCTGATTTTTTGCATTGTTTTACGTACTTCTGATTTGTACAATCGTTTATCCCTTTTCACGCCAATGTCGCAAAAAATGCACCACGACAAATAGTGCAGTCCCGGATCAGAAAAGGCGGCGTCTGATCAGGACTTCACTTTTTGTCTCAAACTCTATTTCTTTACCTGTGCTTTATTCCTTTTAAATTTGCATTTATTTACCTTACCCACAGGGGTCTGGACCGCTTCATGGGGTATATGTACTATATAATAAAAAGGGTTCCAACTAGCAGAACGGATATCCGTGTACCACGAGTACAAATATGACTGTAACTCTTTACAATTTTTAAAATGATAATTTCGTAAGTATTTCGGCTATTGAAAGCCAATATAGTTTTCTATCAAATGAATATAATCTTATAATAGTAACTTATGAACAAGTATCACGTGTTTTTTGGGTCATTGACAAACGTTCGTTCATCCCGATTTCACTATATCACAGCAATAACCTGGCAATTTGCAGTTAAAGAAATGGCGTGGTTCAATAAAACGAAACAATTCTATCACCCACCTCCAATTTTTAGTCCCCAGCATCAAAAGAAAGATGTAAAACTAGCGAGTTTTGTCAGTTTGCTTAAAATCGTCGTGGAAGGAGCCATTGTATGTGACGTCGAAGATTTCCAAACTTTTCCTTCGCTCATCCAATGAAATGGCCCCATTCAAATTTGTTGCAAAATGGCACCATCCGAAATAGAAACATAACGACAGACGGAAAGACCGCTGTTGCTAGTTGCTTACTTATTTAGAGGACAAAACAAATGGAGATCGGTGATATAATTGGGTTGCTTTATTGAACCACGCCATCTTTTGAACTGAAAATCGCCAGGTTATGGCTGTGATATAGTGAAACCGGGGTGAACGAACGTTTGTCAATGACCCAGAAAATACGTGAATTTTTAAGAAAATTATTGTTGGATTAATAATTGTGCATAAGTAACCGTTTGAAGATTATATTTATTTGATAGTAAAATATAATGGCCGAAAGAATTGCAAAAGTATCATTGAAATTGCAAGAGTTACATTCATATTTGTACTTGTGGTACACAGATGTCCGTTCTGCTAGTTGGAACCCTTGTTATTATAAAGTACATACAGACCCACATGAAGCGGTCCAGACCCCTGTGACCTTACCTAATGATTTAACAAAACTGGATTACAGACGACAATTAGACATTTGGCGCCAAAAAGGTTAAGAAGCTATTGACTTTAAGCGTCAAACAGCTTGGATCTTGGTGAGACGTCCAGTTACTCAAATCTGTTTGTAAATGTGGGTCAGGCCGTACTTTGCATGCTATTTCAGGGCGATGTAATGCAGAAAGCTCCATTTGGGAGGTTTCTGCATAAGATTAATCCTGCATTCAGCTACCAACTTAATTAAAAAATAACAGAATTAGGCTCATTTTGATGGTCGCTTTAGGGAGCGCTTTACTGTATATATAACAAGATAAATTATCCAGTTTCAAGTCAATTCTTGGAACACTTTAGCTGATGAATAGTCATGTAAGAAAATAAACACTGCATCAATATTAATAAGCTTCACCTTTATAATAGCATGTATAAACAATGGACAATCTTAGCCAGTTCTCTGGTCTACGTTTATTCCAAAGTTCGATACCTACTCAATAGCCATGGAAGAAATAGCTACAACAAAATATGGAAAGGAGACTTTATAGCCACTTTAGAATGTGAAGAAATAGAGTTTTCAAATTTCATTTGCAAACAGAGCAGACCTAGATCAGACGGCTCCTACATGGGTCGTCTGATCTGGGTATACTCTGTTTGCAAATGCGTGAAAACATGAATACAAAAGAAGGGTTTAACCATAACAGAAACTGTAGAATCATATATGTATGCTTTCATATGTAAACAGAGCAGACGCTGGCCAGACAGCTCCTACAGGAACTGTAGAATCAGATATGTATGCTTTCATATGTAAACAGAGCAGACGCTGGTCAGACAGCTCCTACAGGAACTGTAGAATCAGATATGTAAACAGAGCAGACGCTGGTCAGACAGCTCCTACAGGAACTGTAGAATCAGATATGTATGCTTTCATAAGTAAATAGAGCAGACGCTGGTCAGACAGCTCCTACAGGAACTGTAGAATCAGATATGTATGCTTTCATAAGTAAATAGAGCAGACGCTAGTCAGACAGCTCCTACAGGAACTGTAGAATCAGATATGTATGCTTTCATAAGTAAATAGAGCAGACGCTGGTCAGACAGCTCCTACAGGAACTGTAGAACCAGATATGTATGCTTTCATAAGTAAATAGAGCAGACGCTGGTCAGACAGCTCCTACAGGAACTGTAGAATCAGATATGTATGCTTTCATAAGTAAATAGAGCAGACGCTGGTCAGACAGCTCCTACAGGAACTGTAGAATCAGATATGTATGCTTTCATAAGTAAATAGAGCAGACGCTGGTCAGACAGCTCCTACAGGAACTGTAGAATCAGATATGTATGCTTTCATAAGTAAATAGAGCAGACGCTGGTCAGACAGCTCCTACAGGAACTGTAGAATCAGATATGTATGCTTTCATAAGTAAATAGAGCAGACGCTGGTCAGACAGCTCCTACGGGGGATGTCTGACATGGGTCTACTCTGTTTTCAAATGCGTACACTCTTCCTGTGCATCAGTAACAGGCCTCGAGATAATACTTTAAATCTTACAAACTGCTTTCATCTATACTTTTTGTTAAAGGGTTACATGTATTCACTAATGAAACGGTGCAGAATGAAAGACTGGAACACCATCAACTTTTCCCACCTGAGTTTTTATCCTGCTATCACACAATTGTATGGACATCTTTGGACTCGGACATTTTTATACAGCTGACCTATGGTCAGTAGTTCTGTATTCAGGTCACATCGTGAGTTGGCCAGGTGTTCGTTGCTCTGGTCTAGGTCAAGTTATGGTCAGTTATACATATAAAAGGAACATACCATAACTACATGTATAATCCTTTCCTTGTTCCTTGATTATTTCAAAATTCAACACCTACTGAATATTCATGATCAAAATAGTTATAACGAAATATGGAAGCTGAAACAATGTAACAATTTTAGAAACTAAAAAAAGGATTCTATTCAATTCCATTAGCAAACAGAGCAGACCCTGATCAGATAACTCCAAAATAGTTATAACGAAATATGGAAGCTGAAACAATGTAACAATTTTAGAAACTAAAAAAAGGATTCTATTCAATTCCATTAGCAAACAGAGCAGACCCTGATCAGATAACTCCTCTAGGAACCGTCTGATTTTGGGTCTACTCTGTTTGAAAACGTGTATATGAGGAAAATGATTAACCTTTACTCCACAGATACGCCTTTCAGTGCCTTTGCGAACAGAGCAGATCCAGATCAGACTGCTGATAATGGAGTCGTCTAATCAGTGTCTGCTCTGTTTGCTAGTGGAATTTGAAAGACATGGTTGCTTATGAAGTAATTTAGATCTAATTCTATAATTTCTTCTATGATAAAAAAATGTTGTTGTGCCATTATAAAATATCAGCTAGTGAATATTTATTATGTTATTATTTGTCGCCTGAAAATTCATTAACAAATTCAGTAACCAATGGTAACGAATTTGTGAGTATCTTTGCAAACAGTTTGGATCCAGATGAGTAATTCCGTGTCTCATCTGGGTCCAAACTATTTGGTCCTCTTATCAAATGCATGTATCTGAAGTACGCAGCAGATGTACTGCCTTTTAAAACTAAGGCCATTAATTTCACAAAATATAAAGTCAATTTGTCCAACTATTATATGAATTAGATATATATTTTGTACGTGAGGAGGCATTCCTGCTGACTTCCGGTAGGTCTACCAAGGTGATTTTCTATGCACGAAATAATGCAATTTGTGCCATACATGGAAACACCATGGAGTCTGCCTCCATCTGTAATTAGGTGGACAGCATGGAATCTGCCTCCATCTATGATTAGCTGGACATCATGGAGTCTGCCTCCATCTGTAATTGGCTGGATACCATGGAGTCTGTCTCCATCTGTAATTAACTGGACACCATGGAGTCTGCCTCCATCTGTAATTAGCTGGACACCATGGAGTCTGTCTGCATCTGTAATTAGCTGGACACCATGGAGTCTGCATCCATCTGTAATTAGCTGGACACCATGGAGTCTGTCTCCATCTGTAATTAACTGGACACCATGGAGTCTGTCTCCATCTGTAATTAGCTGGACACCATGGAGTCTGCCTCCATCTGTAATTAGCTGGACACCATGGAGTCTGCCTCCATCTGTAATTAGCTGGACACCATGGAGTCTGCCTCCATCTGTAATTAGCTGGACGATGCGATGACTGTAATTACTATTACCCCTTACTCAATAAATATGCCTTTCTACGTCTATGCAAACAATATAGACTCAGATCAGAAGACTCCCGTAGGATCCGTCTAATTAGAGTATGTCCCGTTTGCTTCAAAAGTGATATAGAATTTGCCAAGGCCAATTATTCATGTGTTCATGTATCATTATAAAAATCTAATCAATATTCATGATGTCGTTATTTCTTACAAGAATCTTCACAAATGCGAGTAGAACCCCGCTAATGCGAGTAGAACCCCGCTAATGCGACCACTTAACGAATAAACATAATTATCTGTCTTTATAAGCAGGTGGTTGCTTTATGCAGGACAAACGTAATGCAGAAAGCCCCTCTAGGGGCTTTCTGCATTACGTTTTTCCTGCATTAAGCTACCACCTGCCTCTACAACCCAGAATTATACATCTTTTAGGTGATCGCATTAGAGGGGTTTTGCTGTACTTCATATTGAACTGATCCATATTTCAAGGTAGATGGTTCTGCATTCGGTATATATGCTGGTGAAAACGGTTTACATTGATTGGTATACAAAAACACATATCATAACATGATCCGAATGCCCATTCAAGAGCACAGGGGCACTTTTGTCTGGGTCTACACAGGTTGCATATTTCTCATATTTTGGATCAAAGAGTTAAAGGCATTCCTCGTCGAATTGGAAAGTTACTGACTTGTTGATATATTCAAAGACTGGTGAATAAGAGCGGATTCAATTCACTTTATAATTCTGTTTTCAAGCTATTTGTCTTAACATTTTCCCTCATATAAACATGTTTTCACGCATTTGCAAACAGAGTAGACCAAGATCAGACGGCTCCTATAGAGCAAATGCTCTTTTTATCACAATGGTTCAAAATTACACATTTCTAAAAGTTTCCCCTTCTCTAGTAAAAGTTCCTTTTCGGTAGAATTATTCAGAGGTTGAATAAAACAGCCTGAGGTAATAGGTCTTAAAGTACTCTATCGGTATGAGGGAATGGGTCTAAAAATAGTCTATGAAGGAATGGGCTAACCGCGTATTCACTGTTTGAAAACGTCCTTTAAGTCGTTTTATGTATTAAAGGTCATCCCACTATAAAATACGTCAGCTCAATGTTTCGATCTATTCAAGATTTTGAGAGTATTTTAATCTTGTGTCAAACAGCTTGGAACAAGACGAGAAGCCGGTTTAGGCCTGCTCGGCGTCTCATCTGAATCCAACCTGTTTCTAAACTGAATGATGGATTTGTACGTGACGAAATTAGACCACCAGGCGAGAGTAAATCGTTCGATGTTTAACTGGGGTTCTATATGAAGGAACGTTACTTACATGATATTATCTTTACGACTAAATATGGCCATTGGCCTCAAAGAGAGTCACGCTCAGTAGATAAATAAGATAAGAATGAACCAAGTGACCAAGTGACCAAGTCATACTATTTGCGTTGTATTTTCGAGACAAATGGAATTTCGAAACAACTGGAACAAAATAATGTTTGTTTATTTCTGGTTACCAGACCGCTCCGCAACTGTAACAGAAATAATGTTCAAAGCCAACAACGACTACAACTGTTCTGTATTTGTGTGTGTGTATGTGTGTGTGTGTGTGTGTGTGTGTGTGTGTGTGTGTGTGTGTGTGTGTGTGTGTGTGTGTGTGTGTGTGTGTGTGTGTGTGTGTGTGTGTGTGTGTGTGTGTGTGTGTGTGTGTGTGTGTGTGCGTGTGTGTGTGTGTGTGTGTGTGTGTGTGTATGCGAGCGCTTGCTGTTGCTTTTTAGTTATTGTGTATGAGATTGTGTGTATGTGCTTGTCCGTACGCACTCACGTCTGTGCGCACTCAAGCACGTATGTTTGTATTATGTGTGTGCATATATATATATATATATATATATATATATATATATATATATATATATATATATATATATATATTACGTGACGTCATGTGGGCGTGCAGTGTCGTCATCGACTTTTACAACATAAACAAACTTGATTTAATCCTTTTATCTGGACAAATAGTTGAGACAAAGGTAAGCAAATGTGTTAAATTTGATGTTTATGTTTAATTATACCTTTTCGTCCTATCGTTTTCTTCCTATTGGCTGAACCAAACTTGCATCCCAGTGGGGTTAATACACATGCACTATACCTCACAAAATACAACGTCGACGTGGAAAATATTATGCTAGTAGGAAGTGACTGTATTTCGTGACGTTGCATGATATTTGTTATGCAGTGCTTAGTTTATATTCAATATAAGAGACACCAGGTACTGCATAACGAATATATCTTAGCGACTACCTTTAATTTCAAGCATTTACACTCATGATTGCATCTAAGGCCTATATGTCTTTGAGCGGACGTATTTCCTTCTTAGAAACAACCACAAAATGCTATAGAATAATGGATGTCTTACACAATATCTAAACAGTTCATTGAATATTTAATCTTATACACGTATCATTTCGTATAATCTTTCTGTCATAGATCTATATTTTAATAGTTTTCTTCATATAGATACTGTTTTTATAAACACGTTAAAAGTGTTAGAACAAATGTACAATTGTTCTAAAAATAGCACATATTGTATCTAGGAGCATCAAGGGAATTAACTCTTGCGACCTTGAATTATTTTTCTTGTAAATTAATTACCTGCCTTTAATAGAAAAAAGAAACAAATGTCATTTATATATTTTGTTTTTGTGTTTTATCATTATAAAGCTAACTAATGTTTATACACGTATTTCAATGCCAATAAAGCATAAATTATATATACAGGTATGCATTTTTAAAAACTATGTTACTAGAATAAACATAAATGATTTTTATAAGTTGGAGAAAAGCAAATGGCTGTCAAGCAAGGGAATTAACTCTTATAATTATAAAGACATGACAAGTATTTTAGTAACCCCATATGGAATTTATGGGGTTTTCACGTGACCTCAATTGACCAATGGAATGACTAGAATTTAGTAGGACGTAAGATAAATGACGTTATTACTGAAATGGTCCCTAAAAGGTAATAAAACTGACAGTTAAGAGTTGATAATTTGTTTGCGGACATTTCAGTCAGTGTTCTGCAGTGTTTAAACCTGGGCCCATATTGTTTATTCACAATTCTACATCTAACGTGGACTACGTTGGTTCGCATGAGAGACGTGTTCTTTCCTAAAACGGGTTTTCATGCCTTAGGAAACAGGTAGACCCAGATCAAATGGCTTCTGAAGGATCTGTCTGATCAGGGTCTGCTCTGTTTTGTTATGAAATGATAATAGATCTGACTCTACAGTTTCTACCAATACCAGACAGCCATGTGTTCATATGCGATTATACGCCTCAAATGAGTAATGTTTCTGGTGTCATTATATTCATTATTTATGTATTATTTCTTACATGAATATTAAACAGGGAAATGATTGAGATTGTCAAGTCGTCAACTAATGATCATTTACACAGCCAAGACATCTACATGCTGTCTGGCAACACACGTATGTAGTGACGTCGATTTTATATTTTGATTGTGTAATATCACTTTGATATAGTATGCAACAAGAGTGACTTAAATATCACATTGATAAAGTTTTTCAAGAAAAGTGTGACACATGGCGAGAAACAATAACGCTATACTGCTGCTGGTTGGTATCGTGTCTTCAACAATGGCATTTATCGACATGCCCACGCCAAGTATTGAAGAGCGACTAGGGCGACTTGAGGCGAAGTTACAATTATGTGACTGTGCAAGTAAGAAATTCATAATACCGCCGCGGAAAAAAACTTCAATATGTAGAACGGCACGTGCCCTTGCACGTCTTAATTGTTAAATCCTTTCTTACATAACTTATTCTCTCCTAGACTTTTTTTAGACCCAACCTCTTTGAATAAATTTGCCGCAAAGGAGCATAGGCTATAGAAAGGGAGAGTTTTAGAATTGTGTAGTCTTGAAACCATTGTGATAAATAGAGCATTTGCTCCACAAGAGCAAATGTTCTATTTATCACATTGGTTTCAAAATGTGAATTTTATAGAGCCGCAAAAATGCGTCACTAGGGGGTTATGTGTTATATACGCCTTTCTACGCCCCTGTAAAAGTCACTTTTTGAAAACATTTTGATAAGTAGAGTATTTGCTCCTAAAATTTTCCTTTTCTCTAGTTAATGCTCCTTTTCGGTAGATTTATTCAAAGAGGTTGGATTTAAAAACACCTTATGAAGGAAAGGGTTAAATACCTTAACCTTAGGACAGTAATTACTTGTTTCCCCTTTATTGATGTTTGGTATATAATTTTTTGTTTTGTTTACATGTCAAAAAACAACGGTGGATCTATATTTTAGCATAATTTTACAACAGAACCGCTTTAAAACATCCCCTTAGTGAATACACATAGTGATGGTCTCTAATTTCAACGCGTTTTTAAAATGCCTACAAATTACATACATTATTTGTTTATATGCTGAAAGGAAGTGCCAAAAACCCGATCAGATAAACGTTGAAGACAAAACGTTAATGTGTTTGATAGCGAAGAAGATATTCAGAGCGATGATGACGATCTCACTGTATTCTTTCGGGTTGAAATTTAGTTCGAAAAAGGCCTATACTGTTTAACACATACGAATCGACGTAAACCGTTTATTCGTGTATCACAGGGAACATTTTTCGATTCTTGACAATCCTCATACAGTAATAATAATTCAACATAACAACTAAATGTTAATGAAAATATCCGTTTGTTGTATGGAATATCATTTTAACCCACTCTATGACATTGGCATCTTTTGGCGCCTCTGTAAAGTCACCTTCTGAAACCATTATGGCCATAGGAGCAAATGCTGTATTCATCACAATAGTTTCGAAACTACATGTATATTATTACCAGCAAATGCTGTATTCATCACAATAGTTTCGAAACTATTACCAGAGTTTCCTTGTTTCTAGTAAATGCTCTCTTACAATGGATTTATTCAAAGCAGCTGGGACTAAAAGCAGCCTATGAGAGAATGGTCTAAATATAGTTCATGGGGGAATGATTTTAAAACAGCATATGAGGGAATGATGGCAAGTTGGGAAATCAGTTTTTTTACGTTAACGTTTCACGATTTTATTGGTGAGACTGTTAATTTAACCATTTCCAGACAGAAACGTCTTTTAACGCCTTTTAACGCCCTTTGAGGACTTTACAAATAGAAAAGACCATAGACACGCCTTTGCAAGGCAAACATGTCCAGGTCACACGGCCCCTATAGGAGCCGTCTGATCATGATCTGTTCTGTTTATGGAATAATATAGAGTATATTTCTAGAGTTTTGCCATGATGAAATATGTCTTATGTTCCATTATCTAACTAATATTCATGCTGTTATTGTTCCTTATATTAATGTTCATAGTGTACTGTTGAACTTCGATATATCGAACTTCAAGGGACCATACAAATTACTTCGAGATAACAGAAGTACGAGTTATCCGAACTCTAATCTAGACAATTGTTCAAGTTCACAGCATAATGCAGGTCTAAAGTAATGCTGAAAGCTCCTGTATGAACTTTCATCATTACCTTAAACCTGTATTAAGCCTGTCACATGTGTTTCTAGATATGCGCAGTGATTTTCTTTGTTCTTTTGTTTTTGGTAATTATGGAAGGACCGAGCTTTCAGTTCGAGTTACCCTGAAATTCGAGTTCGGGTACAAATACCCTGTATGTTTATTAGTCTGTCTGTCCGTTCTTCGGTCTGTCCGGAGCATTACCCGGTCATCTTCCAATGAATCTTTTTCAAGCTTTTTCAAGCTTTGTATACTTCTTTGTCATTATATGGCATTGTGCACCTGTGATTTTAGTCATGATCACTTGTAGCCTATTGACTGATATATCAGTTAGAGAATTTTTTGACTTTTTGTTTTCTTGGAGGGATGTGGCCTGAGCATTAGTAATACCAAATGGACAATACTTATTCAATATCATATGTACGTGCAAATCCGATATGGGTATTATGATATATGTGTTTTCCTACGAAGCCAGTGTATCAATTTCCTATTAAAGCAAAGTTGCCTTCGTAGGAATACAAATCTATTATAATACTCATATAAATTGTCGTAGCAAAACATTTTGATAATAATACGTAGTTGGCCCACAGTGATATTTCAGTGCAGTATTTATGCTTCCCTATCCCTGTGACCCAGTTGCTCTTTTTTATGTATTGATTTTTGTTTCCTTCAGATCATACGATTCCAACATCAGTCGCTTTCCATGCATGCCTGTCCAACAGTTTGTACAATGTTGGCGCTCATCAACAAATTGTCTTCGATAATGTGGTTACA
This sequence comes from Azorinus chamasolen, assembly GCA_963576725.1. Classification (NCBI taxonomy): domain Eukaryota; kingdom Metazoa; phylum Mollusca; class Bivalvia; order Cardiida; family Solecurtidae; genus Azorinus; species Azorinus chamasolen. The sequence continues at coordinate 14,970,622 of OY755250.1, read as the reverse complement.
AATAAGGGCAGTGGGTACAATAACGTACACGGTCATTTCACAGCCCCTGTCAGTGGCATGTATGCCTTCTTTGTCACCATCACCAATATACCTAAACATTCTGCAAGTTTTCAACTGTTGCGAAATGGTCAATGGATTGGGCACATCCTTGCCCATGGAACTGATAACAATCCATCTATGTATGTAACGTCAACATTGGCTGCGACGACGCAACTGGACGCTGGAGGAGAAGTATGGGTCCAAAATGCATACAGTTATTCGACTGTAGAAGAATTGGACGGCGCCAACTGGTCATGTTTTACAGGATTTCTTATCTCAGTGTTATAAACCATGGGTATACAGTATATAAATATCACATCCTATGGAGAGAGACAACACGTTTTGTCAACCCGAATGGTGCGGTGTCAGTTCGTATGTGGCTCTCCCTGTTTGACTATTTTCCCATATTGGTTATGTCCACCAAAGCGTTAGCATTACCATACCGAGGGTTGACAATACGTGCGTTCGCACTCCATAGGATGTGATATTTATTTTATTATACCGAACAGCACAATTAATTTCGTCAGCAAAAATATTTATTCAATGACAACAATAAACAGTTTGAAACAAAAGTTATAGAGCTACTCGGTGCTTAAAAACCGCGGAACAGCTTCATATGTCTATTCATTACATGTTATAAGTACTGGCGGAGCCCTTTTCACTGCCCAATCTTGATAGAGCCTCCTCCGAAATAGTCGCATAAACATTTCTGAAATATATCAACAAAAACAAATCAATTGTCATAATGACGTGTGTTGATCAAATTGCAAGCGTCAGATTACGTCAGTCGATGACGTCATCGGATGACGTAACGCACATAATTCAATAAGCGCTCAATGATCTAGATGTTCCGTGCCTATGGTAGCGGGAGACAGTATTTTTCCAACAGTATTTTTTCCCCGCTGGGCCTAACAGTATTTTTTTGTCACGGTGGCCTATGGGAAATTACATGTAACATTGTAAATGAAATTGGGGTATAACACTTGTATCAACAGCTTAGACTATTTATTTTTCAACCCTGGACACACATGTACTGTCGTTTGCTAATAATGTACACCAAACAGTCTTCTCGCAAGTCATTATGTATTTTATTGCAAATTTTCAGACTATCGTAACTGTGTATAATGTTAAGATTTTACTCTTGAATAGTCATGTAAGAAATATTCTGGCACAAAACGTGCTGTTGTAGTCCCGCTAGACCATGTATTAACAAGGCGATTCTCGTGCTCACGCGCTGTTGTTGACCGGTTTTAATTATGCCTATTCTGGGCCTAAGGTAAACAACGGACGCGAATGCTACATCGTTTTGGCCTAAGCTAGGTGAACGCCGGGGTGTGAGTATTTCCAGGAGCACCGACAATGAACTGTTTTAGTGATAGACATATTGAATGAAATTCCGTGTAAACGGTATTTGATACAATCATGAATAGCGAGAATAATGCAAGAATAGCGTTAATACACCTTTATTTTCGGGCAATAACATCTGCAGTGTTCCTCGGGAATGTCGTTGCCCTCGCCCTTCGGGCCCGGGCCAACAACAGTCCCTGGGGACACTGCAGATGTTATTGCCCGAAAAAACGTGTATTAACCCTCTAATGACACCTTGATTATTACTTGCATTTTAATCAAGCCATATGAAGACGGGAATATTTGGTCAAAAAAGAAACTGCAAAATCAAATATCATAATATGTGTATTATTTCAGAATCTAATGGAGCAGTCCCTTAGCAGACGGCTCCTACAGGAACCATTCGATCTGGGTCTATTTTTCTTGCACAGACGTGAAATACTAAAGTCTAGATCTTATTGTTATGAATGCCTTCCTTGAGCATGTCGTCCAATATCATTGAACCTGATATTAATAGACTCTATGTATATTTTGTCTAAGCTGGGTCTACCCTGTTTGTAAATGCGTGAAAACACGTTTATATGAGAGGAAGCGTTCATATACTCTATGGTATATTTCGTCTAATCTGGGTCTACCCTGTTTGTAAAAGCATGGACGTGCATGGACGTGCGTTCCTATCAGGGTGAAATAATGTATTTACAACCGACAGTGACGACAACTAACATAAAACGTGATCAGAATGTTTTTGATGACGTATAAATCATAATAAATGGATTGTATCTTATATGCGTTTGTTTATCATTGAGTATTGAACGACCTGGATTATTTAGCTATACCCTCTGCATAATAGGTGATTAACCCTTTCCCTGTTTTATATTTATTCCAAATTTCAATATTCATGGACAGAATAAGTATAATGAAATATGGAAAGTAGATCATTGTAGCCATTTTGCCAATAGCAAACAGAGCAGACCCTGATCAGATAGCTACTATAGGAACCGTCTGATCTGGGTATACTCTGCTTGTGAAAACACGTTTATATGAAGAAAGGGTTAATAAAGGTTTAACGTAGATTGGAGTTTCCGCATCTCTCATTCTCCAGCAGGTGCAAAGTTTCTGGAACCATACCTCATTTGAGATGTGGGTCTGGCAACTTTACCCCTGCCTCGGTGCCATGCAACCTATATAATATTGCGATGCCGTAAATCCAAACTCTCTCATACTCTCATTTACATTTGTTTACTACAAACTTGGACTATATATTTAGCTAGTCTTATCTTACTCGTTATCTAACTAATAGCTTCAACATGAAACACACTATATCATTTCCTTGACCAATTTACCGCCAATAACGCAATAACAAATAGTGCAGTCCCAGATCAGACGCCACCTTTTCTGGGACTACTCTGTTTGCAAATGCGTGAAAACACGTTTATATGAAGGAACGGGTTAATACTAGGCACACATGCACGCACGCATGCACGCACGCACATGTCATGCACATTCAGTTATAGAATTGTTTTGACATGCACGTACTGTGCATATTTACAATAACATGCAACAGCGCAATGGAATCTTTTATCTGTTTGCAACACAACACAATGTTAAATATCTTATCATATCAGGGCATATCTTAAATGCCAAACTCTTGACAAATTGATTTAGGTCCTGTAGAGTTCATATTATTTCGTCAGCAACTTTAATGCTCACAATATTAAACATCTAATTACGTTTCTCGCCTAGTTTCTTTCAAGCATAGTGTTGAAGTGATATCAAACAAGATCCTGGTGAGACATCGATGTGCTACTTGACCCTTTCAGTGTGTGAAACGAGTCACTAATGTAATTTGCAAACAACGTAGACCCAGATAAGAAGACTCCTAGAGGAGCCCTCTCATCAGGGTCTGCACTTTTAGTCATATTACACGTTTCTTTAAAACTGTTCTATTCGCGGTAAGGTTGACGTGTTTGAAGTTAGGAATAGTCCGATCAAAAATAAGCACTTGCCTGGTAGATGCATTTTTTAAATAAAAACAACAAAGTAGACTCCCAACTTGGTCAATACATGACTCGGATCCTACTAGGTCTACACTATGGTCAATACATGAATCAGCACCTACTTGGTCTACTCTATGGTCAATACATGACTCGGCTCCTACTAGGTCTACACTATGGTTAATACATGACTCGGCTCCTACTAGGTCTACACTATGGTTAATACATGACTCGGCCCCTACTGGGTCCACTCTATGGTCAATACATGACTCGACTCCTACTGGGTCTACACTATGGTTAATACATGACTCGGCTCCTACTAGGTCTACACTATGGTCAATACATGACTGGGCTCCTACAAGGTCTACACTATGGTCAATACATGACTCGGCTCCTACTAGGTCTACACTATGGTCAATACATGACTCGGCTCCTACTAGGTCTACTCTATGGTCAATACATGACTCGGCTCCTACTAGGTCTACACTATGGTTAATACATGACTCGGCTCATACTAGGTCTACACTATGGTCAATACATCACTCGGCTCCTACTAGGGCTGATCTATGGTAAATACATGACTCGGCTCCTATTGGGTCTACACTATGTGCAAAACATGACTCGGCTCCTACTGGGTCTACACTATGTGCAAAACATGACTCGGCTCCTACTGGGTCTGCTCTATGGTCAATACATGACTCGGTTCCTACTAGGTCTACACTATGGTCAATACATGACTCGGCTCCTACTAGGACTGCTCTATGGTCAATACATGACTCGGCTTCTTTAGGGTCTACACTATGTGCAAAACATGACTCGGCTCCTACTGGGTCTACACTATGTGCAAAACATGACTCGGCTCCTACTGGGTCTGCTCTATGGTCAATACATGACTCGGCTCCTACTAGGTCTACACTATGGTCAATACATGACTCGGCTCCTACTAGGTCTACACTATGGTTAATACATGACTCGGCTCCTACTAGGACTGATCTATGGTCAATACATGACTCGGCTCCTACTAGGTCTACACTATGGTTAATACATAACTCGGCTCCTACTAGGACTGCTCTATGGTCAATACATGACTCGGCTCCTTTTGGGTCTACACTATGTGCAAAACATGACTCGGCTCCTACTGGGTCTACACTATGTGCAAAACATGACTCGGCTCCTACTGGGTCTGCTCTATGGTCAATACATGACTCGGCTCCTACTAGGTCTACACTATGGTACATGACTCGGCTCCTACTGGGTCTACACTATGGTACATGACTCGGCTCCTATTGGGTCTACACTATGTGCAATACATGACTCGACCCCTACTGGGTCCACTCTATGGTAAATACATGAATCGGCTCCTACTAGGTCTACACTATGGTTAATACATGGCTCGACTCCTACTAGGTCTACACTATGGTTAATACATGACTCGGCCCCTACTGGGTCTACTCTATGGTCAATACATGACTCGGCCCCTACTGGGTCTACTCTATGGTCAATACATGACTCGGCTCCTACTGGGTCTACTCTATGGTCAATACAACATGACTGGGCTCCTATTGAGTATACTCTATGGTCAATACATGACTCGGCCCCTACTGGGTATACTCTTTGGTCAATACAACATGACTCGGCTCCTATTGAGTATACTCTATGGTCAATACAACATGACTCGGCTCCTATTAAGTATACTCTATGGTCAATACAACATTACTCGGCCCCTACTGGGTCTACACTATGGTCAATACATGACTCGGCCCCTACTGGGTATACTCTATGGTCAATACAACATGACTCGGCCCCTAAAGGGTATACTCTATGGTCAATACAACATGACTCGACCCCTACTGGGTCTGCTCTATGTGCAAAGGCGTTAAAAGGTAAAGGTTAACAAAGTGTCCTGTTTGTACAGTACAATAACGTAAAGTACAGTACAATACAATACAATATAATACAATACAGAACAGAACAGAACAGAACCGTACAGTACAGTATAGTACATAACTCGACCGTACAAAACAATAAAGTACAGTACAGTACAATATAGAAAAATACACTACAGTAAGTACAGTACCGTACAGTATATACAGTACAATACAATATAGTACAGAACGGAACAGAACAGAACAGAACAAAACAAAACTGAACAGTACAGTAAATACAGGACAGAACAGCACAGTGAAGTACAGGACAGGGCAGAACAGTACGGTACAGTACAGTACAGAACAGGACAGCACAGCACGCACAGCACAGCACAGTACAGTACAAGACAGCACAGCACAGCACGCACAGCACAGCACAGTACAGTACAGGACAACACAGCATAGTAGAGTACAGTACAGGACAACACAGCACAGCACGCACAGCACGCACAGAACGCACAGCACGCACAGCACAGCACAGCATAGTACAGTATAGTACAGGACAGCACAGCACAGCACGCACAGCACAGCACAGCACGCACATCACAGCACAGCATAGTACAGTACAGTACAGGACAGCACAGCACGCACAGCACAGCACAGCACGCACAGCACAGCATAGAACAGTACAGTACAGGACAGGACAGCACAGCACAGCACAGCACGCACAGCACAGCATAGTACAGTACAGTACAGGACAGCACAGCACAGCACGCACAGCACAGCATAGTACAGTACTGTACAGGACAGCACAGCACAGCACAGCACGCACAGCACAGCATAGTACAGTACAGGACAACACAGCACAGCACGCACAGCACGCACAGCACGCACAGCACAGCATAGTACAGTACAGTACAGGACAGCACAGCACAGCACAGCACGCACAGCACAGCATAGTACAGTACAGTACAGGACAGCACAGCACAGCACAGCACGCACAGCACAGCATAGTACAGTACAGTACAGGACAGCACAGCACAGAACGCACAGCACAGCATAGTACAGTACAGTACAGGACAGCACAGCACAGCACGCACAGCACAGCATAGTACAGTACAGTACAGTACAGGACAGCACAGCACAGCACGCACATCACAGCATAGTACAGTACAGTACAGGACAACACACCACAGCACGCACAGCACAGCATAGTACAGTACAGTACCGGCCAGCACAGCACAGCACAGCACGCACAGCACAGCATAGTACAGTACAGTACAGTACAGGACAGCACAGCACAGCACAGCACGCACAGCACAGCATAGTACAGTACAGTACAGGACAGCACAGCACAGCACAGCACAGCACAGCACGCACAGCACAGCATAGTACAGTACAGTACAGTACAGCACAGCACAGCACGCACATCACAGCATAGTACAGTACAGTACAGGACAGCACAGCACAGCACGCACAGCACAGCATAGTACAGTACAGTACAGGACAACACAGCACAGCACGCACAGCACAGCATAGTACAGTACAGTACAGGACAGCACAGCACAGCACGCACAGCACAGCATAGTACAGTACAGTACAGGCACGCACAGCACAGCACGCACAGCACAGCACAGCACAGCACGCACAGCACAGCATAGTACAGTACAGTACAGGACAGGACAGGACAGGACAGCACAGCACGCACAGCACAGCATAGTACAGTACAGTACAGGACAGAGAATATCATAGAATAGTATAGCAGATCAGAGCAGAGCAGAACAGGACAGCACAGCAGAGCATATTATCAAAGTCAGTTTCTAAGTCATATACACCACTATAGAGTCGTTTTGCCGGGGGAGGAGTCGGGGGAGAGAAGGGGATCAGGGGAACAGGGGAGAGAGAGGGGGGGGTGTTGCTATATCTGAGTAATCAGCCTCATATTGTACTACAATCGCATGGCAAGATTTTTCAACTAGTCCGAATGCTTTGTTTTCTTAATTCTTTACTGCATCACTAGTCAGTCAAGAAATAATGTCATCGTGGATATCAATTACTAATTCATTTCATAATTGCGCTACGAACATGGACATTATATATCATGACATAATCTGTAGAAAAAGATCTGTATAATTCCATAAGCAAGCACAGCAGATCCTGATCAGACGGTTCCTACAGGAGACATCTACTCTGTGTCTACTGTTTTCAAAGACGTAAAATGCATATTGTTGTTAACCCACGATACATATATGGGACTTAGGCAAACAGTGTAGATTCTGATCAGACGCCGCGTAATGCGGCGTCTGATCAGAGTCTACGCTGTTTGCTGATAGGAATTTCAATATAAAACAAAACGAAATTGAGAATTTTGACCAGGCAACCCTTAGATAGAAAATGGACTAATCCAATAAATAAGCCTGGAAGAATCCACTGGGAGCAAATGAAAGTATCCTTTTCTATAGTTAATGCTCCTTTTCGGTAGATTAATTCAAAGAGGTTGGGTCTAAAATTAGTCTAGGAGGGAATGAGTTAAGCTTGATAAAAGTGAGACGTGCTATCAGTCATTTATTTCCAACCAGTATGCAAGTATCATGACGAATCTGTCATGATTGGGTTAAGAGTAAACATAGATAATAGTCTAACTGGTCAGTTAAAGTTGTTAAGATAAATTCAAACATACCCCGGCCTTAACTCATTGCCTCATAGACTATCGATAGACTCAATCTTTTTGAATGAATATAGCGAATAGGAGTATTTACTATAGACAAAAGGAAACATTTAGGATCGCGAAGACATTATTGTTATAAATAGAGCATTTGCTCCTATGGAGCAAATGTTCTATTTATCACAATGGTTTCAAAATAAAAGCGAATTTTCGGCGTCTCGTCAGAATCCAAGCTGTTTGACACTCAGTAACTCGGCGTCTCGTCAGAATCCAAGCTGTTTGACACTCGATCAATAGTTTCTCAAAAACTTGATCTAAATTCAGCAACAACTGTAGCAGGTCGGAGTTTGAGCTGACATTCTTTTTGTCTAATAGAGGGTGCGATCTGATCTTGTAGAGGGCGCGATCTGATATTTACCAGCAGGCTAAGGGTTCATCCTTGTCTAGTAGAGGGCACGCTCTGATCTTTTCCAGCAGGCTAAGGGTTCGTCCTTGTCTTGTAGAGGGCGCGATCTGATCTTGTCCAGCAGGCTAAAGGTTCATCCTTGTCTTGTTCACGACCTGGACTGCTTTTGCAAACAGCATTACTCGGTGTTTCAGCAGGATCCCAGCAGTTTGAGAATCGGTCAATAGTCTCTCAAATGATTGATACAATCAGAAATAACTCAAAATTTCAACCAAAAAAATCCAACTTTACTTCATGAATATTCATGTCAAAATAATGACATAATGAATATTAATTAGATGTATTCTCATAATGGCATATGGATATTGAATATTTCAGTCATGGCACGAAGTGTGAAATCAGGTATCTACGTTATTTCATAAGCAAACAGTAGACCCTGATCAGATGGTTCCTGTAGGTTCCTCTACTCTTTTTGCAAATATGTCAAAAAGTGTATAATTTTATATTGAGTAAACGGTTAAGCAGAGATCATTATAGCTTTAGCTTGGTAAGGGATATTCCTTTTCGCTGTCACGTATTGTGGTTGAAAAATGTATACATGTGTATGTCTTTTATTATTAAAATTTTATTCCCTACCTTTTTAAAGGAAAACAAATTATCACAGTGATAAACAGTTTTAGTCTAGTTACCCGGCGTCTCTTCTGGCCCCGAGGTTATAAAACGTTTTGCTTGAGTCTGAGATAATTCCGAAGCATCTGATTGGTCAGAGTTTGAGCTTGCTAAGTATCTGACCAACCAGATACCTGAGAATGATCTCAGACTCAGTAGTTTTATACCCTTTGACCTTGGGTCCAAATTGTTTGAAAGGGCGGTGACGAATTCGACAGAGTCCGCGAAAGATTCATGGACACATTTTCCAGATCAACAAGTGTCGTCTGCTTGATAAATTACATTGCCACGTGCTTATTATGATAGAGCGGAAATTCTTCAACCTTTCACTCCATACATACAAATTTTTAACGCCTTTGCAAACAGAGTTGACCCAGATCAGACGGTTCCTGAGCATTTGAACAAATCGATCATTCAGGCAGTGTTTATAATAAAATCGCCGGTGGTATCAAAATATCTAAAAAATGTCCAACTAATTCTCATAAAACATATTGAAACACTCGACATTCCCTTATTATTGCAGATTATTGTAAATTATTCTTATAAGTTTTAAAATATGAAATGTATCAATTAAGGTCAGTCAAATTGTATATTGAAAGGAATTAAAATTATTTTTTTATTTTTTGAAATATGAATTGTATCATTTAAGATCAGTCAATTACTGTAATGCATGTATGATATCCGGGAAATCACCCAATAATAGACATATATGCATGGGGAACATCGACGATATTTCCCGGAGATTGTCGATTTAATACGACTGGTACTGTCGTGATTAACACTATGTCCATGAAAAACCTAATGATTTCATGACTTTTTATTAGCTGAACTTATTATGGCATATGTTCACTGGAGTGTTTGGTTTGGACATAAACTGTAGAGTTAAATCTAGTACAATTGTATTTGTAAACAAAGCAGACCTTGATCAAACGGCTCCTATAGGAACCGTCTGATCTGGGTCTACTCTTTTTGAAAATGCGTGAAAAGTCGTTTACAGAATGAAAGGGTTAAGTTAAGTTATGAATCAACAACTCGGCAACAATTCGTCTAAATTCGTATTAAGTCGCATTTAACCGTGAATATCCGATCCGCGTAACGGGCGGCCACGGTTGTTTCTGGAGAAAGTCATAATGAGTTCACTTACATGTATACTCGTAACACTTGCAACGTTTGCAAACAGCTCGTAATGTTCAGATGAACACGTGTTGAGCTGTTGCCATCAGTTACGGATGTTGTCCTAAACTGGACTCTCTGCTGGCGAACTGCGGTTTCGCCTACCTTAAGTTTAGGGGTATGTAAATTTGATAATGGGCAGAAGTTTAAGAGCGTAGGTAAAATGTAGACTGGTTTTAAACATTGCGGTCATTCATTCATTGATCGATACTTAAAGTACTTCTCACAAGGATATTGAATGTGTAAGGAGAGACAGTAAGTAAAAGTTTGTTTTTAACTCTATGTAAATCGTCTTTTGATACATTTTGGTATTTTATTATCTTAACCCTTTTTGCCGTAGATAAGCATATATTCCTAACCTATGTAGTGTTTTCATCTCCTTCAACAGCGTCTTCCTCGTCCCAGTTTTATTGTTTTCTGAAACATTGTTTTCGTTTTATTAACCCGTTTAGGCTGATAGGGATATCGTATGACGCCTTTAAAGATAGAGTAAACCCAGATCAGGCGGCTCCTGTAGAAAACAGAACAGACTAAATTTTGAGAGAAAGAGAGATAGAGACAGGCAGACAAAGATATATAAGAGAGCGAGAGAGAGGGAGAGAGAGACAAATAGATAGATAGAGAGACAGAGGCAGACAGAGACAGAGGCAGAGAAATAAATAAGCACAGAAAGGTAAATGAAGAATGTAGAGAAAGGAAGAGAGAAAAAGGATGGGAAAAGATAGAAAGAGACGGGACGTGATAGCCAGTTATGGGAGGTTGATACATGATAGCCAGATACGGGAGGTGCCAGATACGGGAGGTTGATACATGATAGTCAGATACGGGAGGTTGATACATGATAGCCAGATACGGGAGGGTGATACGTGATAGCCAGATACGGGAGGGTGATACATGATAGCCAGATACGGGAGGTTGATACGTGATAGCCAGATTCGGGAGGGTGATACATGATAGCCAGATACGGGAGGGTGATACATGATAGCCAGATACGGGAGGTTGATACGTGATAGCCAGATACGGGAGGGTGATACGTGATAGCCAGATACGGGAGGGTGATACATGATAGCCAGATACGAGAGGGTAATACGTGATAGCCAGATACGGGAGGGTGATACATGATAGCCAGATACGGGAGGTTGATACATGATAGCCAGATACGGGAGGTTGATACATGATAGCCAGATACGGGAGGGTGATACGTGATAGCCAGATACGGGAGGGTGATACATGATAGCCAGATACGGGAGGGTGATACGTGATAGCCAGATACGGGAGGGTGATACGTGATAGCCAGATACGGGAGGGTGATACATGATAGCCAGATACGGGAGGGTGATATACTCTGATAAATGAAACTATGAAACCGAAAAATGAAAAAAAAGGAGTTTGTCTTACATCATAGGCTCCGTTTTCAAACATTTAAGTGACACTTTTACCTTGTGGATACGCTTTTTCGCGCATTTGCAAACAGTGTAGACCCAGAATAGACGTATCCGATAGGAGCCGTCTGATCAGGATCTGCTCTGTTTGCTTAAAAACGTATATAGATACAATTATATAGAACTTATACGGATGCTATTTTTTCAGTATTACGAGGTATAATTGTTTTGTTCATAATGCCATATAACAAATCAACTAATTAATTTATTCATAAGATCATGCAAAAATACTCTTAATAACTCTTATTTAATAGTTCGACCACTACGGGCCTTTATCAAAGAGTGTTATGTCTTTGATAAAGGCCCGTAGTGGTCGAAATATTAGATAAGAGCTAAGTATTTCTGTATTATCTTAATTCCTTTTTCATTGCGCATAAGATCATGATTTCGTACATGTATATCCAAGAAGCAGGATCATGATAAAACAAACATCTCAATGTTGCATTTGTTACTTTCTAAGATCATTGAATTCTTTGCCTGCTATGCTTGACGTGACTCGCAAGTGGAAAAAACGTGGGTCCTGATGAGATGCCGAGTTACTCGGCGTCTCCTCAGTTTCCAGGCTGTTTGTCACCAGGATTGTTTGTCACCAGCATTGTTTGGCCTTGGGTTTCTCGGATGTAAGTAACAATTGCAGCATTTTCAGAGGTCTATATAAGATGTGTAAATTTAAACATTTTCAAGAATAGTTCCTTTATTTCTCCACCAATTCCTATATTGTGTCCATTTTTAGAATGGTCTCAAAAAGACGAGTCTAAAGAGTGGACACATTCTAGGGTTTGGTGGGGAAGTGAGGGTTCTAGTATTTGTGTATGCACCGTTATCTGTAGCTCTGACTGTAGAGTTAAGGCATACATTATTTTTGTAGCATGAACAGGAATAAAAAGAGAGAGACTTGATTGATCATAAGAGGATTCCGCATGTATTAACCATTTTCCCGCTAAATCAAATCATGATTCCCTTTTACTAACAACATGGATCCAGATGAGACGCCGAGTAACTCGACGTCTCATCAGGATCCAAGCTCTTTGACACCTGGTCAGTAGTTTCTCAAAAGCTTCATCGAATCAGCAGTATACAAACTAGCGCAAGATCCAGATTTGAGCAGACATTATTTTTACCGCGGGTTCAGGGATAAATAGATGCAAATGACATTGGAGTGGCCGGGAAACTTACTGCCGACATGTTTGTTTGTTTGTTTTGTTTTGTTTGATGTCCTTAAGTTCATATCGAGTGCTATTTGAGGCCCGGGAGAGGTGATAGTTAAGAGGTGATAGTTAAGAGGTGATAGGTAAGAGGTGATAGGTAAGAGGTGATAGGGGAGGTTAGGATACAGCAGTTAAATCTTCATACAATGCGACCACTCGATAGAAATAGAATTCTGGATTTTTATTACAGGTGGTACCTTAATCCATAACTCAATAAAAACGCTTTTGCAAACAGAGTAGACCCAGATCAGACGGCTCCTATATGAGCCATCTCATCAGGGTCTGCTCTGTTTGCTTATGATATAGATATGGTTTTCTGCCAAGACAAGCATTTCTTGTGTATGTGTGCTATTACAAAAAATGATCTGATTAATATCCATGGTGTATTATTTCTTTCATAATTATTCATGGAATGAATGATTAATCCTTAATCCTTAACTCAACAAATACGCTTTTGCTAACAGGGTAGACCCAGATCAGATGTCTCCCACAGGAGCCGTCTGATCAGGGTCTGCTCTGTTTACTTATAGTATGGATATGGTTTTGGTGTGCTATCATAAAAATCTTCATTAATATTCACGGTGTATTTTTTCTTTCATAATTATTTATCGAATAAATGATTAATGCAGGACAAAAGTGATTAAGAAAGAAGCTTTTTAGCTCCTATAGAAATGATGACATGGATGAGTGTAAACGTTTAAAGTGAAATATTTTGGAGTCAAGTTTTTTATGTGCAAGTTTTCGTCCACTTATTTTGAAATATACAAGATATCTTAGCGGAAATGGTTGCAGAAAAATATTTGAAAATACATGAGATGTACTCTCGAATGATTCTTGCTGTACTTACTCGTCTTTGGCTACTCCTTCTTTTAAATTCTACGCCAACCTAGACAAGATATAATTAACCTTTAGCCTGCTATGGGTGGATGAGTGAATACCAATGCAAACAGTTTGGGTCCAGATGAGACGCCGAGTAACTCGACGTCTCATCAGGATCCAAACTGTCTGACACCCTGATTGCATTTTAGTAGGCAAACTGATTATAGGTTGAATTATGAAAATATTGTAGGTGAAAAATTATGTACGAATAATTTGCTCAGCAAGCTAAATGTTTATATCTCTAATAGTTTGGATCCTGGTGAGATGCCGAGTTACTCGGCGTCTTATCTTGATTCAAACTGTTTGTAAAGATAATCGCAGGTTCGCATATTGCAGACTAAAGGCTAAGAATGATGTTGTATAAACTACAAAGACTATTTAAGATAAAGCTACTCAACACCAGTAGTTATTGCTTTCTACCCCAAATGTTTATTACTTTACAAGCCCATCTCGGGTTTGTATTGACAGACTCGACAGTTCTGCTGTTAGAGTGTACGCTTTTAAAGCAGGGGATCGCGGCCTCGATGCCCGACTGGACAAATAATTATGTTTGCTCATGAAGCGATAACCAATAGAAATACAGTTGAACTTCGATAACTCGAACTTCAAGGGACCATACAAATTAGTTCGAGATAACAGACGTTCGAGTCATCCGATTTCTGATCTGAACAGTTGCTTAGGTTCACGGCTTAATGCAGGTCTAAAGTAATGCTGAAGTTCCTGCAGGAGCTTTCAGAATTACTTTAGACTGTTCATTAAGCTATCACACGTGTTTCTAGATATGCGCAGTAATATATTTAGAGCAATTTTGTATTGTAAGTTTTGGAAGGACCGAACTTTTAGTTCGAGTTATCCCGAAGTACGAGTTATCCGAGTTCGAGATATCGAAGTTCAACTGTACATTGTTTTAGGATTCAAGCTGTTTAAAACGAGATACATCAACTAACATGACCCCTTTACTCCATCGATACGCTATTCTTTCTTTTATACGTGTATTTCTTGTTTAACCCTTAGCTCCATATGCATCAGTTAAAACCTTAGCAAGCAGAGTAGATCCAGATCAAATGATCACGGTCTGATATGTTTGTTATAATATAATAAATACAATAAAACTCGATTTTCGAACACTAAAATACGTATCATTATGGATTTTTAAGACTGTTGGCAGCCTAATGCATGATGAAAGGTATGTAGAATGCTCATACAGGAGCGTTCTGCATGTATGACTTTCACCATGCATTAAGCAGCTACCAGCCTAAAATGATCTGAATTCTTCTAAACAAAAAAATCGAATAATCAAGATTTTACAGTATTTCATTCCACCGATTCGGTCATAGATAAAACTCCAAGTTGTGACAATGCCATTATACAACTACAGCTAAGTGATATATCCATACAGCATGATACATGACAATGCTATTATAAAACTACAGCTAAGTGATATATCCATACAGCATAATACATGACAATGCTATTATACAACTACAGCTAAGTGATATATCCATACAGCATAATACATGACAATGCCATTATACAACTACAGCTAAGTGATATATCCATACAGCATAATACATGACAATGCCACTATACAACTACAGCTAAGTGATATATCCATACAGCATAATACATGACAATGCTATTATACAACTACAGCTAAGTGATATATCCATACAGCATAATACATGACAATGCCATTATACAACTACAGCTAAGTGATATATCCATACAGCATAATACATGACAATGCTATTATAAAACTACAGCTAAGTGATATATCCATACAGCATAATACATGACAATGCCATTATACAACTACAGCTAAGTGATATATCCATACAGCATAATACATGACAATTCCATTATACAACTACAGCTAAGTGATATATCCATACAGCATAATACATGAGTAGTCACGGGGTATATGTGAACAAAGTATATAGCACGTGTCGTCAATGGTATTAACCCTTTGCTCCATAAATACGTCATAGATTCTAGTACGTAATGTATGACGTTAGAGATACTTTTTACGCCTTTGCAAACAGGGTAGACCTAGATCAGACGGCTCTTATGGGATCAGTGTCTGCTCTCTTTGCTTGTGGAATAACATATATATTAAGTAGTATGTTGTACCCATACCCGAAAACGTGTTTGTTGATGTGCAACAATAAACATTAATCTAATCTATATTCATGATGTCATTATTTCTAACATGAATATTCATGGAGTAAAGTGTTAACCTTGTAGTGTTACTCTGCCTCGTATCTGGATCCTAGTTATTTGTAAACGTGAGTGATGTCACGAATACCGAGATATAAGGGTTAACCCTTTCCTTCATGTAAACGCATTTCACATATTTGCAAACAGAGTAGACCCTGATCAGACGGCTCCTATAGGAGCCGTCTGATCGGGGTCTGCTCTGTTTGCTTATGATCTGTGTCTTTCTTTCTAAAATGGGTACAATGTTCCACCTTCCAGATTTCATTATAACTGTTTTGGCAAATGAATATTCCAAAGCAGGTCATGCTAAGTGAATATATAGGATATATTTGAAAATTGTAACATGACAAACAGTGCAGACCCTGATGAGAGGGTTCCCCTAGGAGCCCTCTAATCCGGGTCTACACTGTTTGTAAAGGACATTAGTGACTCGTTTCCCGCACTGAAAGCGCCTAGGTTAGCCATATCATGAATAACATAAAGTTTAGATCAAGATAAAACGATGATAACTCAATTTCAGATCAGTATCCTAACAATTTGAAATTTCTTCCTGAAGTTTCATTACTTGAATAATAGGATATGGGATAAATTAACAACCAACACGTTTTTTATTTTATTATTTTATTTTTTATTTTATTTTATTTATTTATTTTGAATAATAGGACAAATATTTAATTCATTTAGAATATGGCTGGCTACATTTTTGAAATAGACGAAAGCATTGAGTATAACTGTTTTACCCTTCTCCCCACTTGTTGTCTGCTTAAACAGTCCTCTCGTCCAACAGTCCTTTCGTCTGTTGCATTTATAAACATTAATATAATTTTCTTAAAAAAAAAGAGTAAATAATAACCAAAATGAATACACCTAGAATTACTGTCAGGCTCGAATTTTCCGGAATTTGATCTGGATTTAAACTGTAAGCGAAGTTACTGTAATATCTTTGTCAGCAGTAAAAGGAATAACAGTGAAATTGATATTAGTAAACGAAGGGTTACAAACAATAGGGTTTATTTCGTGTTCATTGGTGCGACGGAAAGTCGGCCACCAGCGACAACAGAAAATTGTAGATAAATTACGTACTGAATGAATCAATGTAGACTCTTTACTCTGCTCTACAAAAATGATGTCTGCTCAAATTTTGATGTTAGGCATTTTTGGAAAAATTGAAATTTTAGAAAGATTAGACCGAGTGTCAAACAGCTTGGATCCTGATGAGACGCCGAGTTACTCGGCGTCTCATCTGGATCCATGCTGTTTGCAAACGGGAGTAATGCTGCAGTTTGCGGACTTACGGTTTACACCCTTTCCTTGTATACATGTTTTCACGCATTTGCAAACAGAGTAGACCCATATCAGACGGCTCCTAAAGGAACCGTCTGATCAGGGTCTGCTCTGTTTGCTAGTGGGATTTGAAAGATGTTTCTTTGGTTTCTAAATTGGCTACAAGGTTCCACTTTCCATATTTCATTGTAGCTATTTTGTCTGTTAATATTCAGTAGGTATTGCAATTTGGAATAACATAGAACAGGGAAAAGGTTAAGGAAGCGGGATAAGGGTGAAGGGAACTGGATAAGAGCGAATTGTTCGCGAACTGTGCAGTGAAGTAAATTGCTACATGTATAATTATGTTTATTTCAAAGTTGCATGTGTAACTATTGTTAATTGTGTTGCATGTAAATTGTAATGACCTTTTGATAACCTTTGTAAACAGTTTGGTTACTGATGCATTCTGGTCAATGTGTTGTATATTAGGGAGTTTGGGGTTAGTGGCGTTATTGATTTGGTTGCTACTTTTTTTCGTTTATTTTCGTTTTCGAAATGGAATAAAAAGCTAAAATACTACTTTTAGAAATTAAGCAGACGACATATTTTGGGCAGACGACAAAATACACTCCCGCGTAAAGTTAATAATGTATACCTTTGTTGTCGTTAATGAAGCACTATTTTTTTGCTATTCAGACTCACTAACTGAAAACAAATAGCTCCCTTGGGGAAAGATGGTGGAATGAATTGAATATATACAATAAAACCTCTCTTATTCGAACCTCGATCATTCGATTTTTTATATAGAAGAGTTGAGAAGTTTTATACAGGTTGTTGTTAATGTAGAGTGGAAGTCGTGCAGAAAGATTCAATAGGAACTTTCTGCATTACTCTCACCCTGTATATTATTAAGCTGTCACATTTTAAAAGAACGATGATAGTATTTATTCTAGTGTTCGAATAAGCGAGATTGTACTGTTCGGATTAGCGAGGTTTTGAGTGTTCGAATGAACGAGTTTTACTGTATAGCTCTGAAATAGAGAGATATGGTGATTGAATATTAATTCAGACAATTCAGCAATGAGCGTTATTGAACAAGTCGAACAAGGAATTGGTCTGTGCATGGTTATTATAAAGGTAAAATTGGATAGTGCTCTGTTCGTCCATTTTTTCTATCTTCCTTTCTCTTTGTGTTTTTGCTTGTCTCTCTGTTTGCCTATACCACTCTCCCTCTCTCGCCATCTTTTTCTTTCTTGCCATCTTGCCTATTCATCTCTCTCTCTCTCTCTCTCTCTCTCTCTCTCTCTCTCGCTCGCGCGCGCGCGTTCTCTCTTTCTCTTTCTCTATGTCACACTCTCTGTCTCTCTGTCTGTTTGTCTGTCTGTCTGTTTCTGTCTGTCTGTCTCTCTGTGTCTCTCTGTCTGTGTCTCTCTGTCTCTCCCTCCCTCTCTGTCTCTCTGTCTCTGTCTCTGTCTCTCTCTCTCTGTCTCTCTCTGTCTGTCTCTCTGTCTGTCTGTCTGTCTCTCTCTCTCTCTGTCTCTCTCTCTGTGTCTCTGTCTCTCTCTCTCTCTCTCTCTCTGTGTGTGTCTCTCTCTGTGTGTCTCTGTCTCCCTGTCTCTGTCTCTGTCTCTCTCTGTCTCTCTTTCTCTCATAAGCAGACTGAACAGACCATGATCAGACGTTTCCTCTTAGCCATCTGATCTTGGTCTGCTATGTTTGCAAATTCGTAAAAGTCGTCTATGTCAAGAAAAAGGTTAATTGATATTCCTGAATTCATACATTTTGGATGAATATTTATGAGATAAGGGGTTAAGGACACGTGATTCTCGTACATGCTAATTTTCACGCTCATACTGTTTGTATAGTTACATGTACGTCTAATATGACACGTCAATCACTGAATGACACACACCAACGTAATCCCAATGACAAATGTCAGATGGTTGAGCACAACTGGGCATCCAGAACGATGAGTTATTAGAGTACATAGTGACAGACAGGATCCTGATGACACGCCGAGCTACTCGGCATCTCATCTGGATCCAGACTGTTTGCATAGGTAATCACAAATGCGACGTTGGAAGCGAAAGGGTTCAAACACCACTTGTTATTAGTGAAACATGAGTTGATTTATTGACTAGGCGTTGTATAACGACACCTGCATTAATCAGTTACTCCATTAATACGCCTTTTCACGCATTAGCAAACAGAGTTGACCCAGATCAGATGGTTCCTATAAGAGCCGTCTGATCAGGGACTGCTCTGTTTCCTAATGGTATCATATAGATATGATTTTACAGTTTCTACCATGGCCAAAAATGTCTACGTGCTTTTGTAACAATTTATCTGCTTAATATTCATGATGTCATTATTTCTTACATAAATAATGGAACAAAGGGTTAAGCAATGTGCTGTTATTGATGAAATCTCCTGTGTCTTTATTCAGTGATTGCTATAATAGTATAAAGAATGTCCTCTATGTTCTAATACAGCCTGTCTGAATTTGAATTTTTAAAACATGTGGCACCTTTACGCAGGACAAAAGTGGTACTAAAAACTCCTATAGGAACTTTCTGTATCACTTTTGCCCTGCATTAAGCAACCACCTGATTTTTAAGTCTCTTCTATTCAATACATGAATGGTCGCTTAATAAGAGTATTGCATTCAGTAGTTCCTGTTATGATGACACCTCTGTCTATTCATTGAGTGGTCGCAATAAAAATACTGTCTTCATTAACCATTTCCCTTATGTAAGAGCACTTTCACGCATCTGCAAACAGAGTAGACCCAGATCAGACAGCTCCTAAAGGAGCCGACTGATCGGGGTCTGCTCTGTTTGCTTATGGTGTAATATAGATCTGATTCTACAGCTTCTATCTGAGCCAAAATTTCCTGTGTTCATATGCCATTATAAAAAAATAATCTTATGAATAGTCATGACGTCATTATTTACATATACAACAGTTTAAATTTATCCCTCATGAATATTCATACAAAAAAAAATGCATGACTTCATGAATATTCATGAACTGAATTCTTATGATGGCCACTAAACAAGGTATGTTTATCCTGACAGTAACTGTGGAACTGAATTCTTATGATGGCCACTAAACAAGGGATGCTTATCCTGACAGTAACTGTACAACTACATCTACATGTATATAGTATTCCATTAGCAAACAGAGCAGACCCTGATCAGACTGCTGCTATAGGATCTCTCTGATCTGGGTCTTCTCTGTCTGCACAGGTGTTAACAGTTATATAATATCAGGGACAGGTTTGATAAAATGTTCTAGTATGTAACAAGAGTCCAGTGATTTCCGACTGTTGAAATATTGTTTGACGTAAGAGGTTAAAATCCTTCTGAAGAGGGTTGTTTCCATAAATATCTAAAAATAATCTCTTCACCGGGTTTGAAGAGGTTCTACGAGCCGACAAAATGATTTATAGTTTAATGGAAACTACGATGTCTCTGATACAAATAAACCTACAGTGAACCACCGATATTCCGAAATTTGATAAAGAAGATTCGAGAACTTTTCAGGTTGGAAAGATACAAAATAGACCGTTTTCATCGATACTTATAATAGTTTGTTGTACAACAATATAATGTCGGCCTATATCGAACAGCGCAGCCCGAATAAATACTACATTGGCGACCTATATCGAACAGCGCGACCCGAATAAATACTACATTGGCGACCTATATAGAACAGCGCAGCCCGAATAAATACTACATTGGCGGCCTATATAGAACAGCGCAGTCCGAATAAATACTACATTTGCAACCTATAGCGAACAGCGCAGCCCGAATAAATACTACATTTGCGACCTATATCGAACAGCGCAGTCCGAATAAATACTACATTTGCTACCTATATCGAACAGCGCAGCCCGAATAAATACTACATTGACGACCTATATCGAACAGCGCAGCCCGAATAAATACTACATTTGCGACCTATATCGAACAGCGCAGTCCGAATAAATACTACATTGGCGACCTATATCGAACAGCGCATCCCGAATAAATACTACATTTGCTACCTATATCGAACAGCGCAATCCGAATAAATACTACATTGGCGACCTATATCGAACAGCGCAGCCCGAATAAATACTACATTGGCGACCTATATCGAACAGCGCAGCCCGAATAAATACTACATTGGCGACCTATATCGAACAGCGCAGCCCGAATAAATACTACATTGGCGACCTATATAGAACAGCGCAGCCCGAATAAATACTACATTGGCGACCTATATCGAACAGCGCAGCCCGAATAAATACTACACTGACGACCTATATAGAACAGCGCAGCCCGAATAAATACTACATTGGCGACCTATATAGAACAGCGCAGCCCGAATAAATACTACATTTGCGACCTATATCGAACAGCGCAGTCCGAATAAATAATACATTGGCGACCTATATAGAACAGCGCAGCCCGAATAAATACTACATTGACGACCTATATAGAACAGCGCAGTCCGAATAAATACTACACTGGCGACCTATATAGAACAGCGCAGCCCGAATAAATACTACATTGGCGACCTATATAGAACAGCGCAGTCCGAATAAATACTACATTTGCGACCTATATCGAACAGCGCAGCCCGAATAAATACTACATTGGCGACCTATATAGAACAGCGCAGCCCGAATAAATACTACATTTGCGACCTATATAGAACAGCGCAGCCCGAATAAATACTACATCGGCGACCTATATAGAACAGCGCAGTCCGAATAAATACTACATTGGCGGCCTATATATATAGAACAGCGCAGTCCGAATAAATACTACATTGGCGACCTATATAGAACAGCGCATCCCGAATAAATACTACATTGGCGAATAGCATCGCGTCTTCGATATCAAACATATGGAAGTTTTTTTCGATTGTTTTACTTGTGATATACTTCTTTTAAGCATACAGTAGAACCTGTCTTAAGCGACCCTTCATTTATTGAACATAGGAGTTTTAACCCTTTCCCTGTTCTATGCTTATTCCAAATTTCGATACCTATTTAATATTCATGGATAAAATAGTTATACTGAAATACGGAACTTGGCAAATTGTAGCCACTTTAGAAAGTAAAGAAACAGATTTTTCAAATTCCACAAGCAAGCAGAGCAGACTCTGATCAGACGGCTCCTCTAGGAGCTGTCTGATCTGGGTCTACTCTGTTTGCAAATGCGTGAAACACGTTAATATGAGGGAAAGGGTTGATAAGCCGGTTGTTGATTAATGAAGGGCAAACGTAGTTCATAAAGCTCCTAAATGAACGTTATGCATTATATATGACCTGCATTAAGCTTTCACCTGTCACACAGACCAACTATCAGACCTCTTTTTGACGGCCGCTTAAGATAGACTCTGTTGTATAAACAAATGATTTGTGTATTTATAGACACTTTTAGAATGTGTTGCAGGTAGAGACATTTTAATGACTTTCAATGTGCATTTTGTTTGGATTAGTAATGATTTACTGTTTGGGTGTCATTAAGTCACGTGGTTGATAAGAGAATTGTTACATTGTATGCAGAAAGCTACGTAACTTATGCTCACAGTACTTCCTGTAATGCAAAATATTGTCTTTAGAACACAGTTTACTTAGTGAAATAATGTAGAAAATTGTGACTTTATGAATATCAAATAATTCTTTCCTCCAATGAAATAATAATTACGTCAGTTAATTACGTTAATTAGATTAAATTGTTTTAATGCACATGGTAGCCATGACAGGAAGTATTGAACCATATATAGATTATATCATAAGCAAACAGAGCAGACCCTGGTCAGACGGCTCCTACAGGGGCCGTCTGATCTGGATCTTCTCTGTTTACAAAGGTGTAGAAAGGCGTACTTATGGAGTAAAGGGTTAACTGAGATTTTAAAATGAAGATAATATTCCAAAAAGGGAATTAAGATAATACGGAACTACTGGAATAGTTCTTATCTATTATTTCGACCACTATAAAACATGATAATCTTTGATAAAGGTCCGAAGTAGTCGAACTATTGGATAAGGGCTATTTAAACCCAGTCCTTCACATAAACGTGTTTTCATGCATTGGCAAACAGAGAAGACCCGGACCAGACGGATGATCAGGATCTACTCTGTTTGTTAATAGACTTTGATAGATATGTTTATTTGCTTTCTAAAATGTCTATAATGTAACACATTCCATATTTCTTTATACCGGTAACTATTTTGTTAATAAATATTCAGTAGGTATTGAAATTTGGCCTAAATACAGAAAAGGAAAGGGTTAAGAATTTCTGAGATTTTATGATAACGTATGGACAATTCTATTTTTGGCCATGGAAGAATTATTTAATGATTAACCCATTTAACCCATTCACTTGGTGCCTTATGCAAACAGAGTAGACCCAGAGCAGACAACTCCTTCAGGAAATGTCTGATCGTGGTCTGCTCCGCATGCGTAATTATATAGATCTAGGTCTACAGTTTCTGCCATTGTCAAATAATCCTGTAATATGGGGAGAGGGTCTATAGAAGCAGTTTTGTTTTCGATCCATTCCTTTTTGTACCCATGGTGATTTATTGAACTATGGATTTATTTAAATACAAATGTTTAACTAAATAATATTGTGTTCATATGCCGTTGTATAAAATTCAGCTAACTAATACCCATGATGTCATAATTTCTTCCGTGAATATCCATTAGGTAAAATAGTTAACCCTTTACTCCATGAATACGCATTCCTACTCCTTTGAAAACAGAGTAGATCCTGATCAGACGGCTCCTTCAGGAGCCGTCTAATCAGGATTTGCTCTGTTTGCTTTTAAAATAATATAAATATGATTAAATATGATTCTACGGTTCCTGCCATGTCCAAAAAGTCCTGTGTTCAGATGCCATTATGAAAATTAATCTAATTTAACCCATTTGCGCCAAGTGGATTCTTCCATGTTTATATATTGGACTAGTCCGTTTTTAATTGAAGGGGTGCCTGGCCTAAATTTTCAATTTCGTTTTGTTTTATATTAAAATTCCTATCAGCATACAGTGTATACTCTAATTAGACGCCGCATTATGCGGCGTCTGATCAGAGTCTACACTGTTTGCCTACGTCCCATATATGGGATCGTTGGAGCAAATGGGTTAAAATAGAATACCCATCAGATAAATGGCTTATATCTGGAAGAATTATTATGCAGTAGTTACTTTTTACTATAAATCTTACATCACCAGTTCCTATATATTTATAGTACATCTCTATTGACTAATCACGTGATCTATATCATATCATCTATATATATATAAAGCGAATGTAGGTAAAAATGCCACAGGTAAAAATGCCTTAGGTAAATATGCCATAGGTAAAAATGCCACAGGTAAAATGCCACAGGTAAAGTGGTAAAAATGCTTTAGGTAATAATGCCAGAGGTAAAAATGCCTTAGGTAAAAATGCCACAGGTATAAAAAAAAATTAATAACAAATATTTTTGAATTTATAAAAGGAAAACTGTATAGTGTGGAAAAAAATTGTGTAATAACATATAATAATCAGATTGGCATCTTAAATATTATAAAAAGATATATTATTTTGGACTCAGACCAAAATTCAATTTTTTTTTTAAATAATATCTTAAAACCATTTAAATATTATGAGTTATGAGTGGTGATGGCAATAAACTTTTAACCCTTTATCCCGCCTTTTCTCGCACTAACAAACAGAGAAGACCCAGATCAGACAGCTCCTATAGGAACTGTCTGGTCAGGGTCTGCTGTGTTGAAATTGATCAATCTGAAATGGCATAATTCCATCTTCCTTGTTAAAATATAAGATGTTTCTCCATGAAATCAAAATAAATATAGAACTGGGAAAGGGTTAATGATCAAATCTCATTATGCTGATCAGATTAAATGTAGCGTGTTAGACTTAATCTTTTAATGAGTTATGTTTGCTGATTTAAAATAAAAATCAAAGGAACTGAACCATCACTTTACTACATATTACTTGCTCTGTTTGTTACTGGAATTTGATAGATCTTTTTCATTCTTGTTTCAAAAAATAGTATTATGTATTGCTACATACTAAAGATAAATAATGCAAACCACAAGCAAAACAGAGTAGACCCAGATTAGAAGGCTCCTATAGGAGTCGTCTGATCAGGATCTGCTCTGTTTGTTACTGGAATTTGATAGATCTGTTTCATTATTGTTTCAAAAGATAGTATTATGTATTTCTCATTAAAAATAGATATTGAAATCTAACCTACCTGTTTCTTATGATTTTTCCTACAATTATTTAAACAGAGTTGACCCAGACACCACCCCTCAAATTCCAGAGGTATATAAAAATAATAATTTAATAACAAAATATTTTGAAATTTGGTCATGTCCAAAATAAAAAAAAGTTTGTTCCTACAATTATTTAAACAGAGTAGACCCAGACACCACCCCTCAAATAATAATAAAACCACCAAATATTTTTAATTTTGAACATATTTAAATGGTTTTAATATACCAAATTTGATTACGAAATGATATTATAACATATTTTTTCAAATTATACAGTTTTCCTTTTATAAATCCAAAATTATTTGTTATTAAAATTATTTTTTTTATACCTGTGGCATTTTTACCTATGACATTTTTACCTAAGACATTTTACCTAAGGCATTTTTACCACTTTACCTGTGGCATTTTTACCTAAGGCATTTTTACCTATGGCATATTTACCTAAGGCATTTTACCTGTGGCATTTTTACCGCACACCTACAAATGTATATTATAAGCATACTATGTATGTTTTATGCTATAAAGAAATTGAATATCTACTTAACAGTTTCACGGTCGTAAACAAAATGTCTACTCAAGCTTTCATCTGACGCATTCTTGACTTTCTTCTCTTCGATCAAGCTTTTGAGAAACCGAGTGGTCAAACAGCTTGGATCCTGATAAGATGCCGTGTAATGAGACGCCGAGTTACTCGGCGTCTCATCTGAATCCAAGATGAGAGCTGCCAGTGTCGCATCTGCCATGGCATTACTTGTGCCAACAGTTTGGATACAAACTGCTTGTTACTGTTACTATTGGATGAAACAAAACTAAAGAAACAATGAAAACTGAAAATTGTAGCAGACGATAAAGTTTGCAGACGACGAAAGTTGGCAGCGAAAGAGTTTAGGTAACGGAATAAGTGTAAGTGTTGCCGGTTAAGGGTTAAGGTATCTAGGTAAGGGTAACTATGTAATTTCTATTTATTGCATTTGCTTTTGCCCGATATCTGTAATCAATTGCTCCAGATATATGACCCATACTTGTGACATATTATTTATGCATTTAAGGTTATCAGCGGGTCAGGAGAGTCAGGTGTAATCCTCTTAAGGCACCCGATGTCTAATTCGAAATATTTCGGTGTACTCCGTAATGTATCCGATGCATGATATGGTTAACTGAATACTGCCGAAGGATACTTTGGCAGTTTTCGGAAAACCATATTGAAGGACTATATTCGGATTTGTTCTGGAACTGCTCTGTGGTCATTTTCTTACATCATCCAATCCGTTCAATGATTTTAGAAACTAATGACAGCATGTCAAACAGCTTGGATACTAATGAGACGCCGAGTGGCGTCTCATCAGGATCCAAGCCATTTGCAGACAAACTAACGACATGTCCGACAAGTACGCGCCTTCCCGTCGTGGTCGGGAAATGTGTCGACGAACATAACTAAAGGCATAATGAATAAAAGGTTCACTTGACGGGATATTGTATAAATTCATTCCAACATAGACTATTTTAAGATCCAACCTCTTCGAAGTAATCTACCAAAAAGGAGCATTAAGTATAGGAAAGGAGAATTTTAGAACTGTGTAGTTTTGAACCCATTGTGATAGAGCATTTATAGTTTCAATGAATGAGTTTTACAGAGTTTCAATGAATGAGTTTTACAGCGGCACAAAAAGACGTCAGTAAGAGAGAATGAGTGAACTGTTTTTCATGTGAAATGACGAAGTAACCTCTTGACTTAATGAATCCATGTAAGAGGTAATGTCATCATGAATATTAATTACGTTATTCTTATAGAAGCATATAAACATAGGTATATTTGCTTATGTCATTGACTGGATAACATATCTATGCTATTTCACAATCAACCAGAGCAGGCTCTGATCAGACGGCTCCTATCTCCTATATAGGAGCGTCTGATCTGGATCTTCTCTGCTTGAAAAGACGTAAAAAGGCGTAGTTATTGAACAAAGGGTTTAAGTAAACTTTCCTTTATCGTAACTGGTGAGTCAAACAGTTTGGATCCTGGTGAGTCGCCGAGTTACCCGATGTCTTATCTTGATCCAAGCTGTTTGCAAATATAATCAGAAAATCGCCCACATAAAATGCAGCAAAGACCTGTGACTGGATGTTCGGCGATTCCCACTCAATAACTGTGAAATCCCGTGACGAAGGGTGTTACACTGAATAGGTTGAGGGCTTGACCCAATGATAATATTTTTGGAATCTTATCATATGTACATATCGACCGGGGCATCTACCGTAAAACCTCCTTATATCTGCTACTTTACATTTGACAAGATAGAAGCCACTATGTAAACAGAGTAGACTCAGATCAGACGGCTCCTAGAGGAGCCATCTGATCAGCGTCTGCTCTATTTGCTTATTGAAAAATATAGATATGATTCTACATTCTCTGTCATGGCCAAAACAAATATGTTTATATGCAATTATATGGAACCATGTAATTAATGATTCATACTGTTATTATCTTACATAAATATTCACGAAATAAAGGGTAATTTAATGTTTTTACAGGGGCTTGCTTAATGCAGAAAGAGAGCAAAATGCATAAAACTCCTTTTTAACGTTCATCCTGAATTAAGCTGTCGCGAGTCGTAACTAATTGGTCTAGTGATTCCTAATAGTGACCCAGGGAAACAGCGTAAACCTACACCAGATGGTATCTTCAGGACCCCTGTAATATGGCGTTTTCTATATATTCCACTATATTAATACAAACCACATTCTCCGAAATTACTCGTTTGCAGAAGTTCATCAAATTTTATAGTTTGAAGTTTTATTCAAATAACTCCAATGAGCTTTAAAGTCCATGAGGACAAAACATGACTGACAGTATGATAGAAACATTATTACATATATGTTTTGTCCTTATGGGATTTGAAGCTCAATGGAAGTTGTTGAATAAAACATTTACATAGGGCATATCTATTATGGCATATCTACTAGTATGGCATATCTACTAGTATAGCATATCTACTAGTATGGCATATCTCTACTAGTATGGCATATATACTAGAATGGCATATATACTAGTATAGCATATCTACTAGTATGACATATCAACAAGAAAAGGTTTTTCGCACTGGTGAAATCTGTAGAATCAGATTTCTATAATTATATAAGCAAATAGAGCAGACACGGATCAGACGCCTCCTACAGGAGTCTACTCTGTTGGCACAGATGTCTACTGGGTCTACTCTGTTGGCACAGATGTCTACTGGATCTACTCTGTTGGCACAGATGTCTACTGGGTCTACTGGGTCTGCTCTGTTGGCACAGATGTTTGCTGGGGCTACTCTGTTGGCACAGATGTCTACTGGGGCTACTCTGTTGGCACAGATGTCTACTGAGTCTACTCTGTTGGCACAGATGTCTACTGAGTCTACTCTGTTGGTACAGATGTCTACTGGGTCTACTCTGTTGGCACAGATGTCTACTAGGTCTACTCTGTTGGCACAGATGTCTACTGGGGCTACTCTGTTGGCACAGATGTCTACTAGGTCTACTCTGTTGGCACAGATGTCTACTGGGTCTACTCTGTTGGCACAGATGTCTACTAGGTCTACTGGGTCTACTAGGTCTACTCTGTTGGCACAGATGTCTACTGGGTCTACTCTGTTGGCACAGATGTCTACTGAGTCTACTCTGTTGGCACAGATGTCTACTGGGTCTACTGGGTCTACTCTGTTGGCACAGATGTCTACTGGGTCTACTCTGTTGGCACAGATGTCTACTGAGTCTACTCTGTTGGCACAGATGTCTACTGGGTCTACTGGGTCTACTCTGTTGGCACAGATGTCTACTTGGTCTACTCTGTTGGCACAGATGTCTACTGGGTCTACTCTGTTGGCACAGATGTCTACTGGGTCTACTCTGTTGGCACATATGTCTACTGGGTCTACTCTGTTGGCACAGATGTCTACTAGGGCTACTCAGTTGGCACAGATGTCTACTGAGTCTACTGGGTCTACTCTGTTGGCACAGATGTCTACTGGGTCTACTCTGTTGGCACAGATGTCTACTGGGTCTACTCTGTTTGCATAGATGTTAACAGTATAAATGCATTCTCACGCCTTTGCAAACAGAGTAGACCCAGATCAGACGGATCCTATACGAGAGGAGCAGTTAGGTCAGGCTATTCCCCGCTCGGTTTTAGACTTTGATAGATCTCAATCTACAGTTGCACTACTGGCCCAAGTTCCCTTGTTAATGTGTTATTACAATACTCTCGAGTATTCGAACACTAAAATACGTATCATTATCATTATCGCTTTTTAAGACGGGTGGCAGCTTAATGCATGGTGAAAGTCATGCAGAAAGCTCCTCTGGGAGCTTTCTGGATGAATTTTACTAGGCATTAAACAGCTACTTGCCTAAAAGGGTTTAAATT